>OZ010583.1:125184928-125219928 GCA_963932145.1 Acanthosepion lycidas
GAATCTAATGGTAATTACGAAGGTATGGTAGCTCGGAAAACTCACTCTTATCGTTATGATAAGAACGCCTGAATTTGTTGGTGAAGGCCTCATTGAAAAGATCTTGAGGGGTAGCGCTGCATTGGGTCAAGAGGGCGGCTGCTGGAAGACCTTATGCCTGGCAACAGGACACTGCAGCATGCCACATACGCAAAAATCCTGGTTATGTCTGTTAGACAATTTCTGTGACTACATCAAACTTTATATCTGGTCACCAAACTCCTCAGATTTTATTATTTTGTGCTAGGCGCATAAGAACAAGGGATCAACAAAACTGTTTGTAACACCAAAGTGGAACTGAAGACAAGAATTATTGCAGCATTCACCAACTTAAAAAAGTAATGCGGCCCCACCCCGAAGAGTTTAAGAAGATTCCGAAGTCGTCGGGAGTCCTTGATTGGAACCAATGGCGAATTTATTGAATACATTTACTCTCTAGCGTTCAAGATATTTTTGTGCAATTTTTTCTATATAGATCAGTTTCAATGAGATGATAGTGGTATTTTCATTTTTGCGCAATTTAGACAACAATATATTCATCAAATTTTGTATACTATTTCCGGTTTGATCTGACACTTGTAAGGATAGAGCATGGAAAGGTACTCTTTAGCGATGGATCTTCTATTAGGTTGGTGCAAAAATAATGTCGTTTTCTCACATAGTAACATATTTTTGCACCAACCTAATATATGAGTTCCACTTGGGATCTGGTGTGAACTTGATTCCGAATTGAGGTCCACGGTAATGGGCCCCTTTCGGAGTGGAACAGATTATCGTAATTGGTAATATGTCAGGGTTGTCTTTATATCAGGGCTGTCCAACATACCTTGTGTGTGTGTTTATAAATATTTTTCTTACGCTTATTAACATATATAGGGAAATATCTAATAAGCGTATATGGCATAGGCATACGCATATACTTATGCCATTGCGTATATATAGATGGCATAGTATAGATTCATATGTTTAATATACAAGTTTTCTATCTATCTATCTATCTATCTATCTATCTATCTATCAACTTCAGCCAATTCATATCTATCTATCTATCTATTTATTTAACAATATCAAATATTGTGTTTCGAAAAAATAGTTCGACTAGGGTATTTCTGGATGATAACACTCTCAAGGTATGCGGTCTTTGTAATTTGCTAAAAGATACAACGAAAAAGAAGTTATGGAAAGACATTATAATTTATGTTCTGAAGGTAGACGTAGGAGTGGAAGAAGGTCTTCGTAATTGAAGTGCTCAACATTAAGAGATTGAGCATTACTGCTAACGGTAATTAGCCGTGACCATACAGTAAACATTCGGCATTCAACGGCGGAACAGTCAGCCGAGACGATTTTTCAAGAGAATATGATTCTCAAGTCCACTAACTGTCATTGTTCTTTCTAGTATATATAACAAGTAAGAAATAAAATTAAATGTTAATTTAATTGTTCCTTCGTGGAAATCGCAGTTGGTCATCAATGGAGTTAAAAGGACAACTGAATTTATCATTCTATCGCAATGAGTTTATAAAACGAATTCCAGCTGCCAATCTAGTCTTAGATTTGTGATTGGTTGATTGATTGTTGCAGTTTAACAAATCTCTGTCGTGTTACTTAAAGGCGAAGCATAAATTAAATTGCAAGAATAATCCGTTTTTTGCGAGCGAAACTTAAGAGAATGTCAATGTTTTTTTTTCTATGTACTTAAATGTACTTCTATGTGCATAAATTCGTGAAGAAATACGGTAAGAAATGAAGCCCCCTTAGAACACTGAAAATATTTATCGAAAAGTGACAGAGATGGCGGTGACAAAGTGACTGAAGCCGAGATGATATATCAGGACTCTCGACATACATGGCAGAAGCACCAGACTAAAAGTGGCAGCAATCTTCAATGCAGGGATAAATGGTAGCCTTGAAACGATAGATTCTGGCGACAAAAAAGGTCTAGCACGACATAGTGAACACAAGTTCCTCGTAGAATTCTTCGCAATTGATTTGATTTAGATCTTATAGGATAGGAATATTCCTGATAAAGAGGAATAAATGTCAATTTTTTTACCTTTGCGAGGATTTTTATTCCGACATTCAACAGCGATATTCATTTTCCTGGAACTAAAACATTAATAAGCTATTGATATAGATTAATAAAGATTAATGAGATGAATATCTGAAGTTCTAAGCAGGGGTTGGGGAGTTTCGATAAACAGAAATTCACAAAATAAATAAATATTGGTATTTTGAGACTGCCAGATATGTCATGCTAGACGTCTTTTCTCGCCAGAATCTATCTTACATATTTATAAGTCTACCATTCGTCCTTACTTTGAATATTGCTGCTACATATAGTCTTTTGCTTCTGGTATATAATTAGAAATTCTTGAGAAAATCAAAAGAATAAACAGCAATGTTATTGGTCCTGAACTTGCATGTCGGTCACTTTCCAGCCGGATTAATGTAGCTTCGATAAATATTTTCGATAAATATTTTCGATAAATATTTTCATGCTAATTGTTCGGATGAACTTTCCCCTATGATACGTAGACTTTATGAATTAAAGGCAGTACTAGATTGGCGACAATGTCTCATCATTCTACAGTTAAAATGGCTTCATATATCTGAGTTCTATGCTAACAGTTTTTTGTTTCGCATCTCGTTTGTGCAACGCCATTTTAGCTTCTGGTACTCCCAGTCAACTTTGATCTTCAAAATTTGAAATGTAATGTCATTCCTTATCTTCTCAATTCTTATATTTTTATTGTCCTCTCTCGTCAAATTCTCTGTCACTCAGTAACTCCTTTGTGTCTTGTGACTTTATTGCTTGCTTGTGGTGAAAATACACAAAAACGATTTTAAAAGCAAGACACAAAAACACACACACTCAAACACACACATATAAAAACACGCACGTAAATATGAAAACAGAAGTTTATTGGAAATGCTATACAGATCAGTTTAAGTGATTTTAATCCGAAGAAAATTCTGACCAAGCAATTGGTCACCGTCGGTGAGAAAACGAGAACTATAATGAAATTCATTCCGCCAGAAATTTAGAATCGACTTCCTGTAATGCTTAGCATTCATGCTGCAAGCTCCATTACGTACATTTCAGAGTCTTTGCGTTTCAATCTGATGACAGTGTAAAGAAATTAGAAAGAGTTAGATGAGTCAAATGGTGATTACGAAGGTACGGCAGCTCGGAAAATTCACTCTGATCGTTCTGATGAGAAAAGAACTCCTGAATTTGTTGAAGGTCTCAGACTCAACTCGGAGGCCTACATTGAGTGCCTTGAGGAAGTAGTACTGGGCTGGGTCAAGAGGGTGGGTGCTGGAAGACCTTATATCTGACAACAGAAATCTGCACCATGCCATAAAAGCTGAAGAACACAGTCATGGCTGCAAGACAATTTCTGTACCACATCGTGCCCCCAGACTACAACCACTTTGATTATTATGTGTTGGGCGCATTTAAGCGTGATACCAAAAAAATACCTTCTTGTAACAAAAAAGATGTACGGATTATGACAGCATTCACCAACTTAAACAAGAAGACCATCCAGAAGAGTTGCAAAAGATTCCGAAGTCGAATGGAGGCCATGGATGAAGCCGATGGGAATTTTATTGAGTAAATTTAGTCTTTACTATTTCAAGATAATAGGTGTAATTTTGGTAAATATATCTATTAAAATGAGATGTCAGTATTATTTTCATTTTTGCATAACTTAGACGACAATTTATCAGTTGCCCACCCTACACACACACACACGCACATACACACACACACACACACACACACACACACACACACACACATATATATATATATATATATATATATATATATATATATATATATATATTACCAAAGTTACCTCTTGATTGTTTTTTCCCGTTTTCGTAAATTTCCGTGAATTCCCACCGAATTAAATATTGGCCGTGTGAGCATTATGAGCATTATGATGTAGGTCAGCCCATCGGTCTACTCTTCCCTCCTCCTACCAATGCTCTCCTACCTTCATAATATGATTCCAGTAACGGTGCCTTCTTCTTCTCCCCTTACAATAAGTCTCCAATAACACATTCCCTTTCTTTCTTTCTCCAAATAAACAGTACACTACAAACTGATACCATAAACAGTTTGAAAATTAAAATTCGTAGGTGAAAATGGCCATTTACTAAAGGTATCTTAATTACAATTGTAAAGATATATATATATATATATATATATATATATATATATATATATATATATATATATAAAGAAAGAAAGAAAAGTAAGATATATAATCCGGTGTTCTTATTGATATTTTTTATTTTTATTTTTACAAAATAGTGCTCAATGTAAATTTACAAAGTATAAATATTATAAATTAACTGATTGAAAATATGATTTTTTTTGCTACACAGTAATAACCATGTTTCAAATATGGAAGCTAAAAACTTTAAATTTAATTATATAATTGAATTAAAAGCATTAGTTCCGTTTTATCTTCAAGCGAATACTGGAATAAATTATTTTTAAATTTACTGAGTTTTAAACGCACGTATAAATTTATAATTTACTGTTTTCAAGGATACAGAGAAATCTAATCATTCAGACAGAGGCGGTAGCGTGTTCATTTCTATTAGCTATTGTTGTATCAATTATGAGCTACCTTCGAAAAAGAGGTTAAGTTTAAGGAGGGTAGGGGTGCATTTTCCAACGAATTCTGACATCCGTTAAATGCATGTCGTCTGCTTTTTTTTTTAATGGCAAAAAGTTTTTCGGCATTTTTTTCTTACTTGTATACTTAAAGATTTTTTTTAGGTGTGTTTGTGTTAGAATACGTTTTATTTTACTACAATTTTAAAGTCTGTCTATATTTCTGAGATGAGGTATTATGTACAGTATTTACATTATGCGGACCATTGTCCTCATCTTTGTCGCCATATTTGTCACAACGTTTCGGCCGTTGTACGCTCCGGCCTTCTTCAGGTGGTTGGAATTTCGAACTGAACCCTTTATTACGATCCCTGGGTAGACTGTTCTAGGTACCCACGGAGGAGGCACTCTCAGTAGTCAGAGACAAATTGACCTCTGATTCTTCCCTAGAATAACGGACCAGTATTCCAATAGATAATCTGATGGAGGTGTTGACTTTCTGTACACAAACAACACACTTCGGAATGGGGTCACACATATATCGACAGGATGAGGGCTTAGCAATGGGCTCGCCATTATCACCAGCAATGGCGAATATATACATGGAATACTTTGAAGAAAGGGCATTAGAATCTATATCGCTAAAGCCAACTATATGGTTAAGGTACGTAGATGACACCTTCATACTCTGGCCACACCGGGAAGATGTCCAGGTTCTACTGGACCATGTGAACTCAATAAGACCTTCGATACAGTTCACAATGGAGAAAGAGAGTAACAACACACTCCCATTCCTGCATGTACTAATATTTCGAACAGAGCATGGGTTCAAGACATCCGTATACCGTAAACCAACATTCACCGGACAGTACCTCAATTTCAACTCCCACCATCCATACAGCGTAAAGAAAAGGATCGTCCGTTGCTTACAACATCGAACAAAAGTCATAAGTGGCGACCCAGAGATGTTAGATAAAGAATTCGTCAGTATAAGTAGTACCCTACAACGTAACAACTACCCTGGGTACATGGCAGCTGCCCCCCAAAAAACTGGGATAGGCGGGTACAAGAGGAGGAGGAGGAGGACAACAACACCCAGAAAACAGTCTGCCTGCCTTATATGAAGGGGTTATCAGATCTGCGGTCCATATAACATCAGGACAACCTTCAAGAGCTTGACAACACTACGCAGATATCTCTCTCGAGTGAGACCCCCCATACAGGAGAACATGACTAAAGACTGTGTGTACGCTATCCCGTGCAGCTGTGGAAAGGAACATAAAGGAGAGACAGGCCGCCCCCTCAAGGTAAGGCTTCAAGAACACCAGAAAGCTGTAACGCGAGGGGAAGTAGAAAAATCAGGCGTGGCTGACCACATATGGAGAGAGAAGGGAGATCTCCGCCCCTGTGGGATCATGTTGAGATCATAGATAGGCAACACCATTGGAAAATTCGTAAACTTAAGGAATCAGCACATATGCTAAGCCACAAAAATCTCCTGAGCCGACCAAGCATAGAAATAAATACATTATGGGAACCAGTAATAAGGAGTGCCAGAGACAAGCAATGATAACAAAGTTGCAATATAAGCTCTGGTAAAAACATGAAATGATAACAGCAAAATTGCAATATGAGCACTGGTAAAAATGGTTGGTGAAAACATTAGGCTTATAATACCCAGAAATTCGTACCCAGATGTCCTCAAGGACACATGGCACAGTGGATAAAGGCGTTGGTTAGATCCAGTGACAAACCCAAAGAGTGTGAGTTCAATACCCGGTTAAGGCAGTGAAGAAATTTCAGAGGGAAAATTACCAGGAGATAACTGACAACTGACATCCATCAAACGTGGAACAAGAACAGTCTACCCCAGGGATCGTAATAAAGGGTTCAGTTCGAAATTCCAACCACCTGAAGAAGGCCGGAGCGTACAACGGCCGAAACGTTGTGACAAATATGGTGACTAAGATGAGGACAATGGTCCCCATAATGTAAATACTGTACAATTTTAAAATATGTTATTCTTAATTACTAACAGACTATATTTTCTTTTTTATATTACCAGTTCCCATATTTTAATTTTATTTTTAAATAATATTTAATGAAAATTTTCCTTAAATAATATTTAGATAGATAGATAGATATAAAATTGTTGGAAAGTGATAAAATGTATGAAAGTTGTAAAAGTTTTTGTGAAGGATATTGTTCTGAGAAGGAACTTCAGTTTGATTTATGGTTCAACCATAGTGAACGCTGTGTGTACTATAGGCTTAATCTATATGTCTAATAGTCGATGATGATGGAGCAAAAACTGGAGGTGGATTATAAATAGATTAGACATATTGTTATTACGTGACCACCGTTAGCGCGGCAAATCGGAGTACCCGACACGTCTCTGGAAGTGAATTAGCGATGAGTTGTTGCGGCACCTGTTATAGTTTATTCGAAAAAGAACGACTCATTTTCGTGTAAATGTCACAAAGTTAAATATATTCGCCACGAATATGGCATCAAGAGCAGTATGAAAACCAGCATGGAACGAATTATTTTATCCTTTAAAATATTTGAGGGTCAAGATTAAATGAATTGATATAAATAAATAAACATCGATAAGAAAATGACGGATGTATTTTATACTGAAGTTCACCCAGTAAAAAACTCGAGAGTCATTCAAGTTCGGGATTTATTGTTAAAATGCTTATGATGACTGATGTGTTTCATATGAATAAAATGTGTAATTTATGCGAATAATGAGCCATGTGTAGGATGTGAAATTTATGCGGATAAAGAGCCCAGGTTAGTATGTGAAATTTATGCGAATAAAGAGCCCATAGTAGGATGTGAAATTTATGCAAATAAAGAGCCCAGGGTGGGATGTGAAATTTATGCGTATAGAGAGTCCAGGGTAGGATGTGAAATTTATGCAATTAAAGAGGATAGACAACATTTGGATGTTGACTTGAAAAGGTTAAAATTGCAGTGTTTAGGGAAGCATCTCCGCTAGAATTTCTTCCACCAAGTAGTATTTCTTGGGAACGAATATATATGTCGGACATTCTTCATAACATACAGAGGAGATGAAGTTGATCCAGCTCTATGGAAGAATCATGGCGTTTTTCTAGTAGTAAATAACTGGAACTAAAGACATTCGCCATGGACATAAATAAACTAGTGATAGGCTTACGAGATTTGAGTTTGTGAGAAAGAAGCTATAAAGGAACTTGTTCCGTGTATTCTAAATTCCAAAAGTTACAAAAATAAATATTTGAGTGTATTTATAATCAAGAGAAATTTCTATTTTGTGTAAAAAAAAATCCGTATCAACGTTTGTCTTTCAAATTTGAAGATGTAACTTTCTTTGAAATACCATAAATACTTTTAGTGACAAAAAATTCTCATCAGGATAATGTTATTTGTATTTAAGTTTTTTAACGAAAAATTGCTAGAAACGAATGGACTTCAATAGTCGCTAATTTGTTTTCTTTCTGGGAGAGTGTTTGCATAATGATGTTGAAAATTCTATCAGACTTGTGGCTCAGAAAGATTGCTTTTCATTGAACAATGCGTCACGTATGGGCGTAATCGATCAAAAATATTGATGAGTGCTGTCTATAAGCAAATTTTATGACTCCAGACAAGGCATTCTTCCGACACACAGACTTATAAACTTTATGTCCTTTTACTTGGTAAAAATAGAAAGAAAAAGATGAATAATATATTTTGTACTCAACAGAATCAAATTCAGTTAGCATTCAGAAGTGGAACAAAAATATTCTAATTATTTTCTCATTTCGATTAAAAAGAAGATAATGCCTTTAACCCTTTAATGGCCAGCATCTTTAAATGATGTTTCATTGATGATCGGCAGACATCGTAAATTGATAATATAAATCTTTTACAACGATAAATTTATCATTCATACATGATTTAAGTTAAATGAGTAATTGCCAATTAGGATTAATGTGGTTAGTATTTACAAGAATTTAGTCATTTCCTTGAATATTTCTCTGCAAATAAAGCAGGAAGAACAATCAAAGACAATGCTATATCTGCAGTAAAACTTCTTAAAGAGAAAAGAACTGAACAATAGTGACAACTCAATGTAAATAATACAACATTTCATCGTGAAAAGAATCCTTTAAGAAGTATTATACTGTTCAATATTTACGAAACTCACTTTTCAAAAGCTAAGCCAAGTATCAAGAAACAGGAAAATTTCATTAGAAACAAAGAAAAGAGTGCTGAATTGTTATTTAATATCGTTTCTTATATATGGCAGTGAATGCCAGGCAATCTCCTCACAGATGAAGAGACTTTTCGCGACAGAAATATGATTCTATAGAAGGTTACTGAGAATACCGTGTCGTGAATGTGTGAACAATGACGAAGTTTTATAGAAAATGGTATAAAAAAGAATACTTATATTTAACATCAGAAAGAGACAGTTGAAATGTCTAGGGTAAACAATGAGGCAAGAGGTCTTAGAAAATTTGACACTCACAAGACATACTGAAGACTAGGGGGACACAGCGCCTAACCTACCTAACAAGTAAATCGTTGACAGAACATGCATTAGGAGAGATAGTGCAAAGACGAAATTTACTGACAGATTTTTTATTTTTATTTCTTAACAATCTCATCTGAAGCAAAGCGATAATACCACTAAGACACAAGGAGTTACTTGGCGTGGAAGAGAATGAGAAAACTTTAATTAAGAGAAATGGCAATAAAAGTAAAGGATTCACGAAGACAAACTACAAAGGCTAGAAAATTGTTGATAGCCATGATCGCTCATGCTCTAAAAAGAACATGGCAAAGATACGTGTTTTATTTTCGCTTTTTTATTTGTTATAAACTTAAATAGTTAAAATATCTTTTTGTTATTCGTGTATATAAAAAGTAGCAGCATGGCCCGGCGTTGCCCGTGCTTGATTCAAAAATCGTACGACTCATACAGCAATCGCTATCACTTGACTTAAAATATTTTGCCCTTCCTTGCCTTTAAAGGAGTACCCTTTGCCGTGCTGATGTTGCTACATGCCTTACTTCTCACACTGCGATTTTTTTCTAAGCTCTATACTAAACATTAAATCTGTTACGAAAAAGAACTAAACAAAATGAACACAAAACGATCAGCTTTAAAAAAGGACTCGTAACTGGAAAAACCGAATGAAAAAACAATGTTAACAAGTAATACTTTTTCACACCCAACCCAGTTCTGCGGAATCAGAATAAACGTTGAGTATGACCAAGCGAATGAGCCAATTGGTGTAAAGTGCCATGCAGATTTAAATTTTTCCCACTTGTGACGAATGCAGTTATCAATTTTTTTGCATGCTAGCATGCTAGTTAACATTCGTGTCAGACAGCTGTTGGCTCCCACGCTGGCCAATAGAATCTTCCTGCCTATTCGTGGCAGCCAGCTATAGTCTCTCACTCTGGCCAGTACAAAATGTCCGTAAACTACATGAAAACTGCCGTAGAAGCATGAAAAATCGATTATTTCCACTGTCGATGGGAGTTGGGAAATGCAACGTCGGTGTTGGCCTTTCCACTAACTTGGAGCATGTGCATGTAAATTTTGGGGCAAATCCGTCGAAAATTGCGGCCGTGCATTCGTTACACACACACACACACACACACACACTCACACACACACACACACACACACACACATCCTACCTTTTATAGATAGAGATTAAAAACGACAAACATAAAAAGTATTTTTTAAATAAAATATATATATTTTACACTTTTGGTATACAAGTTCATGCAAAATTTTTACCCGCCGCTTCCGGGTTAAATGTATGAAGATCACGTGTTTTATCACTTCGTTTTTTGTATGAATGAAAACACCTGAATAAAAAAAAAATACTAATTTCTATGTTTTAATGATATATTTTCCTTGTAATTTTAGAGAGATCAATGAAATTACCCCATTATTATGTAATTAAATTACATAATAATGTAGTCAGTTAAGTACCACACGCGATACACGCTTGACGAATCATGTCTTTCGATTTCATGCCTGTCTAGGTAGAAGATATTACCGCATTAGGTTACTGATTCTTTCTGAGGTAGAATGGATGCCAACAAAAGCTATATGATCTAGTCTACCCTGCTATTCAAGTTATAACTTGGCGAGGAGAGAAACGCCGGATTTATACAATTTCTAATAGTATATATGCGTAAGAGAATGTAACGAACCCGACTGGAATTCGAACCCAATCTCTCTGAAAATGCTGAGTTCAAACTCGAAGTGAAGTGTTCGAATTCCATAATGATTACATTGGCTGAAATGGATAATTTAGACCTCGCTAGAGTAGCTTATTACAGTGCAATAAGCATTTTGATTTACTTTCTCTCTCTTTACCATATTTCTTCAATGGACGATCATGATCCTCCACATCTTCTTTCGTTTTACTGCACTCAGCAAAATTTGCTTCTTTAGAAGCTTCTTTGGGGTTTTTTTGTGATATTGGACGGCTTCGCTTGTTACTTTTACTAAGTCAAGTGAAATCTCGTTATCACTTCAAAAAAATACTCGTTATATTTGTGACTTCGTAGACGCCGTTACTAGTAGTAAAACCTTTCAATAATATCCGAACTAGTAATACTTGTTCAAGTAGTAATCGCCAAATAGTATAATGATCAGAAGAGAATCGTGATTCGTATAGTAGTAGAGTAGAGAGAGTGAATGTATAGCAATTGTAGATAGACAAGAAGAGTGAAGTGTGATCCGTATAGTCACAACACTACTTCCTATTTATTCACTTCCTTTATGATCACGTGATCTACTTAATAATGTAATCACCCGTATTACTCATTGGCGATCTAGTTTCAACCCACAGTGTCAGCAACGACACTTACTCTTATACAACAGATAGATAGATGTGTACAGAGCAAGATAGATAGATATGAATACATTAAGAAATATGAACAAGGAGATAGATAGATAGATAGATAGATAGATAGATAGATAGATAGATGTTGATTCATTAGTTTACGACGATTTATCAAACCATTGCAAGTAATTTAAAGCCCGAAAATATTTTTTATAAATTGTAAGAATTTTAGATGACAATAATGATTTCGTGATACATGTCTTACTAATTAACCCATAGCTGAGAGAAGAGTTGGATACATACCTTTCCCAACGGTATTTGCACATAAGTGAATATATAAACCCAGCTGAAATAGGGACTCTGCTTTTCGATTACCAATTTCAAGCCATTATTCGTTACACCACCCGCACATCCAAGTAGTTCTAAAGCGGTCACCCGTCTAAATGCTGACGACGCTCAATTTTGCTTAGCTTCGGCGATCTTACAGGAACCGGTGTTTCAACGTGATATGACTGTAAGACAGATAGATAGATAGATAGATAGATAGATAGATAGATAAGAATACATTAAAATAGAGATTAACTAATGTGACAAAGATGACTATATCTTTTTTATGATGTTGGACGGCTTCACTTGTCACCTTTGCTATGTTAAGCGAAGGTTCGTTATCACTCCCAAAAATGCTTGTTATATTCAAGGCTTTGTAGGCGCCAATACTAGTAGTAATGCCTTCGCTTTTATATCTGCACAAGTAATACTTGTTCAAGTAGTAATCGTCAAATATTATAATGATCAGAAGAGAATCGTGATCCGAATAGTAGTAGAATAGAGAGAGTGAACGTATAGCCATTGTAGATAGACAAATAGAGTTAACAGTGATCGTATAGTCATCATACTACTTCCTATTTATTCACTTTCTTTATGATCACGTGATCTATTTAATAGTGGAATCATTTTTGTCATTCACTGCCAATCTAGTTTTAAACCATAGTGTCGGCAACGACACTTATACAACATAATGTTACATCTAGCCAGCTCAACTTTAAATTGATGAGACTTCGTCGCCAGTCTAGGATTGCGTATTACATTCACTTACGTAGCAATAGCGGATAGACAAGAAGAGTGAACAGTGATTGTATAGTAATCATGCTACTTCCTATATATTCATTTCCTTTATGATCTCGTAATCTACTTAATAATGGAATCGACTGGCGATCTAGTTTCAAACCGCAGTGCCGGCAACGAGACTTACTCTTATACAACAGGTTTGTTGTATTTGTCGTTTCATTTAATACAAGCAACATACAACATAGAGTGATGTCAGTCATTTTCCCTTTCCCGTAATGTAGCTACCTTCGTAATTATTCTGAGGTACTTTCCTCTTTGGTACCTCAATTTTATTAATTTAAGCACTATGCTAGATTTGCAACCGTAAGTTCTATTCTAACATTTTCTTCTCTCGATCTCTTCTTCCAACTCCTTGATTTCCAGTCAACTTTTATCTTCAAAACTGAAATGTCATTCGTTAACGTTTGTCTTCTGGATGATGGCCTTTTATGATTCTCATTGCTTACTAATAATGTTTTTCTTTTTTTTTATATCCTTTCACACTCATTACCCCATTGCATCCTAGTGGCTTTATTACCTTGCTCAGGGTGAAATGATTTCAAAAATATGTCACTACAATTTTTTTACGTATAGAATTACTTACAAGAGGTTTACTGAAAATGTTCCTTGCCCGACCAAATTGTTAGACTCAGTATATTCAATGAATAAACATGAGAATACTGATTCTAAGAAGTGGATCAGGCTGAGTCCATTTTAGCACTGCTTTTTGTATATAAATCCTCTCTATCAACAATTCGAGATATATATATATATATATATATATATATATATATATATATATATATATATTAAAAGTGTGTGTATATAAATATATACGTCTGTGCAATATATTATATATATTACATGCGGGGTACTTATTGTAAAGCGCTCAATATCAGAGATAGAGCTAACATATTTGGTTGGTTTGATGTGAGTTTATGACCCAGGGTTTCACGGCTTTGCGATCGTCAGACAAACTGATCATTTTTTTTAAATTTTGGATTTATGTAGGTTGCGTGTATTGGTGTTTTTATGGAAGTGGGAGGAAAAATTGTCGTTGTGACGCCACTCCTAGTTACGCAAAAAATACACACACACCCGTACACACATTGAGGTAAGCAGACACACATACGCAGGCGCTTGCCTACCGGAGTTCACACAAACATAAACAGTAAGTATGAGTGACGTCACGACCACAATTTTTCCTCCACTTCATAATAACACCAATACACACAACGTACATAAACACAAATTTTTTAAAAATTAATCAGTTTGCATGACGATTTCAAAAGCATGAAGCCTAAGGTCACAAACTCACATCAATCGAACTATATATATATTTTAAGATATTTTATGTTTATATATTCTTTTTATAGATACAAATATTTAAGTTTATAATAAACAGTATTAAACAACATTTACCGGCCTAAATGTCCGAGAAATTTTCATAGAAAATATTCCTCCTTCGATCGGATACGAACCTGTATCCTATACAGAACCGTCATATAGCCTGACGTGCTTTTAACCGTTTTGGGCACAGAAGTCGAATTTACTGCTTTTAAACTTCAATCATCCATGAATCTCTCACGTATATTCATATCTGCTCATGGCGTATTAAATTTAAACAAAAGACCTCACACATAAAAATTTCTCGGACATTCAGGTCAGTAAATGTTTAATACTGTTTATTATAAACAGAGCATTTACTTAAATATTTGTATCTATAAAAAGAATGTATAAACATAAAATGTCTTAAAATAATAGCCGGACTTTGTCAATTTCATAATATATATATATATATATATATATATATATATATATATATATATATATATATATATATATATATATATATATGTGTGTGTATACAGTGTGTCCATAAAATTTATTTACCTTTTAAAAAAATGTATTACAAAGGGAATTGATGAAATAACTTAAACAGATTTGTTGTATGTACTCAATAATTCGCAAAGTTTTAATCATATTACATTTGCGCATTTCAGTTATGCTGTTGATGGAAGAGATACTGTTAAATAAACCCCTAAAAATGGCTAGTCTTCAAAAAACGGTACAATGTGTGTTTATGGTTTATTGAAACCAAATCAAATACACAGACTCAGAACTAAGTATGGTAGAGGTCCACCGTCACGTGCATCAATTAGTGCATGGCACAAGAAATTTATTTGAGACAGTGTTGAATAAAGGGAGGATGTGACGACCAAGAACATCTGAGAAAAATATCGATCTTGTAAATCAAATACCGTCTAGATGTGCTTCCTGCAACTAATCGAGCCGATATAAAGGTGTATTAAATAACAATAACAATAATAAATAAAAATATTGCAAAAGCTTTATTTTTCGATTTTCTAATTATGGAATTTGATTGTACTTGTGGATTCTTTGAAGCATTTAACAGTTTCTAGTGAAGTTCTAGAAGGTTCTATAACGTTCTAGAATGCTCCAAAATATGATAACACTGCGATATTTCTATACAATTCTAAAAATCTCGTATTGTGTTGAAATGTTTATAAAATAAACTTAATTAACCCGTTTTTTTATTTTTTAAAGAAACGTTAATCGAATCAATTGTTTTGCCAAACGTCAAAAAGTCAAAACACCAATATATATATATATATATATATATATATATATATATATATATATATATATATATATATATGTGTGTGTGTGTGTGTGTGTGTGTGTTTATAAACAGTGAAATAAAATATAAGTTTGCAGATATCAACAGCAGGAAGTTTTAACGGGTGATGTAAATTTCTTTATAAGGATACATGAGCCTTGCTTTCTGTAGCGTAACTGTTAGGTACGTCTTGTCAGTGTAGGCCTAGCTAAAGTATGCCTGGCTAAAATATGCCAAGGAAAGTGTCTGTGTGTACGAGTGAGTGAGAGAGGAGATAGATGGATATTGAGAGAGAGAGAGAGAGAGAGAGAGAGAGAGAGAGAGAGAGAGACTGATAATGACTGATTTAAATCCCCTGAGGTAAGCAAACGATGAGGAATTATCTACTTCTTTTTTTTTTGTAAGAAAATGATAATTTATTTTAAATCATTGTTATAATTTGTAGAGAAAAATGATGCATTTTAGTATTACTCAATGATCTTGGCGATGACTTCCATTTTCTGTCTTTCTCCCATATTTTTTGATAGGAGTTATTCTCTTGTTCAAATTTAAATTTAATTTAAAAAAAGGAAAAAAATCAATAAGGTGTTTTGTACAAAAAACAGCTTCATCTGTGCCTTTTTATAAGTATTTATTGAATGAATTGATGAGTAGATTTCAACATTGATATGATAGTTGAATCGTCGCAACAAATATGTATTGTAAGGCATTACACACTGATTGATGATTTCTTGCTCAACTAGACGTCCAATATTGTCTTATTTTGATCTTGCCGACGTGACCTCCATTTTGTAGCTTTCTAATTCAATATTATAGAGAGCAGACATTGTTCAAAATTAATTTAAAACAAAGGGAAAAAAACGAGTCATTCTCTTCTTCAATTTTAAATTTATATCAAAGTGAAAAATATTTTCAATGGGGGATTTGAGCCACTTTCATCAAAGTGAAATATACTTATGCAAGTACTCTGGGTAAGTATATATGTTGTTATGAGTGTCTATCTCCAAAACCCAAGGAGGATTTCGGTAAGAAACATACAGACATAGGCTACAAATTTATATATATACAGATTTCAGTTCAAACATTTTTTCAGCAAAACAGATTTTCTCAAGCCAAGTAAATGTTATCGATCCTTCGCTTATCTCTCCCTAATTTTTCTTTCAAGTCAGATGGAATGCCAACATCGTGATGATGTGACTTTTTTCTCTTCGAGCTAAATATGATATTCATTTAAATTGTTGCATTTCCTGTTAGTCCTCAATTGATGGGATTGCTGTCATTTCGTACAAACCTGTATTTGTGATAATTTAGCATCAATCCAGAAGGTTCGAAGAAGGATAGCCCTCGCTAAAACCTACAGGATTCATTCGTCTGAGGAGTTGTCAATTGTATACAAAGTTGGCAGTTAAGAAAATAGCACAATAATAAAGAAGTCTCCTGAAGTAAGCATTTATTTTTCAAACATGACATTCTATGTTTAAGTGGCACAGTTTATGTCTATAGTAAAAGTAAAAAGAAAAACAAAATGACTCATCAAAGAAAGTTAACTAAAATTATAGAAAACTTTCAAATATCTGTCTATATTTGTCCGATGAGGTAGTGGAACTATTTGCACAATTTTACACTGTTGTCCTTATCTTTATGGGCATATTCACCTTACTTGACCCAAAGAGTTGTAAGTTCAGTACCTGGCCACATCAGGAGAAAGAAGTACTTGGTGGGTTGAATTAATGAAAGGGCAATCTTCCCCCGGTGGACTAAATAAAAGCTTTCGGTTCGAATTTTGAAACGTATATTACCTGAAGAAAGCTGGAACAGCGTCCAAAACGTCGTAAATATGACCACAATTCAAACGAAGAAAATAGTGTAAATAGAATTTAAACCAGTGTTTCAACCATTTTTTTTTTTTTTACTTCAAGCCGCACTTATTGACTAACTAAAACTCTGGAAAATACATTAAATTTTGGTAAAGAAAAAAAAGTCATGAAATTTGAAAAGAGGAAAATATTAAAAAAGTGTCCTGAAATAAGCATTAATTTTTAAGACATGACATTCTATATTTAAACGGTACAGTTTCCATGTCAACAGATTTATAAAGAATCTCTTTTTTTTTTAGAGCGAGAGAGACTGATAATGACTGATTTAAATACCCTGAGGTACGCAAACGATGAGGAATTATCCACTTCTTAAAGATTAAGGAATTTAGCATACAGTTTTAAATATCAAATGACAAAAACTTAACTCAAACGTGGAAGTCATTAGCTTTTAAAACAATAGTGATTAAAATAATTCATAAAAATAGTGATTAAAATAATTCATAAATACTAACATAATTTATAAAGTACGTTTCTGTCAACTTTGGGCGTAACTGGCTACTTTTCAGAACGAATTAGTGCGCCCGGGACCACCGATTGAGAAATGCCGCTTTAGACATTTTGATATGATCTTTTCTTTTATACCTGGGAGATAATTAGAAGGAAACCGTCTAAGAATATCAGTGTCACTAATGCCATTCAGAATAGAAGAGATTCCTTTGTATGTTACACTGATTATAAGAATTATTTGTTGATGTTCTATGACAATTGCAACAGTCGTTCACTATCCGCTTTCTTCAGACAATGGCAGATACTGTAAAAGTGTGAAATATACACACATTTATAAACGGTATTTTTACAATATTTATCCCAAAAGCATATTTAGAAAATATCAGCCTTCGTCAAATTCTGTTATTCAACTAAGAGCAATACGTACAGTAATGTGATTGCTGTAAGCAAAGTATTTTGGCAACGAGGAATATTAAATTTGGAAACCGGCGGTAGATTTATATAAATGTAAAAACATATTTGTCTATATTTCTGAAATGAGGTATTATGATTATTTACATTATTTACAGAATTCAAACTGCTTTCCTCATTGCTATATACACAATGTTTCGGCCGTTGTACGCTCAGACCTTCTTCAGGTGATTTACGAGTTTAATTAAAGGGAAATAAATGAGACATCCGGAAGAGGATGGCAATCTCCTGAAGATAGCCGGAGGTTACGTTGTGAATATTGCAATGAATATGAAGATAACATTTCGATTAATGCAAATGATGTAAGTAATGTAAAATTATATCGCATAAATATTTATTTGCTTCTTGAAGAGAAAAAAAATTAGAAATTCAAACGGGATGTTGTAAAGGATAAGACATTTTCTTCTTGAAAATCTATTATAGAAAAGTAAAACAATGAAAAACAACTATTGAGGATCTATCTATCTTTCTTCATCTCTATCTCTCTCTCTCTCTCTTTCTCTCTCTCTCTCTCTCTATATATATATATATATATATATATATATATATATATCTGTATATGTATCTATCTGTCTAATTATTTCAGTCTGTTCACTATCTTCCTAACTTTTCAATTCAGTTTATATCTGAGTCTGTTCATCTATCTATCTATCTATCTATCTATCTATCTATCTATCTATCTATCTATCTATCTATCTCATTGTTTTCATTCTATCTCGGCCTGTTCACTGTCTATCTATTTTTCTATATAACTTTTTAATTCTGTTTATATATTAGTCTGTTCATCTATCTATCTATCTATCTATCTATCTATCTATCTATCTATCTATCTATCTATCTATCTAGTCTGTTCATTAACTATCTATCATCAATCTCTCTTATATAGACGCGCGCGTGTATATATACAATTAAAATTAGCAAGTGCAAAAATCTTCATATATATAACATCTATTGGTATCCATTTAGCTCTGGTGGAATTTTTCGGTGAATGAAATAATGCGGAGTTATGTTTCAATTTATAATTACTGTTATTTTTTAGCATTCTGTGTAGCGGTCATTAATATTTGATTATTGAAATGTTAATGTGTGTATTAGAAAAAATAGAAATTGTTCGGGTGAGATCTTCACTATGGTGGCTATGTTTTTAATTTAAGGTCAGTACTAGAGTGGTGACGACACCTCATCGATATATAGTTAATTTGGCTAGATGTAACCATAAATTCTATGCTAACAGTTTCTTATTTCGCACTTCTCGCTTGTGAATCTCCCTTCCATCTACATGCGTTCGAGCTAAAGTCAAGTTCAAAGACACACACACACACACACACACACACACACACACACACACACACACTTCAAAAATTTAAATGGAATGTCACTCGATATCTATTGTCCCCCTGTTTACTCTGCTCAGTGGTTCACTTTCTAACACTTCTACACCCAGTAACATATATATAGTTGTGAATTTAGGCAACGAATTGTGTATTAGACATGTTTAATTGAATAAATTACAAACATCATATATGCTTATTTTGATCACAATCCATTCATATTCATGAATATTTTTCCGCGTATTGCAATTAAATGTCAATAAATGCACTGTAACAGTGAGAATCTCTTTCTTTCCTCAGAACTTTCCATCTCTTTCTGACATCATTTATCAGGCGGTGTAACTGGCAAGGCAAAAATGATGCGTTGCTATGCATTACTGATGTTTTTCTTTTGAGTCTAAATGTTGCGTTTGACAGTTATGCATTAGTGTTCATTAGAAAGTGAATATATATATATATATATATATATATATATATATATATATATATATATATAGGTGAACACTGAAGTCAACACTCAGACGTGACTGACTGTTTCATGTTAACTGACCTGACGATTGCGTCTAGCATGAAACAGGCTGTCGCGTGTGAGTTTTGACTCGAGTGTTCACTTTTATATTTACATACGCTCTATCTCTGGTATTGAACATTTTATCCCATAAATATAGCACACATTAAAACTATATTTCTTCATATATATATATATATATATATATATATATATATATATATATATATGTGTGTGTGTGTGTGTGTGTCTTTGAACCTTTAATACCTTTTCTTCTATATTCAGCACCATCACTTCAGAAGACACACGAAGTGTTGAAATAGAATGGCTATATATATATATATATATATATATATAGTCATTTGAAGAAATATAGTTTTAATGGGTGCTATATATATATATATATATATATATATATATATATATATATATATATATATTTACCGGCAAAGGGCGGAGAGACAATACGTTTTACACTAGGAGACTGTAGGCATTTTCGCTGTCTATTATTAGCAAAAATAATAAATATATTATAAACGTTTTTTCAACTCCGTCGATAAGCGATTAATTATTTATTGAAGTTACCACCGATACATAATGTGGTTAATTTATAACATTATTTAAAATAAATAAATTATTAGGTTGCTGCGAAAATAATGACGTAATAATGTCTTTTTTTACGTTAAAAGATACGTCGAAAAACGACATTATTACGTCATTATTTTGGCACCAACCTAATATATAATTTATATTAAATAATCTCATTATTGTCCGGTACTTAGAATTAATTTAAAGAATGAAATTATATATATGCTTATTAGATATGCTTAGTTATGCTTAGTTATGCTTAGTTCCTACGTACGTTACGCCTGGACAATACCTTATATATTCCTTTTTAATCTCGAGGAAAGACAGAAAAGACATATCAGAGATGATGTTTGATTTTTGTGATTAAAAGAAAGGAAGTGTGTATTGTGATTTTCCAAGCGTAGCTTAGATGTGTCACAAGGCCGAAAGTAAGGGGCACCCAGTAAGAATCGAATTCACTACTCATTCATAATTGTTCTAGCGAGGCAAGCTTGCTAACCTCTACACCGCCTTGGGGTGCCCAAGAGAGTATGTACAGAGTGGGCTGATAAAACTCTCATGTGTTTACCTTCTGTGGCAGTGACATAGTAAAACTTCTCAAATTCAAATCTTTTCATTTATACACTATTACGTTTTAAAAAATGATCTGCATTCACATTCATTATTGTTTTTGCAATAATTTGTTAAAATTGTTAAGTTCAAATATATAACGGTGCATGTAAAGAAATGAAATAAGTATTTTATAGCAATGAAACTCGAGAGGTGCTTATACAATGATTAACCTAAGAATTAAGATGCATCAAAACATTTCTATAGGAAAACCGTGAAACTTTCACTAGAATTTCAGGCAAATAATTAACGAGGTAATTTTACGTCGGAAAATAATTTATTCACATATTCTAACGCGTATTTAAATTTTAAAATTTTTCGCCTTAAAATTTTTTCAAGAAGAAAGCATTTATCCTACATGAACTACCATTTTTATTAATGTCATCCTATCTTTCATAAGTAAAGTTATCAAATAAGAAATTGTACATGATCTTCCATTTTTATTCAGCTCCCTTCATTTTATATAAAAGGCTTTTCGCTAGGGAAGCTCTTATTGGAAACGATCTCTTATTTCTGTTAAATGCCTTCATTTTTTGTAAAAGATATTCAACAAGAAAACCTCGCAGCGTAGATAGCTTTCAAATTTTATTTAATAGTCTTAAATAGCCCAACATGATCTTCTAGTCCTATTTAATTGCTTTCATTTTCTATCATAAATTTTCAAGAAGAAAATCTCTTATCATTTGCAATACACCATATAAATTTCTAATGGTCTTTTATTTCTCTTCAAGTCAAACATACTCAGAAAAATATAGAGATAAACAATGGAGATAGATAGATAGATAGATAGATACTTATAGGAACAGGCTAAGATAGATATAGACGGAATTAAAAAGTTAAAGGAGGATAGATAGTGAGTAGGCTGAGATAGACATAAAAAATGAAAGGAATATATATATATATATATATATATATATATATATATATATATATATATGTAGATACATAGATAGATATATAGATAGTCAAAAGACTAAAAGAGAGATAAAAAATGAAATGAATGAATGTATAGATAAATAGTGAACAGACTGAGAGAATTAATGAGATAGACACATATAAGGAGTGATAGACAGACAGATATGAATAGACTGAAATAGATAGATAGATAGATAGATAGATAGATAGATAGATAGATAATGAACTGACTAAGATAGATAGATAGATAGATAGATAGATGCTGAAGAAAAAAATGACAAACATCCGCCATTATTCCACATTTATATAAATCTACCGCCGGTTTCCAAATTTAATATTCCTCGTTGCCAAAATACTTTGCTTACAGCAATCACATTACTGTACGTATTGCTCTTAGTTGAATAACAGAATTTGACGAAGGCTGATATTTTCTAAATATGCTTTTGGGATAAATATTGTAAAAATACCGTTTATAAATGTGTGTATATTTCACACTTTTACAGTATCTGCCATTGTCTGAAGAAAGCGGATAGTGAACGACTGTTGCAATTGTCATAGAACATCAACAAATAATTCTTATAATCAGTGTAACATACAAAGGAATCTCTTCTATTCTGAATGGCATTAGTGACACTGATATTCTTAGACGGTTTCCTTCTAATTATCTCCCAGGTATAAAAGAAAAGATCATATCAAAATGTCTAAAGCGGCATTTCTCAATCGATGGTCCCGGGCGCACTAATTCGTTCTGAAAAGTAGCCAGTTACGCCCAAAGTTGACAGAAACGTACTTTATAAATTATGTTAGTATTTATGAATTATTTTAAACACTATTTTTATGAATTATTTTAATCACTATTGTTTTAAAAGCTAATGACTTCCACGTTTGAGTTAAGTTTTTGTCATTTGATATTTAAAACTGTATGCTAAATTCCTTAATCTTTAAGAAGTGGATAATTCCTCATCGTTTGCGTACCTCAGGGGATTTAAATCAGTCATTATCAGTATCTCGCTCTAAAAAAAAAAAAGATTCTTCATAAATCTGTTTACATGGAAACCGTTTAAATATAGAATGTCATGTCTTAAATATTAATACTTAGTTCAGGACACTTGTTTAATATTTTCCTCTTTTCAAATTTCATGACTTTTTTTTCCTTACTAAAATTTAATGTATTTTCCAGAGTTTTTGTTAGTCAATAAGTGCGGCTTGAATGTTTTATATAATTTTAGTTAATTTTCTTGTTTGAGTCATTTTAGTTTTCTTTTTACTTTTACTATAGCCGTAAACTCAGTCTCTCTCTCTCTCTCTCTTTCTCTCTCTCAATATCCATCTATCTCCTCTCTCACTCACTCGTACACACAGACACTTTCCTTGGTATATTTTAGCCAGGCATACTTTAGCTAGGCCTACACTGACAAGACGTACCTAACAGTTACGCTACAGAAAGCAAGGCTCATGTATCCTTATAAAGAAATTTACATCACGCGTTAAAACTTCCTGCTGTTGATATCTGCAAACTTATATTTTATTTCACTGTTTATAAACACACACACACACACACATATATATATATATATATATTGGTGTTTTGACTTTTTGACGTTTGGCAAAACAATTGATTCGATTAACGTTTCTTTAAAAAATAAAAAACGGGTTAATTAAGTTTATTTTATAAAAAAACAAAAAAAAAAAAACAAAAGGGTGTGACACGGAGCAAGGCGCGCATAATTCGTTTAGCATTTTATAAATTTCAACCAAACGTGGCAATGCCACATCGGTCAGTGAATGCCGAATATTGCCTTATAAGGAAATGGATAAAATAGCCATTAAAATTAGAGATGAGGAGAACAGCTACTGCTCTTGAACCCTACATGGAGCGAAAAAAAAAGAAAAGAAGCGCCACGTGCGATTATCACTGTCTGTTCAGCCAATGAATACTGAATGTTTCCTTATAAGGTAACATTTAATATTACCATTACATTTAGAGGCATGATGGACATATATTACACTTTGATACCGGTACGCTCAACACGGACTGGAAAAAAATTTAGTAGAACTGACTGTTCGCTCAATGAATGCCGTATGTTTCCTCATAACGAACAGTATGACGATAAACTTCACCCGCGTCCTGCTTAAGACAATAAACTGCGTCCAACAGCAAAGCCTTTGATCAGGAGGCATTAAGGATCGTGGAACCATTTCTTAGTTGCTGGTGTTCCCAGGTCCACCCTGACCCGGAGTGGTAGTACCTATTTGGGTTCCAGCTATAGGCAAATAGTTAACCTCTAAACTCTTCCGTGTCCTGGGTAAGACGATAAACTACATCTGTGTCCTGGGTAAGACGATAATCTACATCCGACATAAGGCCTCTGATCGAGAGGTTTTGAGGAGCGTAGAGCCACCTCTTAATTCCTGGTGTTCCTGTCATGTTCCCAACAATGGGCAAATAGTTAACCCCCAAACTTGGGTCAAAACACTATGAAAGTGTAAAAATATGTTTTAATATCAGTAATAGGTTTTTTTGTAAAAAATATACCCGCAATACATTTTTGAAGTAAAAATTATTACCAGCAATATATTATTAAGAGAAGCACATTTTCTAAAAAGAAAAAAATATTATAAGCAATACATTTTTGGAAAAAATATTACCTGCAATACAAGTTTTGAAAAAAAATATACCAGCAATATTTAGAAAAAATATTACCAGCAATAAAAATCATGTCGGCATTAATTAACCCACTGAGGTTGATATGCGGTAAAAGAAAACCAAAACAAACCTTATATAGAAAATGACTAATATGACAATTACTATTACTATTAAAATCCAGAACTATATAGCATCGTCATTCTGCTATTAATTTTCACTCCTAATCTATTGATATTGTCACGTGAAAACTGACCATATAAATATTAAAGTCATCTGGAGATTAAAAATTCTCGTCTTGTGTTATTCTGGGATTCTCGCATATCGTCATTCGTTTATTTTGAATCTTTTAGAATAGGTATTTTATTCCTATTCATCAACATACTTTTAGTCTCGTCATGTAATGATGGCAAGTGTTCTACAATTCCTATTCTGTCTTTTCTATTATCATTCGCATCATTTATTTTCTCATTCGATTATTAGATTATTCCATCATTCTAATCTGGGCGAAAAATGCTTGTTCAGGAAAATCTAAAGGTCAAAATGATCAATCGAGTTAACAATCGAATTAAGGGAATGTCATTTAGTCTAATGGTTGACGACTGCGCATTGCTTCAGGCACTGTTAATTAGAGATCAGGAAAAGCAGTCATTTGATGTGGAAGACAATTTCCCCAAATCTACATTTCCAAGAGATCAGAAATAGGATGGCGGATCATCATACAGAGACACTGCTTTCCAAGCTTACATTCCAGGCTGGATGACGGCATGTGACCTTTGCGAAGATTTCATAAGGAATCAGGCATTCTTCATTTAGACAGTTTATCAAAAAGTTTAAATCAAATATAAGAGGTGAAAAATAATGCATTTGTGTTCATATATATATATATATATATATATATATATATATATATATATATATATATATTTATGTATCTATATATGTATGTATATATTGTAATGTAAAGAGAACGAAACGAATATAAATTCAAACGTTCATAAAATTAATTTAAAATAGAGATCAATATAAAACTAGAGCAATAATTATTTATTATACGTTATTACATTCGAATAATTAAGGTAACACTACACAAATGCGTATTTGTTTCGATGCCCAATTCAAACATCTCATCAGGTTGTGATCAAATATAGTTATAAACGTTGTTTTTTGAAATGCTGGTTATGAAACATCACTTCTTTTATATATATTTTTTTAATTTTGAAAAATTAGAAAGACATAAAAAAATTCCGTAAAAGGAAAAGAAAAGAAATATATAAATTTACCATAAAAAGAAAAAAAAAAGAAATACACAGGTTAAGACAAAAAAAAAAGAAGAGTGCAAGAAATCAATAAAAGAAAAAAAGAAAGTAGAAAAAATAGAAAGAGGTATGAAAAGAAAGACATAAGAAATCTTCCCTCCTCCAAAGAAAAGGAAAAGAAAAGGAAAGAATAAGAGAAGTAATATATTTAAAATTAAAATTCCAAAGAAAAAGAAAAGGAAAGAAAGAAGTAAGGAAAAAAAGGGAAAACAGGAGAAATTGTTGATAATTTAGCCACCGAATAAAAATCGTTAACCTTGATTACATCCCTCTCAACTTTTATATCAACACCTCATTGAGTTATGTAATGCCGGCACGATTTTTATAATAGGTACGTATAAAAAGAATATGTATTCTTTGTAAGAAATCAATTTGTAGATCAGGTTTTATTGATGTATTTGAAAAAGGGCTTTTGTCGACATTCAAATGTATTACTGGTAATATTTAAAAAAAATGTGTTTCTGTATTTTACTGTAAAAATCTATTTGTATACATCCCGGTGGTAGGAGTGGTCCTTAGAACACCAACAATTAAGAGTTGGTCCCACGTTCCTCAAAACATCCTGATCAGAGGCTTTGCTGCCGAATGTAGTTTATTATCATACCCAGGACGTATAAGGGGTTACTGGGTGTGGAAGTATTAGGAACAGAAAAATTAATGAGTGGGAAAAAAGAAAGAGTAATCAGGAGGGCAGTAGGTAGCGATTGACATTCCATTTAAATATTTGAAGTTTAAAGTTGGCGGGAAAGCATGAAACTGAAAGGGTGTTCCACAACCGAGAAGTGCGAGAAAAGAAACTGTGAACAGAGAATTTGAGTTACATCTAACCAGCTCAAATGTAAATTGAGATTTCGCCGCCGGTCTAGTAGTGCGCTTAAATTTATGCGGTCTATATACCATAGTGAAGAGCATTATTTTTATTGCAAAACGGGACACAAGGCCAAAATAGGGGATGGAGAAAAAGGACGGTCTTCTTCTGCCTTAACATTAAACTTAGCTAGCCACAATCATTGGTTCAAACATACCATAAAACTCCTAACACCAAAACGTTTTACTTTTTACTTACTGCATCAACCAAAATACTTCATTGTCTCCATGAAAGTCCTAAGTAGTCCCCATATCTACAATTCATTGTCTGTGGGTGGGGGAAGAGAATAACAGTTTTAAAAAATCTAAACCCCAATGAATATTTACAAATGTGAAACAGAACAATATATAAGAAACCAAACAAAATAATATTAGTAATAACCCACCTCCCAATCCTTAAATGTGTCAGAAACATCAGCTAACTGGCCAAAATCAATGTGGGACTCTAATAGTATAAAGCATTCATTGAATCCAAGTACTCACTCAAACACACACTCATTCAAGCACAAGGACAAATACGAAAATCACATCAGAAACGAAAGGCGACCCTCATTCCCCAGAGAACTGAAGTGTCACCTAAACGGAAGAGGGAAGGGCAATTAAAATAAAGAAAAATAAAGGCGGAAATAAAAGTGGACAATGAGCAGACATCCCCTATTTAAGTTTATTTGAAGGAATTAGCTAATGACAAAACGGAACCCTAAACTAGCGTGAATTTGGGCGGGGTTAGCCAATGTTCAAAGTAGAGAGAACAATATCCTGATGCCTAACCAACCCAGAGGGCCCTGTGAATCACTAGTCAGGTGAGTGATGCCTCATCGTTATTGAAGCATTTCAACCCGAGCGCCGACGGCCACATTGAGCGAGCTTCCTGCTTCGTAACCCCAAGCAGGTCATTCAGTTCATATCGTACGGACCCCTTAATATAATACCCTTCGAGACAACTCGTGGACTTTGGAGAGGCCATCCGACATCCGTAAGAACAATACGATATTCACGATAGAATGAGTACTCACCTCGGAGTTAACGGCGGGTTCCCTTCGCACACGAGGGATGAGAAGTTTTTACGAGTGTTTTTCTTTCCGAAGGCGATCTCGTCGTCCGGATCCCGACATTCGATTTAGGAACGCTATGCGAAGCGTATGTTGAAGAATCTCAGCGTTAGGCATACCTAGGCCGCTTTCTCTAGGGTGGAGGTAACAAATCTTCTGAAGTACATTAGCGGCCTTGCCTCCCGACTAGAATGAAAACAAGAGCATTACTAATGTCATTTGTGTGGTAGACCGAAGTGGAATTAAGAAAGTCGGTAAAAGAGAATCGGGTAGATATACGAGATACATACTTCCGCCCTGCTCTTTAAGGAAAAATTCTTCTGTGACCACAGACGAATTATGACCTCCGGCTTCTCTTGCAGATCCGACAAATTCCTTTCCAACTAGAGATCGGGTCCGAACCAGACGCTGAGTATCTTAACCGCCCCGTTCCACGAATCCAACCTCAAGCCAACAGACTTATCGCTGTTGAACTTGGTCATTGTCACCGTCTCGTACACACTGATTTCTTTTCTGACTTCTTCAATCTCGGATATGCTCGACACAAGAACAGAAACGTCGTAAGCACAGGTAGTATTATTACCTGGCCGAGGTGACAGCGCCAGGTAGAGAAATTCTGCATAGGACAGGATTCGTCTTTAACTTACGAATGAAATGTTCCAATGCAAGAAAGCAACTTAAAGCAACCTTGATAAATGGAGCAAGAACATGATCACACCCCCTGGTGAAGCGATGTGGTATAGATCCCTGTTTCAATCAGTTGTTGAAAATCAGCGCCAGCAAAGGAACAAATATGGGTGTTTGCCTTAAGTACACTTCGAAGAGTAGACCATCTAATCCCGGAGATTTATCCAGGAAACCTGATTAATTCCTTTTCAGATTTCCGACTCTCTGATAGGATTCTCGAACCCAGTCTTTTTCCTCAGTACATACAAACGACGCGTCATTCCCTTACTTCTTCTCTTTGTCCGCACTTGCGGAAAGAGTCAGTTTTGAGGGGATATGGGACGGTTTCAAACTGACGTTTATTCGGCACCAGTTCGTGTCGCTGGTAGGCCCATTACAGGGGTTGCGGAACTAAGTATAGGCCAGAGGGTGAGTTTGGACGCCAGTGTCCAGTCTCAACGCACCTCCAACAAGCAGGTCTTCTGCCGGTCACACTGATCGGCATTTTCCGGCCGCAAAAGTCCAAAGAGTTGGGGACGGAGACAAAGGCCAACCGATCGAGCATTATATGAAAGCTCTATCCCCCTCTCAAATTGTCTGAAGTCGCACCTAAAATTTGTCCGTTCTTCAAAAAAAAAAAAAAAAAAAGGATTTCACTCGTTCCGTATTATGAAGCCTTTTGTTAGCAATTTTCATTTGGACATCTTCGGCTTTGGGCAGCAGTACATCCCGCATGATAAAAACAGTTTCTTTTTGTAACTCTGTGGGGTTTAATCCCCAGGGACATGACTGATTTAATCATTGTGTCTTTCGTGGAGTGACAAATTTTGCGCGAACACTTGTCCACCACGAAGACTGACACCATTCCTTTTCGCACATCTTTAATTCCTGGGCGTCTTCTAAGAGCCCATCTTCTTTTACAAGATGTGTGTAACTCTTAGCCTTTTTCAAGAATTATGCGATGTTTATTATTCAACTTGTAGGGGATTTCCAGCAAGACATCGATTCCCCGGCTGCCGTATTCTTTGTTGCCTCACTTGTATTTCATACTTTCTTTCTTTCTTCTTTGTCTTTAATTCGTTTATATACATTATTCTTTTGTTCCTTACTATTTACATCTTAGAACTTTGTGGATGACTCCATCGTGTTTTTCTTTTCTCAGGTGGGTTTGCCGTCGCAACAAGCCCCAAAATTTCCTTTTTTTAACCTTCGACAGACTTTTGTCGGTCATATTTCTAATCATTGTCACTAATAAAACATTAGGCGAAAAAATTTATTTGAAAATATATTTTAATATGTATTTCCGGGGTGGGGGGAGGGGAGATAAAACAGCAACAAAAATAAACATAAAAAAAAAGAATTTCTTCTACAAAGAGAAGTTAAAATGATAACGTAACAATGCAAAAAATAAAGAAGAGAAAAAAAATTAATAATACAAAATAAAAGGAAAAAAATTGCTAGATTAAAAAAAAACGAATAAAGGTAAATAAACTTTCTAATTAACAATAAATTGAAAATAAAAAAATCAAAGAAATAAAATGATTTAAGACAAAATTAAAAAAGAAAAAATAAATTTCAATGGAAGAAAAAATAAAATCAGGCGAAAATCGAAAAAGAAGACATTAAAGTTCGTCGAAAATAAAATAACTTCTAAACAAACAATATACGTTAAAAAGAAAATGAACAGAAAAACTGCGGGAACTAGAAGTTAACAAAGAGAATATAAAATTAAAACTCGGTTGAAACTGAAAAGAATTAAGAAATAACAAGAAAAAAGCAATAAGGGAAAAGAACAAAAGGGAAAGCAAAAGGAAAAAAAAAAGAAAGAAAAACAGTTGAATGTAAAAAGGAAAAAGAAAACAAAAACATTTAAGAAAATGAAAAAACAAAGAAAAAATAAGAAAATTATACGGGAATAAAACAAAAGGGGAAGAAAATGAAAAAAGAAAGAAAAACAGAAAAACGTAATAAGGAAAAAAGTACAAAAAAGAAGGCAAATAGAAACATAAAAAGGGGAAGAGAAAAAAGAAAGAAAAATCACAGAAAAACAGAAAAATTTAATAACGAAAAAAAAAACAACTGTGGAAGAAGAAGAAAATGGAAGAAAAACAGAAAAAGTAATACGGTAAAAAACAAAAGAGGAAGAGACAAGAAAAAAGAAAAAACATCAGAAAAATGTAATGAGGGAAAAGAACAAAAAAGGAAGAAAAAGAAAAAAAGAGCAAAAATATAAGGGCAGAAAACAAAAGAGGAAGAAAAATAAAAAAAAATAAAAATAAAATAAGTAATAACGAAAAATAACATAAAAAAAATCAAGAAAACTGAAAAAAGAAGGGAAAAGAACGAAAGAGGAAGATAAAAAAGAAGGAAAACAGAAAAAAATAATAAGGGTAAAGAAGAAGAGAAGGAAAACGGAGAAAAAATAATAAGATAAAAAGAAGAAATGAGGGAGAAGTAGAAAAATAAGAAAAAAGAGAAAAAAATTAATAAGGGGCATGTAGGAAAGGGAAAGAAAATGAAAAAAAAAGAAAACATTAAAAACTTAATTAGGGAAGAAACAAAAAACGTAAGAAAATGAAAAAAGAAAAAAAAAACAGAGAAAAACCATAAAAATATAAGGGAAACTAACAAAATAGTAAGAAAAAGATAAAAGAAAGAAAAACAAAGATAATAAGGGCAAAGAAAAAGAGTAAGAAAAAGAAAAATGAATGACAAAGAGAAAAAAAATAATTAGGGAAAAGAAGAAAAGAAGAGGAAAATGGAAAAATAAAAGAAAATCAGAATAAGTAATAAAGGAAAATAACAGAAAAGTATGAAAAAGAAAAAAAAAAAAAGAATGAAAAACGGAAAAAAAGTAAGAAGGGAAAAGAACGAAAGAGGAAGAAAAAGAAAAGAATAAATAAAAATAAAAAAGGTAATATGGAAAAAGAAGAGGGGGAAAACTAAAGAAAGTAAGGAACGGCAAAAGCTACATAACATTCACAGATTATCGAATATAAATAGCAATGATAAGGATAATATTTGGAATAATATATCGAGTCGTTGTTTAAAAATTTGTTAAGATATCTCAATAAGCTTATAAAAGCACGACAAATGAAATCGCAGAATCGATTTCAATTTCTGATTTGAATGGTAATTGTGGCTTTTAAAAATTTAACTGGAGAGTGTCCGGCTGCATGTAGGCGATTTACCTTTTGGGGAGTCTTTTGGGAATTACATGAATTATGCTTAACTAATGAGAAAAAAGAAAGTCAAGAAAGAAATGAATTAAGAGACTTCGTTAGAAGCCATGAAGAGAAACTGGGTCAGCAAATGTTAACCTCGCTTACGATATGCTCGCAGATAAACAGCTCTGTCGACTAAAGTGTACCGTACGCTTTCATTTAATTTCTTTTAACAGGTGTAATTGTGTGCATTTGGCAAAACACAGTTGCGTTACTAAGCTCAATCAAAGGACGTAGTTGTCACTCACAAATCCTGTTTTTCAGTTGTTCAGAAAATGGTGAAGGTTGTTGCTTTGATATAAACGAGAGTACGTCATCGTTAATTCACTTGCTAAGCAATAAACACACTAGTACTATAAGTCTGTTAAGTACAAAATTACTTTTATATTAAGTATTTTATCGCAAACAAATTACGAATTCGTTCGCTCTGCAAAAGCACTCACACAAATTTAGCAAATACTAAATGTTTTAGATGGTGCAGTAGATATAAAAATTCTACCAGAGATATTTAATGAAATAATAACATTGCAAGCATAGCATTATGGTTACATCATTTGATTTCTTACATTTAGGATTTCTCCTTTCAATTATTCTTTACACAATCAAGAATAAAGATTTGAACGATTTGTATTGAATATTGGCTTACGAAGGAAGTCATAAAATTAAAATGAAACATTAAAAACTTCCGTTCAAGATATATAGAGAGAGCCAACATACAAGTTTTGTTTTCTCAGTCGTACAGGAAAAAAAAGTGAATGTTATTCAGTAGTCAAGCTTTGATATGAACGAGTTTACCTAATTGTATGCCTCATATTCAACCATAAACAAAGAACCCTCATGGCAATGTTGAAAGAGAAGCAAAGGGGAATATATATATATAGAGCCTGATTTCTTGAAACATGAGAACTATTATGTAGCGATGGAATTATAATTATTAAAAATAATTATAATGATGTCTAGTCGCACTGAAGAGCTGTGGTGATACAGTGAAACAAAACTGTCCGCGAATGACATAATTTAGCTCTTGAAAATATATTTCAATTGAGCACTGTTGAGTGATAATTTAATTCTATAACCAACAGGCACTAGCGTTAATGCAAAGCTCTTCACTAAAATGAATTGGAGCACTCCGGCTGATTGGCATTTGGTTACATTCATAAAAACAATACGCTAGATTTAGTTGTTTCTTTCTGTCGAATGAATATAGCTCAGTTGTAGAAACTCTGACGGATCGGTTTGGTTTCGATCCGGGCTTGAAATATTCGGATCTCTAGTCGCACTGAGGAGCTGTGATACAGCGAAACAGTACTGACTGCGAATGACATAATATATATATATATATATATATATATATATATATATATATATATATATTTAAAAAAATATGATTCAATCGCTACATAAGTGTTCTCATATTTCAAAAATTTAGGCTCTACTTGTGTAACGAGCATTGTTTGTTTTTTAAATAACAAAATTACTAAAGAACATTGGATTATTAATTTAACGGTTCTTTCCTATTTTTCTATATATTTGCACAGGCATACATACCCCGCCGCCACACACATATATATATACAAGCATGTTTCGTTAAATAATATAGACATATTTTCCGGAAAATTTTTCAAGTCCAGTAAATGTTATTGCACTTTCTAGTAGTGTGCGTGTTTTATTTCTATTTTTTTTTTTTTTTTTTTTTGTTATTTTGTTATTTTTGCTTATTAGTATATTTATTTGTTTTTATTTTATTTTTTCCGTTTTTAATTTTTTAGGTTACGTAGTAAAAATTTATTTTCATGTCTGCATTTTGAGATGAGTTCGGATCTTTTGTTAATAATTTATTTTGGTCGGGAAAAGTGATGATAGCTATTTTTTCCTCCGAGCAAAGTTTGCAAGTTTTTGATTGGTTATTGTAGGCTGATGATTTTTTCCTTATCTTCCAAGATATATATATATATATATATATATATATATATATATATATATATATATATATATATATACCAATTTGTATTGTCACTGAAGTTAAGTAATGTCGAGCTTCGTAATTAATAAGATGGGTAACCGGTTAGGAATACCAGTTCCATCAGGCTTAGATCAGCGCGTAGTGTAATGGATAATGGCTTGAAATTGTTAATCGGAAAGTCGTGTTTTATTTCCAGTTCGTTATATTTACTTACGCGCAAATAATTTAAGAAATATATGAATCCACCTTTTCTATCCGCAGCTATGGGGTAATTAGTAAGACATTTATCACTAAAATTATTATTACCTCAAAAGAAAATATAAAATTGCATGGGAATTATTTAGATATCGTCATTAAATAACCTATAGCGTTGTTGATATGCCTCGAAATAAAAAAAAACTTCTTATGTTCTAGAGATTGTACCTGTTTCTTTTTTGTAAATATTTTTCGGTGCAATTCCCTTTAAAAATGAAATACTCATCGTTTCTCTGTTCATATTATATTTAATATTTTCAGTAGAGTTACATCTCTGTCACTTCAAGTCTCTTCTTTATCTGTGATGCAATTTTCTAGCATTCACTGGCATATAAGAAAACAGATACTAAATAGCATTTTCATATTTTCTTTGTTTCTAACGACATTTTTCTCTATCTTATTTCTTTTTAAAACAGCATTCACTCGTCTTATGAACCTTGAATTTTACATTTTCCGTTGTCTGTTACTACAGATAGGTAATGTTATATACCGTATCTATTAACAAAAATGGGTATGCCCCTATCCTCATAAATATGTTGTGTACTATTGGAACTGGGGGAAATATGCTACCTAAGCTGGTAGCGTGAGCTGTCAGCGTGTGAAGCTCTTGCCGTGGAACTCTCTGTCTTTGGACAGAGAGGAACCCGGACGAGGCTATGCGGAAGGGCAGAGTCTCGTCCGGCGAGGTTGAGAAACACCCGATCCAGCGTAAACGGGGTCTAGGGGCAATTTTTGCCCGATCCCACGGCTCGGAAATCCCCACATTAAATTTGACCTTGTGCCGCATCTTACCTCGTGGGGTGGCAGGTAAATATCGTAATATGTTGTCTAAGTAGTCCACCACCAACAGTGGTTTACCTACTTCATGCCACTGGTGAGTATTGTATTTTGTTAATATTATAAGATTACCATTTCATTTCCAAGCTCTGTTTTGGTTATTCTTAATTCACTAACATTTTTCAGGTTTCAACAACAAGTAATGCTCACGTTTTTAGA
>OZ010583.1:125224928-125302428 GCA_963932145.1 Acanthosepion lycidas
GCAAATGCAAAAGATATCAAATGAAGAAATGACGGTAAGATAAGCCTCTTCAGGGTCTTCAAATATCTGCGCATAGCAAAGAAGCTGATGTAGAAAAATCCCGTACCTATCAGTGGCTACGTAATTCAGAATTAAAAGATGAAAGTGAAGATTCTACTCTTGTTGTCCAGGAGAAATGCTTTCTAACTAGAAATTACCAAGCACACATACTGAAATATTTTGTTAGACCTATATACAGATTCTGTGATAAATATCCAGAAACAATTGAACATCTTGTATCAGGTTTGACTTTATTGGCACCAGGTGAATATAAAACTCGGCATGAAAGAGTGAGCTAATATCTGCACTGAAAAATAGGCAACATACACGGAGAGAAAACTGACAAAAACCTCTATAAACATCACCCAAACCCGGTTACAGACATACGACCTGAAACAGCTTTATGGGATTTTACTATACACACAGACGGAACAATCAAAGCTAATCGACTAGATACCGTGATCAAAGACTGCAAGAACAGAATATGACAGACGCTGAAGATTGTAATGAATCTTTGAAGAGCTTCAAAAAAACTATAAAAGTACAAGCATCTTGAAGTGGAAATCCTAAAAAATGTGGCAGAAGAGAACATCAATAATTCCAGTTGTGATTGGAGCCCTCGGATTGATTGGAAAGCATTAAAATAAACTCATGGAAAGGATTCCTGGTAGCCCATTACTAAAAGAAATACAAACATTTGTACTCCAAAGTACAGCCTATACCTTATGAAGGTCTTTTGCTATGTAAAATATGTGTGATCTTATTTTTATTGTGGAAAATGTCATGATGACATCTCTAACCTTAAGACTCTTTACAGAAGAAATCAAAGGAAATAATAATAATAATAATAATAATAATAATAATAATAATAATAATAATAATAATAATAATAATAATAATAAAAATAATAGGATATGTACCAATTTTATGGGACTACACAATACATACAAATTTAACAATGAAAGCCAATCACCCTGGCATCGTTCTTCGAGAGCAGAAAGAAAAAAAATGCCTCCTTATTGATATGGCAGTCCCTGCAGAATGCAATCTATCTTTGATGATCTTAAAATAAACTATCAAAATACAAGAACGTTGAAATCGAAATCTCAAAATTGTAGCACATAGAAACATCAACAATCTCTGTTGTAGTTGGAACCCTCGGATTGATTAGAAAAGATTCCAACAGACTCATTGAAGGGATTCCTGGAAGTCCATGATTAAAGAAATACACCATTTTTTTCACGTCTACAGCCTTCATCATGGGTCTGCCGCCTTGGCTAACTCTCAGAAAATTTAGATCTGAAACTTTAATCTATTTCCGTTTTCCATACCAAGGGTCGTCTCTTCTTCTTACTTAGTCATATTCAGATTGTTCCCTCTCTTTTCACTAAGTATGTCCTAACTGGATCAGGTAGTGAACTTACAATTACTAAGTCACCAATATCACGAAACAACGCTTTAATAAAGTAGGTTATTTTCCCGTAGAACAATCTATTCCCATAGATTGAATAAAGGAGGTAGCCGGAGCGACAGAAATCTGGAGGATGCCGTGGAGTGCAACGGACGTCACTCTGTGACAAGGATAACAGAGATCTTATTTTTGCTTCCTTGTTGCTGATACTCTTGGAAAAGTATAAATCTGTTTCATTCAGCTATGGATAGAATATCAGATTTGGTTCTCTAGCCTCGAGTGGAAGTCAGCCTAGGAAAAAATGTCAATACTGAATTCAAAACCGTCGAGAAGGCAATGGGAATTAATTCTATATTTCTCAAAAAATTAATGTAATTTACATATTATAAATGAAAATTAATCTTCGCAGAAACCTGGTCATTTAGGTCTTGAAGGATCATGACATTTAAAAAAATCCATGGTTTTATAAGTGTATGCTTTATTTGAGATAAAAACACAGAAAATAATGTATGCTTTATTTGAGATAAAAACACAGAAAATAATGTATGCTTTATTTGAGATAAAAACACAGAAAATAATGTTTTACTTTAATAAAGCAATAATGATGCTAATATATATTTTTGCATTTTATGTAAGCTTGATTTGGCTTATTTTAAATCATTTAAAAAAATAGTGCAAAAATAGTGATATTACTCGGAACTGCCGCCAGTCAAAAAAAAAAAAAAAAAAAATGGATGTCTCCTCGTGGAGGTCCAGTGCTTCGAGAGGACATTGTGCTTCAAAATTATAACGGACCTCGTGGAATACCTATATAAGATCCATCGTTAAAAATGCAGGTAAAACAATCGACTACCTCTACCGTTTCATTAAGTACCTGATCCACATACTATCCTCTACCTTCATAAGAGCCAGATCAGGCCCAAAATGGAGTACTGTAGCCATATTTAGGCAGTAGCTGCCCAGGCCTCACTTTCCGGTCTTGAGCTAAAAAGCGTCTCCGAGTCCTTGCTGAAGAATTATTTTCCACCTTCTAACCTCTCTCTCTCTCTTTCTCTCTCTCTTTCTCTCTCTCTCTATTTCTCTCTCTCTCTCTCTTTCTCTCTCTCTCTTTCTCTCTCTCTCTTTCTCTCTCTCTCTCTCACACACACACAGACACACGCACAGGGTATATGTGGCGAGCCTCTTACTGGTCTATCGATATTATCATGATGGAAAGTGCTCGAACGAACTGCATCTCTTGCTTTTACCTGGTTTGACCTTCACGGCTAGAATCCACCATGACACTTACCTAGCAATAAACCGCCATCATTCCCTAGGTATTCGATCGGCGAGACGTTGCACTCAAACAGCTTATATCACGCCAACCACTGCTCTATGGGACAGACTACCTACAGTTTCCTTGATTGCTACAATTACAACCTGTTCAATTCTAGAGTCAACAGTTATCTCCCCCTCCTATCGATATAAACTACTCCTTAGCTTAAACTTCTACCTCGAGTGCCCCCGTGCCTTGTAGAGGCTGAACTTTATTGTAAAAAAAAGATAGATTCAATATATATAAATAGTGTAACAATTTATTTGAATATCGACATTAGTTTTTCATTGCTAATAAGAGAGAAATATTTTGTGAGGGGGGTGCAAAACTTGGGAATATAAAAATGGGGGATATGACAACACTTAAAAAGTACAGGGACAATATAACAAATATGAAAGAGAAGATAACCTCAGAAGTCGATAAGATCTTAATGTGTAGGAATGATACTGAAAAGATCTCGTGTGACTATGCACAGTAAAAATTCTAGTGGCCTTAACATCAAACTCATTATCCTTAAGGTTCATTCATTGAGCTATTGTCGACCAATAACATAAGTAGGACTTCTTTCATCTTAATTTCAGTTGCTTATCGTCATAACGACTTACACGATCATTCTACGACGATAAGTAAACAGCGTGGTGCAAAAAAAGCACAAAGCAAAACCCGAACTTGTCTTGGAAAGCATCTCTATGTACGAACAATGTGGTTTCTTATTATTGAGATAAAATATAACGTTCTATGGTTTCAGGAGAAAAAAAAAACTCATTAAGTGAGAAGAAAGTGAAACATTTAAATTTCTGGTTCAAAAAACTCGCCGTTGAGAGTTGGGAGATCTATCTATCTATCTCAGACTATTCATATTTATCTCGTTAGCTAGCCAACTAGGTATTGGTCTGTTCATTATCTATCTATCTATCGATCTATTGTGAGTAATCTATGCATAAAAAGTTTTAGCCTCTGTCTATCCGTTTTGTCTGTTCATATAGACCACCTTATCCGTTTGTCTGTTCATATAGACCACCTAAACCATATATATTCTCAAACTATATTACCCAGGGTACTTCGATGATTATATTTCATTTTGATCAAAAGAGTTCCATGAGGGACATTCCCCCCGCCTCCTACACTGAAAGTTTTCTTTTGTTCTATTAATTTAAATTAAATTGAAATTTGAACAAGGGAATGACTCCTAGGGTACTTGGATAAGTATATTTCATTTTGATCAGTGGGTAGCCCTGCCGAGGGTGGGGGGACAAACTACCCACTGAAATTGTTTTCCATTTAATTTAAGTTTAAATTTGAACAAGAGAAATGACTCCTATCCAAAATATAGAAGAAGAAATTCAGCAGATAGAGATCATATCGGCAAGATCAAAATGAGAATATACCCTATCGATTCTAATAAATATCACAGAATATATATATATATATATATATATATATATATATATATATATATATATATATATATATATATATATATATATATATATAAATTCTAATAAAATAATATATGAATATAATATTTTGCAAAAGAAAAAAAAAACATATTTGTCATTCTTACTTATGAATCGAACAATAATTTCCAATTAAGGAATGGAGTTCTAATCAAGAAAAAGAAATCTAATTTACTAAGGTGAATATGTATAGAAAGTACACTGATTTCTGAGTTTTCCACAGTACATCTACCTCATGTTTTATACTGCATTTCCCATTTTTTTAAACCACTACTATTAAATGTGGGATATTGAAAAGAAAAGCCATAGTGATAAAAACAAAACAAAAGCACATTATTTACATTATTCGGACTATTGTCCTCATCTTTGTGGCCATATTTATTACAACGTTTCGGCCGTTGTACGCTCAGGCTTTCTTCAGGTGGTTGAAATGTCGAACTAAACCCTTTATTTCGCTCACTGGGGTAGACTGTCCTAGTTCCACGTGCCATGTTTTTAATGGATGTCAGTTATCAGTTATCTCCTGTTAATTTCCCTCTGAATGTTCTCATCTGCACTAACCGGGTATTGAACTCACAATCTTTGGGTCCTGTAGAACTAGAACAGTCTACCCCAGTGAGCGAAATAAAGGGTACAGTTCAACATTTCAACCACCTGAACCACTATCTATGGCTACAAAGATGAGGACAATAATCCGAATAATGTAAATAATGTACATAATACCTTATGTCAGAAATATAGACAAAACAAAAGCAATATGTTACTGGATCAAGACAGTGAGTCTAAGACTCAACGGACGTAAAAAATGTTAAATTTAATTTAAAGTTAAGCATTTTTGCATCTTCAGCCTTTCTCTCGATGTAAAGGGTTCAGTTCATGCAATGGATACAATAATATTACTAACAGTACTGATATCAAAATGCCATGAGAACCAATAGAAAAAGCGTTTTTAAAAAGAAAAAAAAAAGTCATATTGTTTTTTTGGCTTACAATCCGGGCAAAACAGGTAAGACTTTTGCCAGCCCTTTGGTGCATCCAATCTTCAGAGTGGCTTCAGTGAGTCAACCAATCCTGCTTGCTTCCAGCCATCAAACATCATGATTATTGATTCACTAAATATCCCCAAGGCCCATGTCAGCCCAAGTAATTTAGAACGACCCCCATCTTCCAATGAATATGCAGGCTCAAAAAGTCAGCTTTGTATTCCAACAACAGAGGCTAGAAGGATAGCTCGGAATAGACGAGTTATCCGAACCCCTGTCCGGTAAACTAAGAATTAAAGATCGAAGATATAAAGAATTTATTCAACGCAATGTTTACACACCGTTTATTTATAATAGTACCGAAAAAATTGTATAAAAACGAATAAAAAATTCGTATTTAAAAAGAAAAAAAAAAGAAAAGTCCTATCGTTATTTCGTCGCTTGCTAATAAACCATTTTCAGCGTTGCTCTGAAATTTTCTTATTGATTCATTTCGTTGCAAATTATAACTGGCGTTGGTTTATATTTTCGTTGGCCCTACACACACACACACACACACACAGGCGCGCGCACACACACACACACATATATATATATATATATATATATGATTCATACAATAAAAAAATAAACATCATATAGTCTGAAGAAAATCTTGTGAAAGTCGAAACGCTTTATATAGTACTTTTGTCCTTCAATTACCCACTAGAAAATTAAAATTTATATATATTATCCTTTTCAATCTCTCCAGAGTTTGATTTTAATATCTTAGCGTGTTTATATCTATCTATCTATCTATCTATCTATCTATCTATCTATCTATCTATCTATCTATCTATCTATCTATCTATCTATCTATGTGTGTGTGTATGTATATATCGTAGTCTATTCATATCTTTATGTTTGTCTATCAGGCTGCTAATATCTATCTAAGTTTGTTCATATCTATCTATCTATCTATCTATCTATCTATCTATCTATCTATCTAAGTCTGTTCATATTTATCTATCTCATACCCGAAGCTGTCAATTATAGGCTCATTTATTTTTCATGATGCTATAACTTGTCTTCTGAAGATGTTTTAACGGTTATCACTGTCAATATGACAACTTTGTCACGACATTTTTTATTCTATTTCTTGACTCACAAAAATTAGAAATGTGACACATGTGACACATTTTCATATTCAACAATGTCAGCCTCCATAACAGCAGTAAATATGACAAGATGAGAGAGCGGAACTTGAAGCATCGACGTGTTTCTCTTTTGGAATCGGAAGCGAGAAAGATTTATCAATTAAAATCGATGCATAAAAACGTTTTTCCAATTTGACAAAATGTAATTAGCATAAAATGTAATCTTCTACGACATAGAATCCATTTATACAACATATTCTAGATTATATTTCTTTTGCTTTACAAATGAGAGTCAGTAATCTTTATTGGCTTAATTAGAAAATAGAAATCATTTTTGAAGATATTTGTTTTTTATTAGAAATGGTGAAACTATTTTCTTTACTAATTTCATATCTGGGTGAAATAAATTAAAACTTCATCAGTTGCCATGAATAAATCATTTTTCGGTCTACTTCACAAATATCCTGAAGGAATTTCTTATTCCCAAACTTTTTATCTTTTAGAAAAGAAAAAAATGTTCAAATCTCGCAAGATTTTAAAATCGACTTGTTCAGAGGTTCATAGCGGTTTTAATCCATCCTCCTCCAGATAATGCCACGTGGAGAATAATCTAAAAAAGCTTTAAATAACCTGTAAAAGGATGATAAGCAGTAAAAATAAACCAAACTTCTTTATTTTGTCTTCGGTATCTGTAATGTCCCTTTTGCTGCTTTTCTACATCTCTCTAACTTTCTTCTTTTTCTTCTTTCTGGGTTTCTTTCTTTCTTTCTTTCTTTCTTTTAACATTCTTTCTATAGAAATCATCTCAATCAGATAAAATTATGTGACGTAGTAGGAAACGAGGTAGCGTGGCTCTGACAGCACAGCTGCAATAATCAAATGTTTAATTTATGTTTGATGACTGAATTTTGAAGCTCTATACATGGCGCAATGGTATAATACTAATATGTGAATTCCAAATATACACCAGCAGCCTAGGCAAACTGTAGTTGCCAACAAATGTTGCAAGAGCGCAGCTACTATTGACTGAAATATTTTGTACCCATCCAGCAAATGGGAACATTGCATCTAATCACAAACCAATTCAAAGATGGCGCCGATTAGGTAACAGTTAACGCATTATAAATTAATATCAATATCGTAGACTATTGGGGTCTGCACCCAATAATCTGCACATTCTATATCCTTCAATGAATTTCTTGGAGTTTAACAGTCTTGTCTGTTGTGCTCAATTATGGCGTTGGGTATGTTTTTATTTTATTTTACGCAAGAGACACCAGTATAACTGGAGTCCGTCTTGATGCAATGATATGTTATTAACGTCGTAAACGAGACTAAATTAACCGAATCAAGTGTTATGTGGTTTTGGGTCTTGCTTCGGGGGTTCGGCGTTATTCCCTTATCCTGCATTATCATCTCATAGGTCAGTCGTTTTCGTAGCTTCCTATCTTTGACTTTTCTTGTATATGTATATTTTAAGTTCAGCTGGTTTCATTTCATGTTTATATTGCTGCATACCTCGACATCGATTAAGACTTGATTTGGTATAAGGCACCGTGGTCTTTCGATGTTATCACCGAAATTAAGCAATGTCGAGCCTGGTCAGTACCTAGATGGAAGACAACCTGGGAATACCAGGTGCAGTAGGCTGGGATGTGCGTGTGGTGTAATGAATATTCGCTCGAAATTTTTAATCGGAGAGCCGAGTTCCAATTCCAGTTGAGTTCATTATATTGACTTACGCGCAAATACCCTTAAGTAAGATAGGAATCCACCTCTTCTCTTTCCGGATTAATTAGTGAAACTTGTATCCCTAAAACATTGTTATCCCCCCCCAAAGAAAATTACAATCTTAAAAATATTTTCTGCCTTTAAATAAACTGCAAAGGGTTGGTAAGCCGTTGAAACCGAATCATTCGATCAATAGTGGAATACTGAAAATTGTTCCAAAAACAGTAGTTAAAAGGTTGGAGGTAAATCAAGGGAAAAGTAAGGATTAAGTGCAATACCAATTCTGGAGTATTGAGAAGAGTTACTGTCACTTAATCTATAGTGTTAAGATGCAGTGAGTGAATAAGATAAGGAATAGAAAGCCTCAAAAGGAAGAATAAAAACCAACGTAAAGGACAATGAAGACATTGAGGAGACTTACTGTGACTTAATTAGACTTGAATCACTAAAACCATTATTATCTCAAAAAAAAAAAAAAAAAAATTGGTCGTAAACTATTTAGATTTCGGCATTATATAGCTTCTACCGCTAAACAAAAACAACCACCAACGTTCGACGTTCTCAAGTGACACCGAGTAGAAAACCTTAGATACTAACGTTTCTGATGGTGTTGTAGTAAAGAAAAGACTGTCAACTGATATTAGCAACCTCAATAGATTTCTTCTGTTTCTCAACCGCAACACTTGTAGGCAAAACGCAGAACAAACGACAGCCCGTCATAAAAGTCCAACAAAGTAGAAAACGACAAAATAGTGTCACACGTCCAACCTTCTCACGAGCAAAAAAAAAGTCCCCAGAAAATAAAAAAAGTGCTTGATTTATACAGCCGAGGACCGATTGCATGCGAATGACGAGACAACGAGATTTCGCGTTAACTATCCGAGACCGCCTGGCATAAAACATGGGCGCCGCCATTATATTTCCCCCCCGTTAAGCAGCCGGAGTTTGCACGACGCACAGATTCGTGGATGTTTCCGAGGCAAACCGTTTTCACAATTTTCCACACAGATGGACATTAAATTCGATTAAAATCTCTGTTATTCCCTAGCATCGATCACATTCTTTTTGACATATATGTAACAAACAAAGATTATATTATGGATCCTTTCCCCACTTTTTTTTTATTTGGCTCGCCATGTCCCTTGTCGTCATTGTTTATTTGAACCGATGAGATGCAACCAATTTCAAAAGTTGGCTAGATTCCACGTACTCGATTGTCTGCACCCAATTCAGTTAAACATGAATGGTTCAAGGCGTAAACTTCAATATATTCTCTTCAGACGCATCCAACAAATGTCTCTTATTTGGGGGCAGTCTTGGACCGTTACTGGAGATATATACCAGTGCAATGACTCCAGCACCTCGGAGATCCCATGCCATTCGCTTAGTTGCCGTTATTCAGACGCTGATAAGAGTGACAGATTTTTTAGGTAGACATCTCTGCCTTTATGGCAATTTTAGTTTTGTTTATTTGTTATGCTTTCTGTCTATTTTAGTCCATTTTTTATGATTTTCGGTTATTTTCTTTTTGTTTTTACAATTAATCTTCGCCTAATATTGCCAAGAGCCACTCAAGATAGAGTGTTACTGTGTGATGTATGAGTATTAGGAAAGGCATGAACTGAAATGATCAAGATTGTAGCGATCGAGAAAGCATCCAGTCGGGAGTATGGTCCACAAAGCAGCAGTTCTTTGGAAGAAGATGTCGAATGTAACTTCATTCTTACTAATGGAATACGAAGGAAATGGGGATGATTCACGGTTGTGTACGTGGAATGGCAGGTCCCAGTTGTAAAGGTCAGAGACGGTGGGACTGAGGAATGTTGGTCAGTAGAACACATGCCATGGAAGTAGCGATTAGAGCAGCGAGAGGTTTTGTCGTCTTTCTTTCTTTCTTTCTTTCTTTCTTTCTTTCAGTTAGTTTCTTTTTTTCTTTCATTGCTTCTTTCCGCCTTTTTCCCTTTCTTTTCATTCACCATTAGGACTCTGGAATAATTTATTTGTTTTCTTCTTTTTTTATTTTTGACCTTTACCACTCTCCTTCTTACTTTCTTTCACCTTTCTAACCCCGAATATCTTAATTCAACCTTTTCTTTCTTTCTTTCTTTCTTTCTTTCTTTCTTTCTTTCTTTACTTCATTACCGTTCTCATTTCAAATACACTTACTTTTATGACGACATATTTTCTTTACTTACCTTCATTCCTTATTTGCTCATGTCACACTTTTTCTTCCTCTTCATTTCTTCCATTTTCTTTTTGTCCAAATACATTTGAATACACATTGTTGGTAGCTTATTTAATCTCGCAATTTTCCTGCCTTTCGTTTTGTTTTCAATTTCTGTCACTTTCTATCTATCTTTCTTTCTTCCTTTCTTTCTTCTTACCTTCTCTCCGGCAATCTTTTTTTTTTACGTTCTGTCTTTCTTTCTTTCTTTCTTTCTTTTAACTAACCTTTCCTTTTTCCGTTTGCTTATCCTTTTGTATGTTTGATGTCATTTTCGTTTGCTGGTTTTCAGCTCAGTGATCCTTTCCTTTTTTTACTTTACTCAACTTCTTTTTTCTTATTCTTCTCTCTTATTTCTGTCCTTATTCTTCTTAATGTTGTTCTCTTTTCCTCTTTCTTCTTCTTCTTCTTCTTCTTCTTCTTCTTCTACTACTACTTCATTATTTCTTTATATCTTTCTTTGTGTTCTCATATACTTATCGCTTGCTTCCTCTTCCTTTCCACACAGATTCTTTTAAGCCACATTGTCCCACGGGTCTACCAACAAGAAGAATATTCCATAATTGTAGATTCTCTATTCTACTCCCATGCTTTCTCTGCCCAGATATTAGACTCGCTTGTATTTAGTCGCCATGAATAGAATTCTTCATGGAATAATTGCAGTTTCCCATTCCTTGATTTTCATACTTTATTCCTATAGGCATTGAAAATCCGAAGAAATGGAACCTTCGCCTTGGTGCCTGAGCAACACGCTACGCATTTCAATATGAAACCTAAAGAGAGAGAGAGAGAGAGAGAGAGAGAGAGGTGAGAGAGAGTGGAAGAAAGAGAGTGAGAGAGAAAACGTGAGAGAGAAAACGCGAGAGAGCGTTTCTGACACAAATTCTTTTATTGTGGATCTCCTGAAGAAAATTTCTTACATAGGTCTGATTATGTTGCTTTCAAGTTCCGACTGACTTCTCCCTAGCATTAAGCAGAATTGATCTGGTCCGAATAGCGCGCACCGTAATGGCAAGCGGCAAACGGAAGGCAGTCGACGGATTTCCTAGAATTTCTCATGGAAACTAATTAAATTGATAATCATAAATGCGTGAGGCTACATTAAGCTATTGGATATCCTATAAAGGCTACGGTTGCGTAATGAAAGCTTATTTCTGTACTGGTATAACGCTAACCTTTTTGGAGACTCGCATATTACCGAGGTCTTCGCAGCGTTTACACAGTTTTCCTTTACTAGTAATGTAATAATAAAGATCGATATATATCACAAGAGACAAGAATGATTAAAAATCTATTTTTCTTCATAATAAAATATTCTATGAACTAGCCCGCCACACGCACACACACACACATACTCACCTACACACACACACGAATATATATATATATATATATATATATATATATATATATATATATATATAGGTGAACATTGAAGTCAACACTCAGAAGCGATGATGATTGCGTTTAGCACGAAAGTGTTTGTCGCCTCTGAGTGTTGACCTCATTGTTCACTTTTATATTGACATGCACTCTATCTCTGATATTGAGCACTTTATCCCATAAATATTGCACACATTATATATATATATATATATATATATATATATATATATATATCAATAAATGCTCAAAGGACATAACTCTTTGATCGACTTCACAGATTCCCGTCAATCATTCATTTTCATACATTTAATAAATGTAATGAAATTATTACTAGATCTCATATTTATACTCCTCTGAACAATAAATAACTAAAATATTACACACACATGCGCGCACACACATATGTATACACAAGATCAAAAAGTATTGGGACAGTTGCTAAAGTGAAGACGCCTCGCACAGACTGACCATGAACTATGCTGCCTATCAATCAGTCATGTGCCATGCGTGAAACACGCTTAGGCAATCATGTATCTTTTGATACATGACTGACGAGCCAGATTTTTTCCAGCAGTATGTTGCCATTTCTTTCTGCGGTAGACCAGTTGCGATCTAAGTCTATTTACCCATAGCTAGGAGGAGAAGAAGAGAATTCATAAGTTTCCCAAGCATATTAGAACATAAGTGAACGTAATGGATTCGACTGGAATTCGAAATCGGCTCTCCGATTCCTCAATCTGAGCCTCTATCCATTACTCCACCGTAAAGTTATAACGTCCACGCTCAATGTCGTTGTTTATAGCAGTGCTTGGAAGGAGAACATGTAGATTGTGGTAATCACGCCACACCATAGAGGTTCCATCCATGACCATGACTTGTGTGGCAGTTTTTGGCCAAATGGACAATGCCCTCGTCCGATAACAAACATATTTTCCCATATGTCGTCTCTTCCAAATTTTTCCTCTCCAAAACTAAAATCACACTTGAACAGAACAAGATTTGAAGGCGTCGAGGAAATCCAGGAAAACGCGGCGAGGCAGCTGCTCGCTATTCCAAAAAAGAAATTCCAGGAATGGTCCCATCAATGGAAATGACAGAAGTTAAAGTGTGTGGCGTGTTCATTTCTATCTTCACACTGTAATATATACATCCATCTATAATGCTAGTAATATATATATATATATATATATATATATGTATATATATATATATATATATATATATACACACACACATATATATATATATACACACACACGTATATATATATATATATATATATATATATATATATATACACACGTATATATATATATATATATATATATCCACACGTATATATATATATATATATATATATATATACACACACACACGTATATATATATATATATACACACACGCGTATATATATATATATATATATACACACGCATATATATATATATATATATATATATATATATATATATATATAATATATATATATATATATATATATATATATATATATATATATATATATATATATATATAAGTGTGTGTGTGAGTGTGTGTTGGAGTTAGAAAATTTTATTAATGACAAAGTGCAAAAAGATTTTGTGTTACGCGTTTCATCTTTTGGGATGTTATCGGAAGTGTTGTTTATGTCGAGGTGATTACAAATGCAGACAAAGGAGAGAGGAAACTGAAATTATGTGTATGTGTGTATTTTGGCAGAATGCCGTTATTAAGGCATGCGTTATTAGAAACTACGGATCTCTTTCGCTTGATGATCTTTTTTTCAGTTTTTTTCTTGCTTCCTCGCAAGTTTCTTAACGTTTGTGTCCAGAGGATCCCAGTCAATAGCTTTCTGCCGAGCGCGTAGGGTTATCCTCAACTGTCATCATGGCTTTTGTTTTTGGTAGGCGATATGTTATTGTTTGTTTTAATTTGATAGATAATATTAGCCGATATTATTGGGTCAGTACATTATTGGTAAAGAGGGGAATTAATTTTTTTCATTTGAGGATTAGTTATTAAAAATGTTTAATATGTTTCTGCCAATATTAAATGCTATTTTATTTATGTTTAGTTTGGTTTATTTTAAGGATAGCTACCATAATTTGTAGTTGTTTTTGAAGCCGGTTTTATAGAGAACTTTGGAGTTGTTAATATATTTCTTATAACAGATTATTGGAATAGGTTACTGGAGGTGCTGTGTATTGTTACAAGATGATATTTTTATGGAGCTAGTGTCATTAAAGTGCTATGTGAGCCTACGTGAGAGTGTTGTGGTTGTGTGTCCGATGTATGTGCTGGGGTTATTATGTGAGAAGCCTTCTTGAAACGGGCCGAAACATATTAAACATATTTAAGAGAACAATCCCCACCTTACCAATAATGAACTAGCACAACAATATCGTTTAATATTATCTATAAATCTAAAACAACCAATAACATGTTTCTAAACAAAAACAAAAAGCCATGATGACAGTAGTAGTGAAGAGTGGTTATTTGAGCCACTGTTACCATTCTCTCAGTTTAAACTAATTTTTTCCCGGCTCTTTTATCAATTAAATCAATTACAGTTCGTTTTCATATTAATACAGCGAATGAAATTCAGAAGGCTGAAGGGACACATGACACAGTGGGTACATGAGTTAGTTAGATCCAGTGACAGAACTCAAAAAGTATAAGTTCAATACGGACATGAAATAGAGGAGGAAGCTAATGTAAGATGTGCTGCTATGAGAGAAGGTGTAGCTGAAAGGATTCAAAATGAAACAAAGGAAGAATCTAGCGTATAAAATTCAAATCAAACTTTCTTTATTAATATAGAATTAAATTTAAATATTTCCCTATTTTACATAATTTTGTGCATTTAAGAAAACTTTGTCCAGAGAACATCATCAAAACTGTCACAATCCCTTTAAGGAACAGGGTGATTAGAATGAGAGCGAAGGGAGCGATTACACCTAATTCAGGATCAGATACCGTCATGGCGGTAGGCTGATACGCAAAGATATTCACAGGCATCGAAGTAACGCCGTGAAGTAATAGGAACACAACCAGGAGACGCGAGTGCCAGAGGCGAATTAATGAGATAAAAGAAGACCTACGAGTTTGAGATCTATACAAAGAAGACAAAATGAAACAGAGGAAGAATCTAGCGCAAGAAGGGAAAACAGGAGAATGCTTTTCGCCAATAATCATCACACCACATAATAATCATCATTGTGTATTTATTTATATATTTCCTGTCCCATTTGATAAAAAGAGATAACTTTATATTTTCTTCATAAAGGGAGATATTTTTTATATTTTCTTGATATCTTTAGATAATATAAAGAATATTTGTCATCAATTATCAAATCAAAACATCATACGATGGAAAATTCTCTAGAAGAAAATAGTTTAGAACGAGAGCGCAAAAGCAGGGATCAATTACGCCTATGTCAGGATCAAATCATGGCATGACCGGAGTCTGATAGGCAACTATATTCACAGGCATCGTAGATACGTTGTGAAGTAATAAGAGAACAAGACAGGAAACGCGAAGTTCAGAGGGGAACTATTCAGACAGAAGTTAATAAGAGAGCCAACCTACAAGAGAGAGAGAGAGAGAGAGAGAGAGAGAGAGAGAGAGAGAGAGAGAGAGAGAGAGAAGCACAAAGAAGAGAACACGAAATAGAGAAGGAAGGTAATGTAAAAAGTGCTGCTATGAGAGAAGGTGAAGCTGAAATGATTCAAAATGAAACAGAGGAAAAATCTAGAACAAGTGAAACCGTGAGAATTCAATTAGAAGAAAGTATTTTACAAGAAACTGAAGAACAAGGCAACAGAAGGTGGAATGAGAATATTGTGCGCCATGAGAAACTCAATAAATGTACAAAACAGAATTCATAGAGTAAATAATCTTTTGTTCACTGAAGTCAATTATCGACAATATAAATGCGGCGGGTAAAAAATAAGCCGTCATTTTTGACAGCACGGCTATACTATACAACATATGCAACAACATAGTTTTGTCCAGTGACCATCATAAAAAGTGTAAAATTCCCTTCAAGAAAGATGGAGATTAGAACGAGAGCGAGAAAGAAGGGAGCGATTACGTCTATCTCAGAATCAGATAAAGGCATGGCGAACGGAAGGCTGATAGGCAAACATATTTACAGGCATCGTAGTAATGCCGTGAAGTAATACGAACACAAGCCAGGAGATGCGAGGCTCAGAAGGGAACTAATGAGACATGGGAAGAGGATAATAGGAAAGCCGACATGAGAGAGACAGAGAGAGAGAGAGAGAGAGGGAGAGAGAGAGAATTATAAAGAAGAGGACATGAAATAGAGAAGGAAGCTAATGTAAAAAGTGCTGCAATGAGAGAAAGTGTAGCTGAAATGATTCAAAATGAAACAGAGGAAAAATCTAGAACAAGATGTGAAATCATGAGAATTCGAATAGAAGAAAGTATTTTACAAGAAACTGAAGATTAAGGAAACAGAAGGTGGAATGAGAATATTGGCGCCATGAGACACGCAAGAAATCTACAAATACAGAATTCATAGAGTAAATAATCTTTTGTTCACTGAAGTCAATTATCGACAATATAAATGCAGCGAATAAAAAAAATAAACTGTCATTTTTAACAGCACGGCTATACTATACAACATATGCAACAGCATAAACAAAAAAAACATATTATCTTAAAAGATATTTTTAAAATGATTTTACGCTATAACTGTTCTCTTTATCCATGTAGTAAGATTCAAACTTAATAAAATTGGGATGATAATATTTTGGGCTGTATGCTAGAATTCATTTTGCAAATACCGTAACTTCAATCTAAATTTAATTTACACAAAATTCCATGTGCATAAATAAATGTATATTTTATTATTTTTAATAATTAAACCATATAATAATTATCAATTTGTGTTTATTTATATATTTTCTAACCCATCTCTAGTGGGAATGGAGATAAGCTAACTTACGTTAGACAAATGTATGAGTGATTACTTCCCTTAGTCGATTTAATAATCTATACAGATAAAAGATTTATATCTGAGACATTAATTTCCGAGCAAAATTAACTCTTTAACAGTAACGGAACTGTAATAATTTCCGTTAGTGCTACGTTTCTTACATTGCAGTCTTATTTGTTCAAGCCTTTCATGTGAGGTATTCAGAAAACTTAGTCAATTAATTGATCGTCTTGCAACTTGGTCTTAGATTAGGCATTGTCAACCCTTTGTTGATCCATTGCTAATAGCTTTTTTGTGAGAGGTATGTCAAATTCATGGTTAAATTAAACACAAAAAGAAGCTGACGCAAGAAGAATTGCTATGAGAAAACGTGCATCAGAAAGAATTAGAAGTTAAACAGAGGAATAATTTAACACAAGAATAAAAGATATGAGAATACGAATGGAAGAAAGTCTTCGACGAGAACAGCATGTCAACAGACGATTGAATGAGATTAGTGGCGCCACGAGAAATGCAAGAAATGTACAAAACAATTCATAGAGTAAATAATCTTTTGTTCACTGAAGCCAATTATCAACAATATAAATGTAGCGGATAAAAACATTTCCGTCATTTTTTACGGCACGGGTATATTATACAACACATGCAACAACATAAAGAAAACAGATTATTTTAAAAGATAGTTTTAAAATAGCTGATTTTACGACCGTAAAAAGTTGCTATAACTGTTCACTTTATATCTTGTTATGTCTCAGTAACTTGATAAAAATAGCTTAAAACATTTCTTCGGACATAGTCCGTGTGTTCAGACATTATGTAAAACTTTTGGTTTGCCAGACAGATTTTATTGAAACGTCACTAAAATACCAGTAAGTGCAAAAATTTGTTTACCTTAATTTCAACACATCTGTGATCGCGTTTCTGACCGTATCTTAAACACAAGGAATTGCAGACATTCAATCATATTGCAAAAATAAATGAAATTTTTTTTATTGAAGAATTAATATTTTCAGATGAAATGAAACTATTAAAATATACATCAGCTGTACATCACATCCCCCGACCTAGTGCACTATTTACAAGAACTCTGTCAATAAACAAAATTTGGCAATGGATAAATTTAAATTATGCAACAATCAACAAATTTCATTAAAGTGTTTCAAATATTCGTCCCCTCTGCTTTCCGGGTGTATTGATTTGCCCTGGTGTCTTTGTAAAATTCTATTTTATGAATATATAAAGCAAACTGGAGAAGCCATTCCTCCCATTGTGTAACAAAAGAACTTATTTTCAAGTATTGTAGACGCAAGTTAATCGATCAGCAGATCAATACGCTAGTCTATAAACCATCCCCCCACTGTCACCAGTGAAAAGATCTCGTTCCTGTACAAAGATGGAGAGACTTATTAAATTATTAACATTTTTCTCGTGTCGCTCATTTCCTTTTTTAACTTCATCTTTTTATTCTAAACATTTTGGATTCTCTTTGTTGTTTTACTCGAGTTTCTTTTCCTTCCTCTTCTTTATTTCTGTCTTTCTTCTTCTTTATTTCATTCTTTCACTTTTTTCTTTCTGTCTTTCTTTAAGTCGGTCTGACTTTATTTCTTTCTAAATTTCTGTTTGCAGACGATTTTTCTGTCTGTCTCTCTGTCAGTCCTTTTTCTTTCTTTTTTCCTCCTTTTTTTTCTATCTTTCTTTCTTTCTGTTTATCAGTCTATTTTCAGTCTGTCTTTTTCGCTATTGCTTTCTGGTTTTCTTTCTGTCTTTACGTCTGTCTTTTATTTCTTTCTGTTTGCTGTCAATCTTTCTGTCTGTCTCTCTATCTGTCAGTCCTTTTTCTTTCTTTTTTCTCCCTTTTTTCTGTCTGTCGCGTGTCTTTCTTTCTTTCTTTCTTTCTTTCTTTCTTTCTTTCTTTCTTTCTTTCTGTTGTTCTGTCTGTCTTACGGTCTTCCTTTTCTTCCTGCCAATCTATCTCTGTCATTTTTTATTCATTTTGTCTTTAATTATAGATTTCTGTCTTGCTCCCTGTCTGTCTAGGGTTTGTTTTTCTTTCTTTGTTTCTGTCTCTCTTTCTTTCCATCTCTTTTCTTTCTTTTTTTCACTCTTTCTATTTTTCTTTCTTTCTGCCTGCTTGTCTTTCTGTCTGTTTACATGTTTATTTTTTTCTTTTATTTTTCTTTCTTTCTGTCTTTCATCCTTTCTTTCTTTCGATCTGTAGTTCTGACATTCTCTTTTTCGCTTTGAATTTTTCTTTCTTTCTTTCTTTCTTTCTTTCTTTCTTTCTTTCTTTCTTTCTTTCTTTCTTTCTTTCTGTTGGTCTGTTTCAGTATATTTCTCTATTTCTGCTGTTCTTTTTTCATTCTTTATTAATTTTTTGTTTCTCCCTTTCTATCCGTCTGTCTCTTTTTATTCTTCCTTTCTTTCTTTTTTTCTTTCTTTCAGCTTGTCTTTTTTCGTTATTGGTTTCTGTCTTTCTATCTGTTTTTCTTTCTGTCTGTCTTTTATTACATGCTTTCGTTTGTCTTTCTTTCTTTCACTCTGTCTTTATGTCACTCTGTCTTTCATTCTGGCTGTCCGTCTTTCATTCATTCTTCTTTATTTTTGTGTGTCTTGCCCTCTCTGTCTGTGTTTCTTTCTTTCTTTCTTTCTTTCTTTCTTTCTTGTTGATATCTATCTTTCTGACTGTTTTTTTTCCTTTCTTTCTCTCTGTCTGTCTGTCTTCCTGTCATTTTTTTTGTTTTTTGTTTCTGTCTGTCTTTTTATATTTTGCACTTTCTTTTCTTCTGTATTCATTTCTGTCTGTATTTTTTATTTTTCTTTCTTTCGATCGTTCTTTCTTTCTTTCTTTCTTTCTTTCTGTCCGTCTGATTTTCGGTCTCTGACCATCTGCCTGTTTTTCTGCGCATTTTTCTTTCTTTCTATCTTTCTTTTTGTCTGTCTCTCTGTATTTCTTCCCACCTGTCTGTCTTTCTTTTTATCTTTCTTTGTTTCTTTCTTTGTTTCTTCCTTTGTTTTTCTTTCTGTCTGTCTTTCTTTTTAACTGTCTCCCTTCATTTCTATCGTGCTTTCTTTCTTTCTTTCTTTTTTTGTTTCATTTTTAATTTTTTTTCTCTAATGTTTCTTTCTTTCTGTCTCTCTTTCTTTCTTTCTTTCTTTCTTTCTGTCTCTCTGTCTTTCTTTTTATATTTCTTTCATTCTTTTCTCATGACTTTCTGTATATCTTTCTTTTTTCATCATTTCTTTCTAAATTTATTTATTTTTCTTTCTGTTTGTCTTTCTTTCTTATTTTCTGTCCGTTTTTCATGTCAGGATATCTTTTTTCTGTCTTTCTTTTTTCTTAATCCCTTTATTTTCTTTCTTTCTGTCTCTCATTTTTCCTTTCCATCTTTGTTTTCTTCTGTTTGTCTTTCTTTTTATTTGTCTCTCTTTATTTCTTGTTTGCTTTTTATTTCTACCGTTCTTTCTTTCATTTTTCTTTCTTTCTTTGTTTATTTCTTTATTTTCTCTATACGAATTTCTGTCAGTTTGTCAGTCTGCCCGTTTTTCTTTCTTTCTTTCTTTCTTTCTTTCTTTCTTTCTTTCTTTCCTTCTCTGTCTCACTTTCTTTCTTTCTTCCTTCCTGTCTCTCTCTCTCTTTCGTATTTTTTCCTTTTTTGTCTTTCTTTCTTTCTTTCTTTCTTTCTTTCTTTCTTTCTTTCTGTTTGTCAGACTGTCTTTCAGTTTGTCTTTTCCGTTATTGGCTTCTGTCTTTCTATCTGTTTTTCTTTCTGTCTCTCTTTTCTTACATGCTTTCGTTTGTCACTCTGTATTTATGTCACTTTGTCTGTTCTTCTGTCTGTCTTTCACTCTCTTTCACTCTGTCTGTCCGTCTTTTATTTATTCTTCATTATTTTTGTAGGTATTGTCCTCTGTTTGTCTGTCAGTCTGTCAGTCTGTCTTTCTTTCTTTCTGTCTGTATCTATGTATGTATTTCTGCCTTTGTTTTCAATCTTTTTGTCTTTCTTTTTATCTTTCTTTCTTTCTTTCCTTCTTTTTTTTCTTTCTTTCGTTCTTTCTTCATGTCTTTCTTAATTTCTTTTTATTTGTTTGTTTTTCATTTTTACTGTCCATTTTTCATTATGTCTGTCAAGATATCTGTCATTCTTTTTTCTTACCCTCTTTTTTCTTTCTTTCTGTCTTTTTCCTTTTTTCTGTCTTTTTTCATTCTTTCTTTCATTTTATCTTTCTTTCTTTCTTATATGTTTGTTTCTTACTGCCTGACTTTTTATCTTTCATTCTTTCTTTATGTCTTTCTTTTTTCTTTCTTTTTTTTTCTTCCGGTTTATCTTTCTTTTTATCTGTGTGCCTTTTTTCTATCTTTCTACTTTCTGTTTTTCTCTTTTCTTACTGACTGTCGTCTTTCTTTCTTTCTTTCTTTCTTTCAGTTTTCCTTCCTTTATTTCTTCTGACTTTTTTTCCTTTATTTTCTTTTTCAATCTCTAAATTTCTTTTTTTCCTTTCAGTCATTCGTTTTTTCATTCTTTACAATCTGGAAACGCTTCTTTTTTTTCTTCTTTCTTTGTCTTTATCAATTCTTATCAAGCTTTTTTCTTTTTTCTCTCATTCTTTAGACTTTTTTCCCATTCTACCTTCGTCCATTTATTAATTATATTCAAGAAAGAAACTATTTCTTTCTTTCTTTTTCTGAATTTCTCTTCGTTTTGTTCTTTCTGTTTTGGTTTTCCTACTATTATTTTTTCTATCTTTTTATCATTTTATCTCTGACATTTCTTTCTTCCTATAATTCTTCTTTTCTTTGTTTCTTTCTTTCTTTTACTCTCATTCTTTCTATTTTTTTTTCTTTAGTTGATTTATTAATTCTTTTCAAAACGGGGAATATTTCTTTTTTTTTTAATTCTTTTCTTTGTATTTATTTACAGATATTTTACGTGACAAATTTTTTTTTTTCATATTTTAACCTTCTTCTTCTTTTTCTCTCTCACGGATATTTTTTATTTGCTGATTGCGAGACAAATATATAAAATACATTCCTGTTAAAGATGCTCGCCAATACGATCTTTTTTAGGTGTAAAGAAATTTATTGTTGCCGATTTGTGTGTGTCTTATTTTCTAACGTAGTATACAAAATTTCTGATTCTTTTATTGGTAACAAGGTGTTTGAAAATGTAATAGATATATTTAATTACTCATCTTTAGATATTCTGAAATGATATGGGAGTAGGCTATGAGAGTGTTACCAGAAAGTTCCCCTGAAAACATTATTTCCACATGTTCTTACTGCTAATATTTTTATTGAAGCAACAATAAAATAATTCAGTGCTTTTTGCGGCTCCATAATTCTACGAAGTAATTATTTTATTTCTATGAGGTATATTGAGTTATGTCAGTTTTTCCAGTGAGGTGGACCCGCATTTAAAATCCGCCTCCTGAAGCGGCATATCATTAAAGTAATAATAATAATAATAATAATAATAATAATAATAATAATAATAATAAAGACCTAGGACAAAGCAATTAGAAAAATAAAGGACGAAATAGGAAAACCGATGAGCCTGACAGAAATTAATCATCTTATATACGTAGCCTCGGCGACGATCGCAGAAACAATAAGTGAAAAGGTAAAACAACAACATAAAAGAAAAAGAAAAATGCCGGTCTGGATAGAAATAAATAGAAAGTGAAATAAATAAACTCCGAAGAAAATTGTCACTTCTAAGTGAAGTAGACAATGGCTCCTCAGCTGCGTACTGAATAACAATAGCTACGGATACAAGTCACAGAATAATAAACTGAATCAACTATTCTATATTGATGATCTTAAAACGTTTGCCAAGGATGACAAACAACAGAAAATCCTTCTCAATATTGTCAGAACCTTCAACGAAGACATTTGAATGAAGTTAGGAATCGACAAATGTGCCAAAGCAATCTTTAAAGGCGGTGAACTAACGAAAACTACTGATATAGACATTAATATCAATAAATTTAAGGAACTAGACCAAAGATGATACATAAAAATTGGGAATTAATGAAGGAGACGGAATACAACATTCAGTTATAAAGAAAAAGTTCCGAAAAGAATATCGGAGAATGCGTTTGGTACTAGAAAGTGAAGTTAATGGTGCCAATAAAATGAAAACTATCAACACCTTATCTATACCCGTAGCAGCAACAGCTTCAACATTATTAAATGGAAGTTGAATGACATTAAGAGATTGGACGCCAAGAACAGAAAAATGCTTGCCCAAAGGAGGATTCACTACTTGAAATCAGATCTTGATAGGCTGTATGTACGAAGTGCTTTAGGAAGTCGAGATCTAATCCAAATCGAAACTACAAGCGTCCGATTGGAAACCTTCCTCACAAAAAAACCAATGGCCCTCTCCTACAAATAGTAAAACACCAAATTCACTTCATCCACAAAGAAGCTCCACTCTTCAAGAGTTTAATACTGCGTGAAATCCTTTAATCAAAAAACGAAGCGGATACCATGTATATCAAACACGTAAAACAGAAAGTAATACAACTTGGCCAAATGAAATCGCAAAAAAACAAAAACTAGGAGGACAAGGCATTGCACAAAAAAGAACGAAAGCGGCAGATCTGGACAAACAGAAAACGAATCAGAAGCTGAGGAACACCGGTCTGAAAACTGAGACAGAAGGCCCAATTGTTGCAGCTCAGGACCAAAGCCACGCAACTAGATCCTATCACTGTCACAGACAGAAGGAGAGAACTAACCTGAAATTTAGAATCTGCGGAAAATATGATGAAACTGTTTACCATATTAGCTCAGGATGTCCGGGACTGGCAAGAAATGAATATATCCACAGATACAACAAGCTAGAAGCATATATGGACTGGAAGATATGCAAGAAGCACAAAATCGAAACCACTGAGAGATGGTATGAGCACCAACCAGACACAGTTATACAAAATAACGATGTAACTATCCTCTGGGACATGTCAATTCAACCCTGCTAACCGAAACACTCCTCTGTGGCTCAATCGGTAAAGCACGACATATTTATTACTGCGTTTATGCCGTTATACGCTGCGGCCTTCTGTTCTAGTTCCACGTGCCATATAAAAATGATTTATTTAGATTTTGGAAGGAATCTTTCGTTGTCCCATTCGGGTTTCAGTGTCGCATATTCCGTATATTGTTATACTTGTTTGATTTTCACTATTTACATTATTCGGACTACTGTCCTCATCTTTGTCGCCACAACTATTGCAACGTTTCGACCATTGTAGGCTCTGGTCTTCTTCAGGTGGTTGGAATATCGAACTGAATCCTTTATTACACTCACTGGTGTAGACCGTTCTGGTTCCACGTGCCATGTATAATGGATGTCAGTTATCAGTTATCTCCTGTTAAATTCCCTCTATAAGTTCTCCACTGCCTTAACAGGGTATTGGAATCACACTCTTTGGGTCCTGTCACTGGATCTAACTAACGCATTTATCGACTGTGCATATGTGTCCTCAGCAACAAATGGCACGTTGGTTGATAAACGCACAGAGAGACTGGAAGCAACATTATGATTCTGATAAAGGTTGATGAGGATACCACGAAATTGTAGAGAAAATGAAATAAAAAAGGAAACTTACTTAACACCAGGAAGAGGCTTTTGAAATATCTAGGGTATATAATGAGGAAAAGGGGCTTGGAAAATGTGATACTGACAGGACAGATGAAAAATAAGAAAGACAGTAGAAAATATATATCTAACGAGCCCATTGTTAAGGGAACAAGTTTTAGGTGAAATAACTAAAAAACAAAAGTTACAAAGGACAGAAAATTGTGGAGAGCCATGATCGCCAATATCCTAAAAGGAAACGGCATGTAGAAGAAGAATAATGAACTTGAGTAAATGGATGATGGAACAAGGTTTAGGAGAAATAACAAAAGGACAATATTTATTAAGAGCTAAAAAGGAGAGGAAACTGTGGAGAGCCATGATCGCCAAAATCCTAAAGGGAAACGGCATGTAGAAGAGGAAGAATGAGCTTGATTAAATGGATGATGGAACAAGATTTAGGAGAAATAACAAAAGGAGAAAATTTATTAAGAGCTAGAAAGGAGAGGAAATTGTGGAGAGCCCTGACTTGAAGGGACACGACACATAGAAGAAGAAGAAGAAGAAGAAGAAGAAGAAGAAGAAGAAGAAAAGTTCGTTATTACAGGTTTTTTTTTAAAATATCATCTATCAATTATACTTTTAGCAAAATCCGTCATTTCCACCTATAAGACATTAAAGTCCATCTTTCCAGGTGGGTATCAATTAAGTAGGATTATACTTAAAAATGACTAGATATCTTTCATGCAAAGGCATCTTGATTGACGAAAATATGTCAAAGGTCATCATATAAATCATCGATTATTCAAAAAATGGAGTTATTGAGGTTGTCAAAACAAACACACGTACAGGGAGAGGGAGAGAGTAATAGCAAGGGTAGAGCGAGGCAGACAATGATAGAGGTAAACAGATATGCAAGAGGGGGGTGAGATATATACAGATACAAAGAAAGAATGAGTAAATGATGTAAAAAAAAAAGCGGTCATAACCGAAATTCGATCTCAGAAAAAAGATTTAAAACCTGTAACAAAGCAGCTTTTGCAGGCTTCTAAGATCGATGGAATTGTACTGGAAAGTGCTGGTTGATGCTGATTAAAAATAGAAGCGAGCCTGACTAAAAGAGGAGGGAGCAATCGCCCCCAAGAGTAAAAAGGGTTGAGTAACTTTATCTTCTAATCGATAAAATAAGCTTCTTAGGTTCATTGCGCATGTGCTGGTGCTCTGATCAGTCTAAGTTTGGATCAGGGAAAAGAAAGTTGATTCCACCGGTATATACACATCTAAAAGATCGATATATTTGGTAGATTTTAAAATTTAACGCACATACTTTAACATAACTATTCTGTTTCCGTAGGGATTTTATAAATCAAAATACTCGTAGCCTTCGTAAACGGTACATCGGGGGAAAAAGGCACCAATGTTTACAGAATTAGATTTTTCTACTCCGACATGTCGGTGACTATGTAATCTGAAATTTACTGAAATCCTATCGAATTCTTCTTACTGTTTACCAGAATTTTTTCGATTATAAATAGAAAATTTTGTAGTTTCAGAATTTTTCCACACAGATAAAATCTCTCACTCACTCTCTCTTTAAGCACGTACGCACGCACGTACGCATACATACAGACACACGCATTTCTCCACGTATCACACGCATATCAGCTCGGTATTTCGAAGTCATCTGTCAGGTCAATATTGTACCTATTTTGTCTGAAATACACTAATCTGGTCTGATCTGGAGTGAGGCACGCACTAAAATATGATTTTAAAAAAATACGCTATTGATTATAAAGTACTTCGCAATGAACTGTTGGAACTGCTTATTTGACGCATTTGGGGGCGAATATTAGAATATAATCCATAATAAATAGAAAATAATTGTAAGACAACTATCGGTCGTTGCACGCTCCGGCCTTATTCAGATAACTGGAAATTCGAAATGTACCCTTTATTTCGTCCACCGGGGTAGATTGTTCTAGTTCGAACAAAGGATTTGATTCGAAATTCCAATCACCTGAAGAAGACCGAAACGTACAATTGTTGAATTTCTCACTGACTCTCTCTTTAAGCACGCACGCACGCTCTCTTGCTCTCTCTCTCTCTGACACGCACACACACACATATATATATAAGTATTAAACATACTATTTCCGGAGTCTGTCTATATTTCTGAGATGAGGTATTATGTACATTATTTACATTATTCGGACTATTGTCCTCATCTTTGTCGCCATATATATCACAACGTTTCGGCCGTTGCCATTTTCAGGTGGTTGGAATTTCGAACTGAACCCTTTATTTCGCTCACTGGGGTAGACTGTTCTAGTTCCACGTGCTAGATGTCCTCAAGGATACATGGCATAGTGGATAAAGGCGTTGGTTAGATCCAGTGACAGGACCCAAAGAGTGTGAGTTCAATACCCGGTTAAGACAGTGGAGAACTCTCAGAGGGAAATTATCAGGAGATAACTGATAACTGGCATCCATTAAACATGGCATGTCAGTTATCGCCTGTTAATTTCTCCTCTTCCTTAAACTGGTATTGAACTCACACTCTTCTGGGTTCTGTCACTGGATCTAACCAACGCCTTTATCCACTATGCCATGTATCCTTGAGGGCATCGAGATATGAATTTCTGGGTATTATAAATTGTCTTCAGCAACAATTTTTACCAGTGCTCATATTGCAATTATTTGCTGTTAATACATGTTTTTACCAGAGCTCATATTGCAACTTTTGTAGTTATTATCTTTTTGTTGTTATTATCGATTTTAATGTACATAATACATCTCATCTCAGAAATGTAGACCGATACCTGCTGCCGCTTGGTGTTGATCTCAATATGCTCTTATGTAGACACCTCCACTCAGTTTCCATACCTAAAGTTTAAAATGAATTTTGAAAAACGAAAAAGCGTTCTTGAAGTTTTCATTTTAGCTTTATTGAAAGCTAAATCGTTAAATTTACCATTTCCAGGAAGCAAAATACTCTGGTATTAGTTCATTTAGAAATCACACTGATTGGAATTTCAACTTTTTGGTCGCTTTCAGAAAGTCGGCTTTTTTTGACACATTTGTAAACAAAAGTTAACTGTTGGATTTAAAAATCTTCCAATAATAAAATATACTTTTCTGGAGCTTTATTCGAGGAATATTAGCTGATTTAAAGTATAATAATTTTGCTTTTTTTTAAATATTTACTTTACTTCAAAAACTGAACAGCTCAGTTAAATTAGTTTACACCCAATATGTTTTAGAGAATTTTAATGTTTTTATGTATATAAAATATTACGTAACGTGCCTTGGTTTGAACGTATGGTCGACCCCACCGCTACTGCTTGTGTTAAAGTTACAGTTCTCTGTTATTTTTAAATAACACAGATATGTATATTTAACACTCTATTTACGTACGGAAAAATATATTAAAATAGACGGACTTAAAAATGCTAAAAATAAAATTATGTAAAGTGAATATTATTTAATATTAAACATAAACAGAGTAATTTTTTAATTTTTAATTTAAAATAAATTTTATATAATTTTTGTTAAAAAATTGTTTTATATAATAAACGGACCAAGAGACAAAAAACACAAAAACAAACATAAAATCAAAAATTTATTAAAAAAAACAAAAAATAGGGGAAGGTGATAATTTATATTAGGAATTAGTCTATATCAACATATTTCAACAGATATTTATTTTTATGCCTACATGTAAACATCAATTCATTTCTCTTGTTGAATAAATTAGTGTTATTTATGTGTTTTAAGATAACTATTTTTTATTTGGCATACGTTATATCTATCGTCTTTCCCATTGTAAGATTTAGCTTTTGCTAGAATATCCCACGTAACAATTGGGTGTATTACACCTCTTCTTTAATTCTCAGAAATGTGTTTGGAGAAAGCAATGCTGCTTATGTATGTCACATTGCCTTAATTTTCAACGATTTTCAGTATGACCAAAATAAAATTTGACATCGTTACCGGAATATATTATCAGTCATACATTCGCCGTTTAAGGGATAGATCCTATTTTTCTGTAGTTGCATTTATTTTTAAAACGGTTAACGTTATTGTGTTATTTCATTTCGCCTAAAGGTAACCATTATGGAATAATATGTTTTTGTTATTGCTTCATGAATTTAATTTCGTGATTACTAACAGGAGTAATTTTTTGTTGGTGGTAGGCATTAGTAGATTTTTGGTGATGGACGGGTTAAAATCACAAATATCGAATTAGACGAATGCACATTATTTCTTCCTTTTTTTTTATTAGTAAACAATCCTATGACTTTTGCTGTTTTATGCAACTGGTTAATGCTGCCTAGAGCATCTTTCGTGTATTTCCGTACGCTTTGAAGGATGATTTGCTGATTTAAGCGATATCATTTTTAGCTGGAATGAGTAATCGTTATTGTGGGTTGTTTAGGAAATTAGTTTTGTGGTCTTTAATTTTGACGAATGCTTGTTATTTCTAGGAACTTTTAATTCCTATCATCAATTTTTAATTCCGTGGCTATTACCTGGCTTCATTACTGATGTTAATTTTCCATTTTTGGGGTACGTATTTATATATTAACATTGTTCACTTCGTGGCACCTATCAACATCGATTTCGCATTGATTACTCGTCCTGTCTGCTTTGATAATTATTTTATGCGAGTTTTTAATCATTGAAACGTCGTTTCTGCATTTTTGTAGGCAGTTTTAGTAAATCTGATTTGCTTCTATTACCCAGAATCCATTCTTCTCGAAGTCCAGTAGTTGTTCGTCATTTGGTAGTGTTTTCGTTGACTTAAATCCATAAGGCTCGACATTCTTTAGATCATTGTAATATATATATATATATATATATATATATATATATATATATATATATATATATATATATATGCATGTTTCATTAAAAACGACAGACAAGGTACTACGGTTAAGCTTTTCATTTAATTTTTCTTGTTTTCGAACAGGAGCTTTCTTTTCTGGACAAAGGGTGTGTAAGAACTGTCCAAATTTTGTATATTTCCGAGCGCTTTCGGCTATACCTTTAGCCATTATCAAGGATGATTCGATTTTTCAGCTTAACTGAGTGTGTGCGTTCTGTGTATGTCTTAGTGTGTAGTAGGGATGTTTTAATTCCTGAATACGGTTAGCACATTGTGGCACATTATAACAAATTTAAGACAGCTAACCTTATCCTAAAAAATAACAACACGCCAACTAAGTCAAAATTACTAAGAACGAACATTATCTATGAGTTCAAATGCGTCTTAAAGAACTGTGTTCATGTTCAAACCGGACTCATAAATAATTACATTGGTTACACAACCACATGCTTATCCTGACGTCTTACGTTACACCTATCTTATCACAGCTCCATTAGAACCCATTTAAACGCACACACAAACTTACCAGATCCATTAGAAACATAGTAGTAGAAAACACAAATATATTAACTACATCTACCTGTAAAAAAAATAAAAACAATGGAAGCTTTAATAATAAAAAAGAATAAAAAAAAAACTCGTAACAATATTAACTACGAACAAGGGCACAAAGTGCTAACAGTATTCGTAAATTAAAACATCTCTACTACACACTAAGACATACACATAATGCACACACTTAATTAAGCTGATATATATACCGGGAAAAAGAGCAAAATCGTGTAAATTGTCCAGTTGTTAGATTAAGGTTTGAACCGCTTAATCTTAGAAATGATTAAAGATATCTTACTGGAAGTTTCCGAGGTTTTGTATAACTCTATTGGACACTACTTGGGGCAATAACAATGTAAAATTACTCTCCAATCTTAACAGAAGAATTGTGATGAATTTGATCATAAATGAAAATGACTAAGGATCGGAAGTTCATGAAGGATTGAAATATAGTTCAAATATATCTATATCTATATCTATATATTATTTCAGGATCATTTTTCAACTTATTCAACATGATATTGGCCTTCTCTTTGAAGATAGAAGAAGCATGAATGTTGGTACCATTACTGAAGGCTTGAATGATATTTTTCCTTTCACCATGGCTCATTTGGAACGACAGTGTCGCTGACACAAAACAATTTTAGCTTGTTCTCTGTCAAGCTGAATAAGAGAGAATTTTTCAGTGATTCTTAGGAAAAATGGCGCCAAGATGGCTATGCGTGTTATCTGAAATGCTGGCTAAAAGAAACTCAATTAGCTTAGTTGTTTTTTTACATATTAAACATTTAGTGTGATGGACAATTATGACGTTATACGATTTGGACAATTTTGCTGTTAATCCCGGTATATATATAGAAATGTGAAAAATATATAGAAAATAGGAAATAACTCGTTAGGTAATTAATACAAAGTTCTTTAGTATTTTTGTTATTATTTTTTAAAAATAGTGCTCGATACAAAATTAGAGCATAAATATAATTATTTATTTAAAAATATGATTCCAACACGCTACATAAGAGTTCTCTAGCCGTTACCATAGAAATTTTGATTTCAATAATGAATATGCTTATAAAACACGTAAATTTCAGAAATAAGTTATTCCCAAAAAAAATTCGCTTGAAGACGGAACAGAGCTTAGTACTTTAATTCAATTTAATTCGAATGCTGATTTTCCTTGACCAATATCCTTCTAACTTGAATGCAGACTCAATTTTATCTTTAATGTGTCATTCTTATATGCCAATGCCCAAACTCAGCCTATCTGAGAAATATACTTATCAAGAATTTAGTTTGGTTTGCTTTGTTTTACGACATATCAACCTCAATGGGTTATTTAATGCTGACAATTTTTTTTTTATGCTGATAATAGTTATTTTTTTTAAATGTATTGCTGATAATATTTTTTTTCTCCAAAAAATCTATTTCTGGTAATATTTTTCCTTCAAAATGTATCACTGGTAACATTTTTTCCTTGAAAAAAATCATATTCTGGTAATTCTTTTTCTTAATCTAATGCTGGTAATAATGTATTGCTTATAATAATTTTTTCCTTCAAAAATTTATTTCTGGTAATAATTTTTTACAAAGTATTTCTGGTATTAAAACATATTTTTATGCATTCATAGTGTTTTGACCCCAGTTTGCGGGGTTAATTATTTATCATTTATCAATAGCTGGGACCCTGACAGGTCCTACCACCGCGGGTCAGGGTGGACCTGGGGACAACAGCAACTAAGAGGTGGTTCCTCATCAGAGGCCTTTCTGTTGGGTGTAGTTTATCATCATATCCAGGACGTGCAGAAATTTATTTAAAGAAGTTTTTATTAAATTTAACCGAAAAAAAAGCACTAAAAGTTCGCGTGTGGAAAGCTGAGTCTACTATGCACGTGGGCGGACGTGTCTGTTCTACACCTGTGAGACAATAGGTTGTGTACTGCAGACACTTTAAAGAAATTAGATTAACAGAAATTTAGTAGTTCATTACCTGAGTTTTGTTTAATATTTCTTCTCAAGCAAAGACGATAAAGCCTCAAAGAATCAATGACTTACTGAGAGTGAAAAAAAAAAGCAAGGAAACATTATTGAGGAAAAAAGACAACAAAAGAACAGGTTTCAAACGATGAAAACTGACGTTACATTTAAATTTTTGAAGATCGTTTTTAACCACAAGCAAGATGACGGAAAAGAATTCCACGGAATTAAAATGGTTGAGAAGAAACTATTTAAATGCTGAATCGATAAAGTCTGTTTAATTTTGGCTTGTATGTTTTCAATTTTCAAACACGCTCATATATAATAATAATAATAATAATAATAATAATAATAATAATAATAATAATAAGCATGACACCATGGGCTAATATCTGCACTGTAAAATTTGCAACTTCTACGGGTAGGAAACTGAAAAAAACTGGTATGAACACCACCCAGACCCAGTTACGGAAATAGGACCTGTTACAATTCTATGAGATTACACAATACACACTGACAGAACAATCAAGGCCAACCGACCAGATATTGTTATTAAAGACCACAAACAAAAACGGTGCCTCCTTATTGATATGGCAGTCCCTGCTGACTGCAATGTATCTTTGAAGATATTAAAAAAGCTGTCAAATTACAAGGACCTTGAAATAGAAATCTCAAAAATGTGGCATATGGGAACATCAACAATCTCTGTTGTAGCTGGAGCCCTCGGATTGGTTGGAATAAAATTCCAGTAGACTAATTTAATGGATTCCTGGAAGTCTATGCCTCAATGAGATACAAAAAATTGTTCTAACAAGTTCAGCCCACACTTTAAGAAGGGCTTTATCTCTGTATTTTTTTATTTTTTTTTTGTTAGTGGAAAGTGTCATGATGCCATTTCTAACCTTAGGTCCCTGGGCAGGACCCGGAAAGAAATGTGTAAACGCCAGAAATCAAAGGAAATAATAATAATAATATTAATAATAATAATAATAATAATAATAATAATAATAATAATAATAATAATAATAATAATAATAAATACTGAAATAAAACCCTGCATAAAACCAAATATACTTAATATCCATAGGGATATGATGCGAGATAAAAGACTCTCAGATGTAGAAATACATCAGATAAAAGAAAATATAACAGAAAGAACAATAAGAAATAACCCAAACAAAAATAAGGTAAGAGTTGAAATAAATAATATGACAGATGATATGGTACAGACTAAAATAAATGAGATACGAAATAATAATCTCTCAGGAAATAAAACCGAAGAATCTAGTTACAACATAAAACATTGAACTGATTCAGATTATATCACCTATGAAGTTGACTCAAACGACATTAGGCTCTTGAAAACAACAGAGTTGAAATCACTGAAGCGGAAAGCCACATCTTTCAAATACTCAGCAGAGTAACTTGCACATAAATGTCGGAATGTGACCAGCTCCTAAAAATTCATATAAAATATTCCAATAAACATGCTGTGCAAACATATAACGCAGTATTGCAAACACTGTTAACAGATAGACAACTGCGAAACATCACAGAAGTAAATAATATCATATATTCAATAGATTTAACAGCTACTGGGAAACTTCATGTGAAGACGAAAAAATATAAAACAAAAGAAACAAGAGCCCGCTTGAAAGGCAAAATTAAATCAAGGAATTGTGTAAATCAGATATAAGATGAGATTTCACTAAATTCAAATGTTTGAACAGTGAAAAGCAGGAAGATCAAGCAGAGATATAAAATTAATTTATTAAATTAAATTTCACAAATCACGGAAATAATTAAACAGAAACTGAAATTAAGGGCAAAGAGAACAAGTTTATATAAAAAGCGTTGTAGGTTGTACCGACGAAAAAAGATATTACAAACAGACCTCAAGGATATTTGCAGAAAAATTGGAAAATCAGTTATGAAGTTAGAAGGACATCATGTATTGAAGAATTTTCAAAATTTTGGGAGAATATTTGTAGCAGCCCAAAGGCCATTAAGCCCAATGCAGAATGGATTCACCAAAAAGAAGAAAGAATGATGGAAACATTTCCTACAACGATGGGAATTTATAACGAAGAATAATATTAGACAAGCAGAAAAAAAATTCCCCAAAATGGAAATCCCCAGGAAATAAATTTACCAATTTCTGGTTCGATCAATTTATAAAACTGTTGCGCAAACTTTATCAATACTAATTGATAATCCGGATGAAATTCCAGAATGGATCATTAAAGGTATTAGATATCTTCTTATGGAAATGGATAAAACAGTTTATCCACAAAATCATAGGCTATCATTATGTGTCATCATGTGTGACCACCGTATATAAATAGATCATGTCTTTCCTGGCGGTCTGTATTTACTCTTTTCTCGATGAAAACATGATTCTTCCTCTGGAACAGAAGGGATTTCGAAGAGGTTCATATGGTTGCAAAGTTCAAGAACTGATAAATAAAATGATCCTGGAAAATTGTACGAAAAAAATTAAAAATCTCAGCACAGTTTCAATAGATTACCATGAAGCCTTTGATAGTTTACAGCGCTCTTGTATTCTTTAGGCTTTGCGTTATGGGACCTTACCCATAACATAATGGACTATTCCATACGTAATAAATACTGCACCTCAAGAGGAAGCAGGGAGTTCAGCCTGAAGTCACAGGCACCTCGGCGTGGTGTAATGGTCAATTACGACTGAGTAGTGAGTTCGATCCTCACTGGGTGCCCCATACTTTCGGCCTTGTGCCACATTTAAGCTGTGCTTAGAAAATCGTTTTAGTTCAGCCTGAAGTCGGGCGACCGGCTAATCGGTTGAACTCTCTGCCTTCGGGCGGGGAGGAACCCGAACAAAGCTACGCCGAAGGGCGGAGTTTCTTTTGGGGAGGTAAACCGAAACTGACCCCGTTTATACGGGTTCAAAGGGTATATTTTTGGTTGAGCCCATTGGCTCGGAGATCACACATTAAACCGGCCTTGTGCCACATGAAACTCGTGGGATGTGATTAATACTGTTCAGTCGGACGTCCGGCTGACCGCCTGACTGGCTGATCGGTTGAACTCTACACCGTCGGGCAGGGAGGAACCGGAACGAGGCTACGTCGAAAGGTGGCGTGTCTTTCGGGGAGGTAAATCGACCCTGAACCCGTTTATACGGGTTCAAAGGGTATATTCTTGGCCAAAGCCCACAGGCTCGGAGATCCCACGTTAAACCGGTCTTGTGCCACATGATGCCCTCGTGGGGGGGTGACTAAATACTGTTCAGTCTGAAGTCTGGAGTGAAGTACGTCAGGAGTCAGTCAGAGGCAGTCCGAAACCGAATCGCGTTCAGACAATTACTACTAAACCTGATTGTTCGTATTAACACTTTCTACCTCTCTGTATATATTCCTGTTTGTAATATATCTGTGTTATTCCATATCCGTATTCGAGTTCTTCTTTGTTAGTTCTACCTTGGACTATCAACGTGGTGCAAGGAACCGGACCATAATACTTTGGGAATGTACACCACGGTGAAAGTAACTTTCCTTAAATGTAGTATATGGTTGTGGAAAACTACACTATACCTAATTCACAGTAAAGGCAGAGCCACGTCCAATCCCCCGAATATCCGACGAGGAATCTTTCAAGTAGCTCCCTGTAATCCCTTCTGTTTTGTCTGTTCTTAATCCCCATTCGCATAAATTAACGTGTAATAACTATTAAACTGCAAAGTATTCAATGACCTGCTTTAAATGGATGATCTCAAATACTTTGCCAAAGACGACGAGTCGAAGTGTCTCCTCAATACTGTAAAATGTTACAGTGATGACATCGGTATGGATTTCACATTAGATAAATGTGCAAAAGTAATATTCGAGAAAGGGAGAATTACAGAAATGCATTCATTAGATCTAGATTTTGTCAAAACGATTAGGGAACTGGAACAAGAAGAAGCGTATAGATACCTAGAAATTATCGAAGAAGATAGAATACAACATACCCAAATGAAGGAGAAATTAAGAAAAGAATACTAGAGACGTGTGTATCTGGTACTGAATACGGAGTTGAATTCAAAAAACCGAATGCCAGTCATAAACCCCTTGGCTGTCCCTGTGGTGCAATACAGATTTGTTATGGGCGCGTGTTCTTTAACGCATATATCTTTTGTATTTTTAATGATTCAAGAAAACAATGAAACTCCAAATGTGAATCAACAAGTATATACTGAAATAACATACAAGAACAAAATATACAATAATTTGTATTCAATATATAGATTAAGGGAAAATAAGTTGCTTCCCTTTTACCGTATCTTGATTTGTAATTGATTGTTCGAAAGAAAGTTCTCTTTAGAGAGAAATGTTCAGGAATCAATGTTAGAACAAAGGACTGTTTGTTAGAATAAATAACACAAGAATACAATTGATCAGAAACTGTGGTGTGTTAGAGAAATCAACAGAGTCCTAATTGGTTGAACTTGGCTGAGTCACAGAGAGATATGTATATATGTATTACAAAATTCTGTGTCTCTGTGTGCGTTTGAAATGTTGTGAGTAAAGTCATAGGTTTGTGTTGACAGGTGAAATTTGCTGGACTCTACTGGCGGCTTGTGACAAAGCCGCCTCTTTTTAAAGCTACTGGTAGGCTCCCAGCGAAAACGCGGGAAAGGTTGATTTTGCACTAAAATATGTGATTGGTTAAAATTTGACCAATCGCTAAAATTGTACTAACGTACAAGTAAGCAAGTTCAAAACCGAAAAATTCAAAGCAACGACTACGATGTCTAAATTGTCCTATAGAAAGGCAGTATTGATTTATTAGCCAATCGCAGACGAATAAAATGTGGGCGTGTAAAAACATAGCAGTCGCTACATTTTCAACATCCTTAACTGGTCCATAGCTGACATTAAGCGAATGGACGATAGAATGAGAAAACTTCTCGTTTGCCATCGCATACATAATCCCTAGGATGATGCTGATCGTTTACAAATGCCAAGATGAGAAGGAGGCAAAGGATTAGTTCAACTAGAACTGTCCTAGGAAACTACGACAATTGGCCTTCAAAGATACCCGGAGACTACAGAAGACTAGATGATGATCTGTGTCAAAGAACATGAAAGAAGTAAGAAATACTATTTAGTGATAAAGGAAGTCAACAATATCAAATTGGAATATATGTGGATGAAGAATTATAGTTAAAGCTTAATACAGTTACTGCAGTGGCAAAGATTTTGAAAATGAAAGCAAAAGCAGATGGGATATAGAACATGCAGAAATGACGGCAAAATAAGCGTCTTCATGGTCGATACTCTTCCCGTACCAAACCACCTGATGTAGAGAAAACACGTTCTCATTAGTGTTTACAAAGTGCAGGATTAAAAACTGAAACTGTAGATTTTATTCTTGCAGTACAGGACCAATACTTGCTGCACAGGACCAATCCGTAATCATTAGAAATTAACAGCACACGTACTGGAAAATAATGTTTATACGAAATGCAGATGTTATTTTATAAATATTCAGAAAAAATTGATCCGCTAGCAACTACTGAATATACAATCGATTAGCACTTACTGAATATACAACTCAGCATGAGAAATCTGTACTGGAAGATCCGCAATATTTACATGAAGGAAACTGCAAGAAACTGATCTGAATATACCAATACACGGTTACAGAGATAGGGCCTGTAACAATTTCATGAGATTTTACAATACTTACAGACTGGACTTCGTGAATAAAAACCACACGAAAAAGAAGAAAAAATATCAGGAGGTTAACAACACTTCTCAGTCAATCATAGTAGCACTTTGTGGAAACCAAAGCAGTAACAGCTACTAAGGTAACCTTATGGCCCTGTACTTCAGGTCGTATAGGAATTTAAATTTATGATATATATATATATATATATATATATATATATATATATATATATATATATATATATATATATATGAATTTGTGATCAAATGCAGATAAAATGTGGATCGGAATCCAACTGTATGATAAAATAAAGAACAACTAGGAAACATTTAGCAATCTAAAATGTTTCACTTTTATTAAAGCTTCATCGGAGATTGAGAGAAAAAAGAGAAAAAGACTGAACTTTAGTATTTTCAATTTAGTTTGTATCAATTCTCAATGATCTCTTATGTATCAGGAATCCTTTCAATGAGTCCATTAGAACCGTTTTCAATCACACCGAGGGCACAAACTACAAGTGAAATGATTGATGTCTTCATGTGCCACATTCTTTAGATTTTCACTTCATGATGCCTGTATTTTGATAGTACAATGATATATGGTAGTCTCCAGGAAGTGGCATTTCAATAAGCACAGAGTTAGAACTTTTAAACTGCTCTACTGTGAAACCAAGTCGTACCTTTCGAAGAGAATTTATAGGAAAACGATCCCAGACGTATCGGCTGGAGATTGAATTCAATACAACGCCATTTCAACTAAACTCGACTCTAATCGTTACGCGTCGCGCAAATCCCTGCGTATTGTACATTTTTTTATATTTATGAGTTTAGCGTCTCTTTCCTATGACAGAAAGCTATATAGAATAATGGCGAGAAGGAGATAACTAGATCATTCATATAAAAAGAAAGAAGTCGAAAACGTTTTTGTTTTGTTTCCATGACCAATAGCATCCAATATGACTGTGTTGTTAATCTAATAAAATGAACATGTGTTAAACCTCATTATATTAAAAGTAATGGGAATTGCGACCTGTGCAGCTGAGGTGATAAATATGTTACAACAGTTTCTGAGGTCCAAACACAATTCTGAATTAAACGTCTTCAGAGAAACTTTAATCATTATATATACTTTATATAAGAGACGCCGTTAATAAATTGAAGTAAATTAAACATTGATTTACCAGCCTGATATAATCAGGAAGATTTTGTTACTATTATAACCCTAATACAAAACTTGAGAACAACAAAAGTTAGATGGTTACTGAATGAAAGTTTAACGTGTCTTGTATTATTCCAATGGTTAATGGGTGGATGGTAACTGTTATGTTTCAAATTATTCTAGACGTTATTGAGCAGGAATGAAAAGCTACAAATTATGTTTCAAATTATAGAGACTATTGCGTAGGAACAGGGAGGGTACAAGAGTATTGTGGGCCCCAATCGAATCTATGATAAGGCGACATCTCAATTTTTATAAGGTAGTATTCAGATAAAATATACATTTTATTGCAATCTATTTGTTCACAATAATGCATATACTACATAGCTGAACAATTCAACTAAAAAATTTGAAAATAAATAATAATAATAGCAGGCGACTCGTATTCGAGGGTACCCGTCTACTAGGACAGCTAGTCAGTCCCTATTGCAGACTCTCGCTCTGGAACATTTGTGTTTGTTCAACACCGACAGAGCCCACCTGTTGTTGATACTGCAACTATGATGAGCAGACGTTAGTTACAGTTTCTGGGAGAGAGCGTGTTATCTAGAGAGATCAACAATTTGAACAAGGTCAGCACACTTAAACCTTCGGCCACGATGACTTGTGACTTCGGGCTAGCACATTTATCGACGGCCCTCAAGTGTTCCGTCTACTTCATTCACAAGGGTCAACCCGTGGTATTGTTTTCAGGCACTTTCCCCTTCAGTCCGATAACATCAGGGAGTCTCCTTCCTAACAAATCAACCGTGGTGAGATTCGAACCCGGGTCTCATGTTCAGAAAGCGAACGTTCTAACCCCTCGGCCAATAAATACAGTCTATCTAAATACATATTATATTTTTCATAATAGATAAATCTTAAATAAATCAAAAATGTTTTGCGGCTATTGTTAATCAACTTGAGATTTTTCTTGTAAAAAAAAGTTGAATAATTTTAAAACATTCAGCATTATGGATAAGAAATAGTGAATTGTATATAGTGTTTTTTCACGACTTAGAAGGAACGAAACAAATTCGCGTATTTGGACAAAAAATAAATAAATAAATGACAGAAATCCGCGAAGATTTTTAGTTTTCTAATTATAACTTGTGCTTAGTTTAATTTGTAAGTTATATAAATAAAAAGAGAAAAAAGGCAAATGTTGATATGATAGCGATGAACACAAAGCACTCCTTTCCCCCAAACAGGCTTAACACCCTGTCATGAGGTTCAGGAGTAGTCCGCACTGGCTCTTTGTAGAAATAATTGCGGATAAAACAGCTCCAAATAACCGTCCGTAATAATTCTTATTTAATAGCCTCGAATAATTTAAAACATAACAGATACGGTCCACACAATAACCATTAGGATAATACAATAGACCTTGCTACCCATAATGCACCATTGACAATCATTGAGGGAAAGTTTTTTCGAGAACAGTTTTACCAAAAAAAAAACAGTTTATTTTCTCGGAGAATATCCATGTAAGATTGTTATCAAGAATGCTCCAACGAATCTGAACAAAGTTATCTTAAGGAATTAACACAACAGTTTTTCCTCGCATAACCCTATAACAATAGATTAAAATGACAGATGAAAGAGTGTAATGTTTTGTGAATATTCTCCCGTCGGATGAGAGTCGGGGAAATGGCTGATGGAGCCTTTGCGATAACCTTGCTCTCATCTGACGTCATAATCAGCCGCATATGGTTTTCCAAAGACATCTGATTACTATCATGAATCCGATAGATTTAAAAAAGATAAAAATGCTTTGTGCTGATCTCCCGCGAGCTTTTCTTTCATCTACTTTCAAAGTACACTTCTCAATATCCTTTGTCTAGGCAAGTTATCTTTTCATCACAAGTAGCAGAGTAATTCAGCAATATCTGGAGTCTTTTGTTTCTAATTAGCTCGTGTTTAAAGCTAGCCGTCCGCGCGCTTCAGTAGTGTCGATTATTTCCAGGCCAAGTCTTAATATCCGGTGAAATAAAACCTTTATAATTGGACATCCGTATTCGACCACTCGTCTCGATAAAGAAAACAAAACATAAAAAGTTCAAAAACACTATAACCGATCGAATGAGCAAATAAAATTGAATCATATAAAAAAAGAAAGGACACAGTTATTGAAATAATATTTTACTTAGTATTTGGTTATGTTTAGCAGCAGTTTTTCTATAACATCTATAAAAAATTGTTACTTTTCTTATATAATGTATGACTTATTTCGGATTATTTTCCGTGTTTTACTGGTAATCCCGTACACTCTGCTGCGTGTTCAGGTCATCCATAACTAATCTAGTACCCCCCCCCTACAAGGCTTTTTGGTGAAGATATCGGTCAGGAACCCCAAGAGTACAAAAAAGATCTGTCAAAGAACAGATGGAGTTTTTTTTTTTGTAGAGTCAACACCCGTCTAGCACAGAAGGGTTGACTAAGCTCCATAGCTATGCATGTAGCCAGTGCTGTAATTTCACGGAGAGTCCAGGTTTAAAGCGACTGGTTTGATTTGGGGAGAAAGAGAGGCTAAACCAGGTTTACTTGCCTCAGGCACGCTACGTATAAATGAATGTCTCCCCGGGTTTCAACGTAGAGTAAATAATTAGGTGCTCATCAGTGCAACGACTGTATAGCCACACTTTGTCATGCGACATCGGAGAGCCGAGTTCGAATTCCAGTCATGTTCGTTACATGCGCAAATGCCCCGAGGGAAGGTATGAATCAATCTATTCCTCCCAGCTATGGGTTGAATTAACAGGACAAAGTTAATTGCGGGAAAATCTTCTGCCTCGACAGTTATGAATCAACAGACACTGACATTAGTGAGAAAGATTTCTCAAGTGTTCAAGAAGAAGAAGAAGAAGTGATTTTTACAATAATGCTCCACATGATGCTCCACATCTTCTTTCCCAAAAGGAACTAAATGACAATCTTAGCTTCTGAAAGTCCTCTGCAAAACTTTTGGCATCTAGATTGAAGGAGAAAAACCCTCCTCTCTGACAGTGCTCACATCACTTTCTACCAGAACAGGCATCAAGAATACCTATATTTTTTTCTCTAAAGACGACTTGCTGTACTGTACAGATACTACACAGCTTCTGCACAAAATTTGAATGCCACAGTACGAACCCAAACATTGGAGATTGTTCATTGACAGTGGCATACGACCACTGGCAATTGTTCAGCTGCACAAGGTCAATCAGTTTTCCTCTGTACCGCTCGTTCATTCGACTACGCTGAAGGAGAAATAGGAAGCAGTGAAGTATGTACTAGGGAAAAGTCTTTCTGATCAGCATGAATAGTTTATTCACCTTGACCTAAAGATTAAATTTTTCATTGGAACAACATCGACTTTTACCAAGTTTCCTTGCTTCTCTGTGCATGTGGGATAATATGGACACTGCACAGCATTACACAAAAAAGGACTGACCTGTTGGGGAGTTTTTGATGCCTCGCAAAGCAACAATCGTCATCAATAAGCCACTGGTGGACAGAGACAGGATAATTTTCCCACCGCTTCACATCAAGCTCAGCTTTATCAAGCAGTTCACCGAGCTCAAGACAACGATGGTGGCTGCTTCACTCATTTGTGCAAGGATTTACCAGGGTTGACGAGAGAGTTGAAAGCTGCCATCATTGATAGGCCTCAAATCCGTCACCTCATCAGAGATCCAGATTTTGAAAACTCAACGTACATAGTAGAACTGGAAGCATGGCTTTTGTTCTGGTCATGAAGAACTTTCTTGGCAACAACAAGGCCAGGAACACCGTAGAACTTGTCATCAATATCTTGATTGCTTTCAGAAATTTCAGATGCAACATGTGCATCAAAATGCATTATATATTCTCACATATGGATCGGCTTCCTGAGAATTTGGGATCAATGAAGACGAACAGGGGAAAGATTCGATCAGGACATGAAAAAGATGGAGACCCGGTATCAGGGATGCAGTGGACTTTGAAGAGAGACACACAGGCCACTGATAATTCTAAAGGTTTGAATAAATGGAATTTCAAACTCTAAATTTTAAACAATGAAGACGTAAGATTCAATTTACATGTGCTTACATTTATCAATGTATAATGTTGAATTTATTGTAATCGATGTTTGTAATTTTGTTAGAAAGTAATTTTTTTCTATTAAAAACTTGTTTCCTATGAGAAATATTAACAAAATTTAATCGATATGTCACAAAAATGTAATCGATTTAGTCATAAATTCAGATGTTTAAAAACTCAAAATAGCACAAAAACATGACCTGATATGAAATAAATATATACACAACTTAAAAAAATGTTTTTGTTGTCCACTGTTAACAACAGTGTCAGAGAATTCGTAGAATGCATCAGTCAAACCATTCAATCGTCGGTATTGATGAAGTACAGAATTTCATTAAAAAAATATTTATGAATGAAAGTTGTAGTCTGACGTCTTTTGTTAGCCTATACAGTGATAATTTTCTGCTGAATTACTACGATATCTTCGAAAAGGTAGTGGAGTAGTTTTTTACATTATTTACATTATTCAGACTATTGTCCTCATCAATGTCGCCATATTTATTACCACGTTTCGGCTGTTGTACGTCCCGGCCTTCGTCAGGTGGTTGTCGAACTGAACCCTTTATTTCGCTCACTGGGGTAGACTGTTTTAGTTCCACGTACCATGTTTAATAGATGTCAGTTATCAGTTATCTCCTGTTAATTTCCCTCTCCAAGTTCTCCACTGCCTTAACCAGGTATTGAACTCACAATTTTTTGAGCCGACCAAGAAGAGAAATGAATATAATATGGGAACAAGTAATAAGGAGTGCCAGAAAAATGCGATAATAACAGCAACAATTTATCTATTTCTATCTATCTATCTATCTATCTATCTATCTGGATGTAGTTTTGACAATCGTATTTTCGATTCGTCAACCCAGTCTATTTTGCCTGGAGTTTCCTTGCACTCACTAAAGAAGACATTCACTGATCAAGCGTGAAAAACGTGAATATAATCACGGAACTTGGAACGGAGACTAGTGTATTATACGAAAAAAGTTGTAGAATAAGGAAAAAAGTATCATTAAAGACAGGGAAGGCGACAGTTGAAGAGAAAAGAGAAAATGAAAGCGTGAAGGAAGATGAAGCAGTAAAGAGTCTGAAAATGAAAATAAAGAAGGCAAGTTGGAGGTGGCGGAAAAGTTGGATGATAAAGAAGGAGGAAGCGACAAAAGAGCAAAAGTAACAACCGAAAGCAAAAGGAAAAAAAAGAATTAGAATCAAAGACAAATTAAATATGGTTTGGAAGTTCGCAGATTGATAAGATAAACAACAAATAGGAAATAAAGAATACGAAATATTTATAAATTTACTATGTTTTGTTTTTATTAAAGCTTCATCCGATAATGAGATATGGAATAAAATTTTTGGCACTTTTGATTTTGTTTCGTTTCAAAAATTTAGTAACAAAAACGACCTAATGAAATTCTATTCCCTCCACAGCCAAAAAGCAAATAAGGATGGTTCATAGAATTCTACTTCAAAACCATAACAATATATTGGCAATAATACCTAGATGAAGAAGTGAAACAGATTGAAGAAACGTTCAGAATTCCTCAATAGATACATCATTTTATCCTAAATGCTAGAAAACGGACATGAAAAGATCATAAAACAAAACAATTGGACCGTGCTAACATCGCCAACTGGAAATTCATTATCTTAGCCTTTAACACACAATCTAGAAAATTAAAAAAAATAGTTTTGCCTAACATTAGGGTTTTGCCACCACTTCCAAGACAATCGAAGATATAATTAGGAAGAAAAATAGATCCAACACCATTTCAGATGCCGGGATTTATAAAATAATTGCCTGCAATGTAGATTAACTTACATTGGCGAAACATTCTAAAATCCAAAAGCTGGCATCGATGAACACAAGAGAGTCTTATCTTGGAAACAACCATTTAAATTCACTTGTAATAAATGGAAACAACGTTGGCCATAAATTTGATTTTACAAATTTTACACTAATTAAAAAAGAACATCGAAAATAATTCGAGGCATTCCTGATACAAATTTTACCAACTATAAACATAGATCAAAAACACTGTTACATCGGCAACTATTATTAAATCCATTCTTAAAGAATCTAACGTATATTTACTTACACTCTCACGACTGATGGTGACATAAAAAAATGGTTGTTTAAGGCGGTAATTCGTGCGCACAGAGTATCTACCTGAAAAAATTGTTAGTGTTCCAGTATGTATGTACAAATATATACAGAAAATGAACAAACTGAGACAACTAGTTTGCAAGCTAGCTACATCGATATTATAAGCTGGAAATAGATAGATAGAAAAACAGCACTGTTCAATAAAAAAGTAAACAACTAACAAAGAAAGGAAGAAAAAGAAAGAAAGAAAATTACTTAGATAGATAGATAGATAGATAGATAGAAAAAACGACTCTGTTGAACAAAAAGTAAACTAAGAAATAAATAAATAAATAAAGGAAGAAAAAAAGAAAGAAAGAAAGAAAAAGAAAGAAAATTACTTAGAGATAGATAGGAACATACTGATAGATAGATAGCTAGATAGATAGAAAAACGGCACTGTTCAACAAAAAGTAAACTAAGAAAGAAAGAATGAAAAAAGAAAGAAAGAAAATTACTTAGACAGAGATAGATAGGAACATACAGATAGATAGATAGATAGATAGATAGATATGAACAAACTTAGATAGATATTATTAGCCTGATAGACAAACATAAAGATATGAATAGACTACGATATATACATACACACACACACACACATATATAGATAGATAGATAGATAGATAGATAGATATGTTCACAGACATAAAATTAGATAAATCATTGAATGATCAATAGTGGGGAATAGAGATAATCCTTGAATCATTTAAATGGAATAGGAACGCGACAATGTGAAATCGAATATTTAGTCGATCTCATTTTAATCATTGTTCTTTTTTTTAGAACAAATACGTTTGTATGTGTGTATGCCTTCTGTCTGAGCGTAATTTGAGATGGAGAGAGATGTAAACAAACTGAGCAAGATATCGAAATAGATAAATGAACAGTCTGAGATAGATAGATAGATAGATAGATATGAACATAGATAGATAGATAGATAGATAGATAAATAGATAGATAGATAGATATGAACATAGATAGATAGATAGATATGAACATAGATAGATAGATAGATAGAGAGATAGATAGATAGATATGAACAGACATAGATAGATAGATAGATAGATAGATAGATAGATAGATAGATAGATAGATAGATATGTTCACAGACATAAAATTAGATAAATCATTGAATGATCAATAGTGGGGAATAGAGATAATCCTTGAATCATTTAAATGGAATAGGAACGCGACAATGTGAAATCGAATATTTAGTCGATCTCATTTTAATCATTGTTCTTTTTTTATTTAGAACAAATACGTTTGTGTGCGTGTGTTTTCTGTCTTAGCGTAATTTTACATTTAAATAGTGAACCCCCCGCCACAAAACACAGTAATGGAATCACGTTCTCTTTTTAATCTTGAGATTCTCGAGATAAGTCTGAGAAAAGAATCTCTAATATTACTGGTCCTAAGCTGGCATCCATTCAGTCAGTTTCCCTCTGCTGTGGCGTGATTTCTTTCCTTTCTATATTTCAATGGCAGTTGTTCCAATTCATTTTCTGTGTGCGACTGACCCAAGTAATCGCTTTCCAACGGACAAAGTCTATCCGTGTAAGCTGTACAGACGTTCACGAGCGTACTATCCTCTCTCGTGGCTTTTTTTTTTATACCAAGCTGATCTCGTAAAATAATTGCATATGCCCAACCACTATCGTCAATTGCCCTAGCTCTGAGGCCGTATCTTTCTTAAATTAAGATGTCAAGGTGGTCATATTTCTTTTTACTTTCCTTCACTCGTCTTGCACGCCAGCCACTTAAGTGCTCACTTTGCCACACGAGGTAAGTCATCTTCTCTTCTACAATTTATTTCTTGCTACCGCATGAATGTAAGCGTACTGCTAGAGTGGTAACTAGGTCTCAATGTTTTAATGTTGTAATAGATATATGCAAATGTAAGATCAATTTTAATAGCTTAATTTCTCGAACTTTTTGTCTATTGAACTCTCTTTCTGTTTCTTGCTCCCCTATTACCTTCTAAAATTTAAATGCAACATCAATCGTCACCATCTGTCTATATTTTTGCAATGATGCATTGCAACTATTTACACTATTTATATTCTTGTCTGTTGTCCTCATCTTTACGGTTTGGCCGTTGTACGTTCCGGCCTTCTTCAGGATCTGTCTATATTTCTGAGGTGAGTTATCGTAACTATTTACAATATTTACATTGTTCAGACTGCTTTCCTCATCTTTACTGTCATATTCACAACATTTCAGCCGCTGTACGCTCCGGCCTGCTTCAGCATCTACCTATATTTATGAGATGAGGTATTGTAACTATTTACACTGTTCGGACAGTTGTCCTCATCTTTACTGTCATATTCACGACGTTTCGACCACTGAGTGCCCCGGCTTTCTTCAAGTGATATTTGTTGGAATTTCGAACGGAACCCGTGGATAGATTCTTCTAATTCCGCGATTAACTGATACTGAAATACGCAAAGACGTCATGTCTTTGCGTATTTCAGTATCAGTTAATCGTTACTACGGGTGATCTGTGGCTAAGGTATACCAACTGTTCCTCACTAACAGGACTACGATGTTTTTAGATGTGTATACTGGTATATGTGAGTGAGTGTGTAGATGTTTATATATGCATATATGTGTGTATATGTAGATAAGTAAATATCGGTTAAGGCACGTTAGGCTAAATGACGGTTCCGTATAGGATACAGGTTCGATTCCTGTCGAAGAATAAATATTTTCTATGAAGATTTCTCTGACATTCAGGCCGGTAAATGTTGGTTAATACTGTTTATTATAAAACAAAAGCATTTACTTAAATATGTGTATCTATAAAAAGAATGTATAAACATAAAAATGTGTCAAAATAATTATTGAAATTTGTCCATTTCATAATGTGTGACGTCAGCAGCTATGAATGTACGTGAGCCAATGATGCAAGATTGTAGTTTAAAGACAGTAAAATCGACCTAACCAAACGCTCCTCTGTGGCCATATCAGTTAAAGACACTTCAGGCTATATGACGGTTATAAACAGAGCATTTACTTAAATATTTGTATCTATAAAAAGAATGTATAAACATAAAAATGTCTTAAATAAGTGTATACGTATATAGGCATATGTCTATGCGCACTTGACACAGGGGAAGGGGTTTTATTTTTTGTTGGGTGGATGGTTTAAATGAATGAAAATGGGATAGGAGTAAGCAGAATGTGTGTTTACGTGTATATATATATATATATATATATATATATCTGCACATTTCATTGAACACGACAGACAAGGTGCTTTGATTTAGTTTTTTTTATACAATTTCTCATGCGATCTAATATTTTTTTTCGGAAGCAAATCGTTACTTACCGCTTCAAGACGAGCACTTCACCATGTTCCCTACCAGATAGAACACCTGGTTTCATTTGCTTCCTTTTTTATGGAAGTTAACCGTGATTGGACTATAAATTCCCAAGAGGAGTTTCATTGTGTGATTGGGAAAATGGAGAAAATTGTAGCTAATGGGTGGTAGCCAAGTCGAGATCCGATCAGTTTCGGCCACGTCACCCTTTATTTCGCTGACTGTTATATTAGGTTGGTGCATAAATAATGTCGTTTTCTCACATATTTAATGGATATCAGTTATCTCCTGCTAATTCCCCTTTCCAAGTTCTCCACTGCCTTCCACAGGTATTGAACTCACACTCTTTGAGTCCAGTAACTGGATCTAACTGGCGCCTTTATCCACTGTTCCATGTGTCCTTGAAGACATCGGTGCATGAATTTCTGGGTATTATACACCTAATGTCTTCAGCAACCGAATTTTTACCAGTGCTCATATTGCAATTTTTGCTGTTATCATCACAATTTTTTGTTGTTATTGCTTTTCTCTGGCACTGCTTATTACTGGTTCCCATATTGTATTCATTTCTATCCTTGTTCGGCTTGGTGGAACGAGAACAGTCTACCCCAGTGAGCGAAATAAAGAGCTCAGCTCGACATTCCAACCACGAAGGCCCGGGCCTACAACGGCAGAAACGTTGTAATAAATATGGCGACAAAGATGAGGACAATAGTCCAAATAATGTAAATACATAATACCTCATCTCAGAAAGATAGACGGACCCAATAGAATGTATTTTACGAAATTTCCCTTAGTAACTCAACTCTCAAAGTGTTGCTAAAACCTGATTCCAATAATTGGCCACAGCTGAGGGAACAAAAATTCGAAGAGAGTTATTAAGTGGAATTGTATGAAATTAAGATATCCAAATACATGTCATGCGAAATTGTAAAAATCACCCCTACCCCGTGGCTTCGGTTGGAAATTCCAACGTATATCACTTGAAGAAGGTCGAAGATACAACGATCGAAACTGCGTGAATGTAGCAATAAAGGTGAGGGCAATCGTTCGTATAATTTTAAATAGTGTAATTATCAGTCGGCATCTTCTGTCTTTCTGAAACCTGTTCTTTTATTGTCCTTTTTAATCACTTACGGCTTTTCATATCTTTCTTTCTCATTAAACCTCTTGCGTCTAGGTGGTTTTACTGTCTTGCTTTGGATGGCATTATTAAAGAAAACATAAAAGTTACTCTCTTTTGTAACGTGTGTCAGATTGTCTTTTTACAATCTTCTTGAAATAGTATAATTAATTTCGACCCATCGTCGAATTGATTCCAATTTCTTTTTTAATGTATTTTTAGTTGGCGTGCCAAAGACAAATCCAAGCGAAAAAAATAAGAAATTAAATAATTTTTATGGTTCCCCTCCTCCTTTGGTAATTTTTTAAATTGTTGTGCGCCATGTTTAAATTTTATTGAAAATCATTTCAACATGTGAAAAGGGAAAGTAACTCTATATAAAATCAAAATAGACAAATTAAGAAAAAAAAAGCACCTTTATTTTCGATCAAGTATTCCTATTCAAAAATCTCGACGATTCAAGTCTTTATTCTAATATAAATTCATATCTGTCCGGCTTTCATTATATCAGATTTTTAACTTTGTTATTTTTCAAATTATTGATTCGCTGATCTGATGCTTTTTTCCCTTACAAACATTACGTAAATTAGATTCCAGAAAATTATTTCTGAACATTTCTTTTTATTTCTCGGTAGAAATGGATCAGAAATCTTCCAGGGAATTCACCTGGGCTCACGGCCATATCACATTGAAACACCGGTTCTCGTATGAATACAGAAGATAAGCCTGGTTAGCACCTCAATGAGTGATCGCTTGCGACTACCATGTGCTGAAAGAAAGGATGTGCTAGTTATGAAATTGCTACTGGCTCGGAATTAGAAATCGGAGAGACGAGACCCAATTCCAGTCGGAATTAAGCAAATTGGGAAAGGTGTGAATCTACCTCTTCTCCCTTCAACTATGGGTTAAATAGTAGGACTTGTAACAGTAAATCTCCATAATATTGTAAAATTGGTTAAATACTAGGACATTTAACAATAAATCTCCATAATATTCTTATAATATAAACATATTTTCTGACTTTAAAATAATCTGCAGAGGGTTGATAAAACGTAAAAAGCAAATCAATCAAACTGAAGTATTTTTAGCGTGCCATTGTAGATTTTGCGTTATGCAGGAATAGACATTGAACTCATGTTTCACAACAAACCATCAAAGTAATCTATACGCAAGTTTGTCCTGCAGGTTTTCCCGGCTACCGAAAACAGAAATACGAGACATTATCACTGCTAGGAATGGGAATGTTGTAGAGATGTATGTCTAAACAACTGCCCCACATGTGTTTAGGTTACTACCTCGGTTGTCGCAGACGCGGAATGGGAGGACGACATTTGAGCGCTCAATGCTGACCGAGAGTCACCGCCGATATTCGGGTGTGAATAAAATGTGAGGTAATAAACATTCAAGCTATGTGTTATCATCTAATCAACACAAAAACTCAATGACAAGACCCTTCATTAAATCGGCATTATTTTTCTCTAAATATGCGTCAAAGAATATTGGATGACGACTATACATCCATTTTTAAGGCTTTTATGCCACAAGCTTAGATATGTGAAGAATAATCGTTTAATCAAATTAAGACATGTCGGATTTATTCTTGGCAATTTTACATGATTCTATCAAAGCATTGAATTTATCACGTTTACGATCTTCCTCAAGTTACATAACAACACTAAGCAATGCTTTTCAGGCATTAGGTTTATTTTACGATTCAAAAATCTAAAAAGTTTTTTTCGGAATATCAAACATTTTACAGATTATTTAATACTGATATCTTTTGTTTCAATAAACACGATAAGTTGATGTAGGGCCGGTTAGCATGAGAATTGATAAGGTAGACATAGTGATCATATAAAAACGAATACACCCACAAAGTAATCATCATAATAAAGAGTACCTCCTCAAAGTCATCATAAAAAAACGAGAAACCCCCATCAAATTGATCATACAAACGAGTACAACTTCAAAGTGATCATAAAAAACCGAACCCTCTCAAAGCGATCATATAAAAACGAAAACACCCCTCAAACTGATCATATAAGAACGAGAACCCCCACAATAAATTGATCACTTAAAAACAGGAACACCCCACAAAGTTATCAAATAAGTAGGAGAACAATCCTCAAAGTGATCATACAAAAAAGAAAACACCCCTCAAAGTTATCATGCAAAAACGAGAAAACCCACCTCAAATTGATCACTTAAAAACAGGGACACCCCTCAAAGTTATCAAATAGGAACGAGAACATTCCTCAAAGTGATCATACAAAAACGAAAACATCCCTCAAAGTGATCATATAAAAACGAGAACACCCACCTCAAATTGATCACTTAAAAACAGGAACACCCCTCAAAGTGATCAAATATGAACGGGAACTCTCCTCAAAGTGATCATATAAAAATGAGTGTAACTTCGTGATCCTATAAATATCCGACTGGATTTTCTTTCCAACCTCATAGTTGACAATTCTAAGTAAACACGTATATCCCACTGGTTAGAGTGTGTTAAAGATATTATGTTGGTGCAACAATAATGACGTAATAATGTCGTTTTTTGACGTATTTTTAACGTCAAAAACGACATTATTACGTCATTATTTTTGCACCAATATAATATCTACTAAGTTTAGCTTTAGTAAGTACAAATTTACAAAAAAACTCTCAATAAGGATTGAACTCATTACGCTATATTACTAGTGCAGGGTCTGTTTAATAGGAACTTTTTCTTTAATACCACAATTAGCAATGCTAGCGTCGCTAATGTAAGCGGTTGTCTGTAACACAATTCTTATTTAAAATAATCGATAATTTACACGAAAGGTTCGCTGAGATGCTGAACATGACGCCACTGGACAGGGAAGAACTAAGTACTTGTGTATCAAAGTACGAGGAAATTGATGATCGAACACAAATACTGAAACCTCATAGACGATAATGATAGAGTTTCCTTGGTCTGTCAGGGAAATATCCAATCATTCAATCCTGGTAAAATAAATAACCTATCTTCGGTAAAGGTATCATTGTCTTTTTCAAAGTAGGCCTCTTGGCATCTTATCACACTTTTTATAAACACTGCGAAAAGTCTTTCAGCATCGGGATCAGCGTCTACATAGAGCTCTCTTTAATCTCGTCCACGGTAAGTAAAAGGAGAATTTACAATTAAAAAGTTCAAATTTGTTTCACTAGTGGGGGTGGAGGGGGCTTAACAAAACTGAGTTATGCTGTATTTTGCTTAAAAATCATGCATGAAATTTAAGAATCTACCGACGATGCTGTTGTAAATGCGACGGACAGACCGTACACAGGTTTAATCAGTTTCGTTTCATAGGAGAGTGTATGTTTAAATAGACGCAACAAGGTCTATTCTGATCATTTTCCAAATTATATCACTGCTGCACAACCAACTTTCGTGATATAGAACATGCCGGGTTAATTTCTGGAAAAGAATTGTTAAAATAGAAAAGCGGCCGACGATTGTCACCAGCCATGGGATGTATGCAAGTGTAACTTTTAAAAAAATAACTCCATATTTGCTGCGTTTTCTTTTCCCCAGCTTCTCTACGAATGGCAAATCGTCTCAAGAAGAACTGAATAAAAATCGAACGCACTAAAATAAATGTTCCATACAACGCTTAGCATGTCTTCTAGTGGAGCTATAACTTTGAAAGACTTCAGATTAGAACAAGGGGCAGCTAGAAGTAATGAAATTATACCAACACTTAACCGTCCTGGGTATGACGATAAACTACATTCACGTCCAGGGTAAGACGATAAACTACGTTCAACAGCAACGCCTTTGATCAGGGGGCTTTGAGGAGCGTGAAACCTCCTCTTAATTTCACTCTGACCCTGGGTGGTAGCATCTGTTAGGGTTCCAGCTATGCGCAAATAGTTAACCCTGAAACTGAGGTAAAAAAACATTATAAAAGTCTAAAAATAGGTTTTAATACTAGAAATATTTTGTAAAAAATTATTACCAGAAATAAATTTTTGAAGAAAAAATAATGTTGCCAGCTGTACGTTTTTATAAAAATAATATTACCAGCTATACATTTTTTAGGGAAAATATTAACAGAAATAGATTTTTGACAAAACAAAAATATTACCAGAAAAAAAAATGTTGTCGGCATTAAATGACCCATTGACGTTTATATGCCGTAAAACAAATCAAACCAAACCAAGACCAAACCAAACCAAGACCAAATGACCGTAGAATATATAGAAGTAGAAGCAATCCGCAGTCTAGTAAAAGAGGGTGTTTACTAGCGTAAGAAAGGAATAATTTTCCTTCATTTTTCGATCGCATGTTATGTATGAACTCTACCGTCAGTCAGTAAATAGTATTTTTTCTTGGCTCCGCCATTTTTCTCATTTACATTTTCCACATCCAAATATGTATTATTTGATTACGATTTCACCGAATAAATATATAACGAATTTGAAACCCTATCATGTTTTTTAATTTCGTTCTATATCGCTTCTCCATTGAAGTAGCAGTTCATCAAAAGTTATTTTTGTATCCAATCCGGAGTGAAAACATATTAGAATTCAACTTTATCAACTGACAAGTCCTTTCACATTAATTTCAATTAATGTACGAAGGGACTAAAATGAAAAACATAAAAGACAGGGTGGTCTATAATGATTATGCATAAAAATCAAAGCTGGGTATATTTAAGCCTAATAATTTTTCTCTCACATAGGAACGGCTGGAAGGACTTGATATAGGAACATATCTTACCTATAGGACCGGAAATATTGATGATTTTTTTTATCAACAGGCAGTATGCGCGATCGATAAACACGTTAAGCTGTTAATTGTGTTTTTGTATTTCGAAGTTAACATTTTTCGACAATGTAAGCAATTTTTGTTACTTCTCGTTTTGTTTGTTTGTTATCTTTTCGTTTGCGTTTTTTCAACGTATCCGTTTTAACAGGTATTATTAAATTTTATACCCGTGTCAAATATTTAATTCTATTAGTGAACGGCTATATTCTGTCGAGAATACACTGCATATATTTTAAGCCAGTCACTCACTTTCATTTATTTTATTTTCGAACCTTTGCACATCTGTACCAAAATGAATGTTCAATGTAATAACGTTAACTGGCTAGGACCATGATAACGCATTTGGATGTTGGTCTCTTCCATGATTGAATGATTCATTCATTTTCTAGGGTTTATCAACCCCTTGCTGATTATTTAAGCCAGAAAATATTTTTCGGTTATAAGAATATTTTGGACATAATAATGATTTACTGGTCTTACTAATTAATCCATAGCTGGGAGGGGAGAATAGGTAGATTATACCTTTCCTAAAAGTATTTGCGTGTAAGTGAATATAATAAACCCAACGGTAATTGGAACACGGTTCTCCGCTTAACAATTACGAGAAATTACCTTTTACACCATCTTCAAGCGATCACCCACCATGGGTTAACCAGACTCAACTTCGGTGCTCGTACGAGTACCGGTGTTTCAACGTGATAATGTCTCAGTAACCATTTTTTTTGTTATTGTTGTTTTTCTCAAGCTCGCTGAATTACTGGTTCCCACACTGTATTCATGTCTATGCTTGACCGGCTTAGCAGATTTTTGTTGCCTAGAATATACGTTGATTTCTTAAATAATGTTCTCTGCCTATTTTTTCAATTTCATCACACAGAGGCTAGTGATCTCCCTTTTCCCTCGATATATTGTCAAGCATACGTGATTTTTGTATTTCCACTCGTGTTAAGGTCTTGCGGTGTTCCTGCAGTCTTATCTTAATGGGGTCGCTTGTTTATCCTTACACAAAAGCTTACACAAAATCCTTAATCATGTTCCCCTCTGTTAGTGGTCTTGCTCGGGAGAGATGTCTACGTAGGGTTGAAAATACTCCGGATTTAGTATCCGACATAATCTCCTTTTTCCAACTTTGCACTGCGTAATAGTAAAAAAAAAGAAGTAATTTACCCTCTTCTTTCATTACATCAGAATTACTATACTTGACAGACTTCTACAAAACATGACCTTCTGGGCGATGTATTAGTGTTGTAGCATACCTACGGACGATAATGGGTACGTCCTCATTCGCATAAATACAATAGTAAATACTGTATGTTGGTCTGCAGTTAGAGATTCGTTCCCCACTTGGCTATGTCGAAGGGCAAAGTCTCGTCTCGGGAAACAATAATTTTGCGAATCCATTTTATACTGTGTGTACAGGGGATTTGTGGCCGAGCCTCGGATACTCCATATTAAATTCGCCCTTGTGTTCAGTCTTCACGAGTGATTGCGCGGCTTTGTGGGTGATGAATTATTTTTCACACTATAATCCCTTTTACACAAACAGACTGTCTCTAATCTATTACTGTTTTCATGTCATATGTTCATATATGAAATGCATTCCACAGATCAACCAGTACAGCCAGTTATATCTCTGACTCGCCAGGCTACGTACACTGAATCGATTCATCCTCATTACATTCGTTTTCTATTAGTAAAGAGGAAATTACTCTCAACCTCGTCCCAATTATGATATAGAACTGATTCCCGAGGGGATGTTTCCCCAATCACAAAATGTTAAGCTCTTCATGTGTATGGTCAATAATTATCTATCCTTCGTTACCGTATAATATGTTTCTTCCTAGTCGCTCTGTCAAGGTTATCCTCCATTGAGTGGCTCTTTGGCATTTTATTGTTTAAATAATAGCAAAAATATAAAATAAAATAAAATTAGAGGCACATAACGTACGCTAAAATAAAGAAAAATATGTCTCAGAATTCCATATCTAGTCTTGCTTGTCAGTCATTCTCTTCCAGTTATGATTGATGTCACAAATATATCTTCGGAATTAAAAAAGTAAAACCCATTGACTTTTATAATTACAACTAATTTAATAGTAAGAAGAACACAAAATATACCAGAATGTACCTACATATCAAAGGATTTCAAATCGATTTCTTAACATTGTTTCATTACGTTAAAACCGCGACATTCTATCTTTGAATGAGAGTTTGTATACACGTCTTATAATATTTCATAACTGCCAGACCTAATATAGCTTAACTTCCAATAATAATTCTTCTTTCAGCTCTCATGACAGTATGAAATTGTGTATTCATTCATAGCCCCAGCTGACTTGTCACTATGCAGACTGTCACTTATATTCGTTTCGTATTTCTCTCTGTTCGCTGTACTAATCCATCTACTTACTGTGTTTACATCAACAGAAGTGTTTATTATCAAAATTCATTTACCTCCTGTACAAAAAACAGTAATTCCATGATAGCACTTTGCTTTTGACGTGTGTCTAGAGGTGCGGCCATTTTGAAAGAGAATTATATGTAAGAAAACAGGAACTAACTGCAAAAGGTTTCTTCAGGGCTTCTAGATACAGTGGTTCATACAAAAAGAAACAAAAATATAATGTAATAATTTTAAAATTCAGTTAGAACATACATTACTTTTTGCCAGTTCCTAATAGTTGTTGATTTCAAAAAAAAAAAAAAAACTATTTTCGAAATGGTAATTTGAAAAGTTTGCACAACATCCGAGCATGAGAATTGCAAACAAACAGTTGGCATCAGGTGCATAGTTCAATGAATTCGATAATTTGTGGCACATTTAAAAAAAAAAAAAAATACACCTGAACACAACTGGTGAAGTGTAAGTAGAGTTTTTTTTTCTAATTAGACGAAAGATCTGTTCGAATTGTATCGATTTACTTCGATTTGGGAAGCTTGGCATAAGGCCATTAAAAGTTAATATATTTTCGAAACACCATGAAGTCTTTTAATTAGTTGGATCGGTGCACCTGTTAATTTTGCAATTTGTTATGGAGTAAAAAAGACCCCACCCTGTAAAACAAATGAACAAGGCAAAATGAGTGAAAGAAAGTCCGTTGGATTCATTGGAGGAGAATTTTTAGTAGCTTAAGCGAGAGATAATATTATATAACCGATAGGACTGAGTTATAATCAGGGGAACAATGGTTGTAAACTCATACGGAGTAGGAAGAAGAGAAATAAGGAAAAAAAGAACAAGTATTATTTAAATATGGAAGAATTATTAGCCCAAGAGGTAAAAATACAAAAAAAACAGTAACAGCAACAACATTAGTTGTTGGGACTATAGAAGCAACAACAAAATTTAATTGAAATTATACAAAATGAAAAGGAAAAGTTCTTTCACTTTCGACGCGGTGGCAAATTCAAGAGCTGAATTCACATGCAGTTCAGATGATGGAATTAACTTTTCTGATTATTTTAGGAGATACGAGCAAATTTTCACAGAAGAAGGCAGCGACTGTGAAATCGAGAAAAAAAAACAAACAAAAAAAAAACAAGACTTTTGTTGAGAAAGTTAGCACCGGTAGGGCATGTAATTTTGTACTACGGAAAAAATTGGAGAAATTTGTTTTAAAGAAAAAATTCCCGAATAAAACATTTAGCGACAAAAGTTCATTATTTACATTGCTCGGACTATCATCCTTATCTTTGTTGCTATATTTATCACAACGTTTCGGTCGTTGTACGCACCGGCCTTCTTCAGGGGGGTGGAATGTCGAACTGAACCGTTTATTTCGCTCGCTGGGGTAGACTGTTTCATTCCACGTGCCATGTCTAATGGATGTCAGTTATCAGTTATCTCCTGTTAATTCCCCTCTTCAAGACTAGAACAGTCTTCCACAGAGAGCAAAATAAAGGGTTCAGTTCGACATTCTAATCACCTGAAGAAAGCTTATGTCTATAAGACTTACGTGAGGATGGTGATGAATAAGCAATGTTCTGGAATTGTTAACGCAAATATTAAGTGTAGGCATCTCTCTTTGCCTTACTTTAAAAACACAGACCTATTTTTCTTAATGATAACACAAGACAAAGCTCAAGAGCCAGTCAAGGTAGAAGATTGATGAATGAGGTGGGTGCTACGAATGCAAGAATAAGAAATAATAAGTGAAGATTACGAGGATAGGAAGGATGGATAACAATTAACCGTAGACTTGCAAAGGCAAAGATTGTATCGTTTGGGGAATAATCTATGTGGGAGTCTGTTTCACGAAGTAAATATCCTTGGGACAACGGTATCTTACCTTCAAAAGTTAAAGCAACGCATTCGATAATAATTTAAAAGTTTTGCACCCATTAAAAAAAAGATGATTTCTGATTGGCCAATGGTGTATGAATGGAAGACTTAAGAAGTACAAACTCAATATTTTAGTCGCGTAGAAGAGTAACCAACCGAATTTGAGATAGTGTGATGAGGAAGAGAATGTGAAACTCTAACATAAGTCATTATTGGAGGTCACAATTTTATCAACATTAGATACACAGATGACACAGACTTGATAGCAGAAACAAAAACTGGAAGTCCAACAGAAGATAATAAAGGAAAGTGAGAAGAAAGGACTAAATCAAGCAAATACAAACAATCTAATTTCTAGGAAATGTTTTTATAGAGGACGAGAAATTCGAAACCTGATTAAAAAGACACATTGTTATAGAAAAAAGTACATTCCAAAAGTTAAGCAAAGTATTAAGAAACAGGAAAATTTCTGTGGCACCAAATAAAAGAGTATTGAAATATTATGTATTATCGGTCACTTTATATGGTAGTGAATGCTGGACAATTTCCTCATAGATGAAGAAGAGACTGGAAATAACAGAAATCTAGTTCTACAGAAGAATGCTGATAATGCCATGGATTGAACATGTGAGCAATGGGGAAGTTTTACAGAGGATGGACACAAAAAGGACACTTATACTTATCCTCAGAAAATCTTGAAATTTGTAGGATACATAATGAGGAAATAATTTTTAGATTATTTAGAACTCACACGATATACGAAAGAGGAGCAGAGGAAAATTGTGTAAAACCTACCTAACGATCTTGTGTAAATGGTTGGCTGAACAATGATTAGCAGCGATAGGAAAAACATAAACTATACTAAAATCTATAAAGGACAGGAAATTGAAGAGATCGATAATCGCCAACGGCCTGAAGAGAGACGGCACATAGAAGAAGAGTGAGAAACTAACGTATATGTGGGTAGTATAATATATATATATATATATATATATATATATATATATATATATATATATATATATATATAGGTGCGGAAAGGCGTCTTGTTGAAGCGAGTTCAAAATACGGAATAGTAATCGAGTGTTTGTAGATATAATCATTGTAGTAATTTGAATAAAATTTCCGATAGTTAGTGTAACCAGACATGAGACTAATCTTGTATTTATAGGACATAATAGGCAGGTCTATTTACACATCCACAGATCTCTGACAAGTAGTATGACCTGACATGGGACCTATCTTGTATTAATGGAACAATGTAGACATTGGTATAAAATTTCCGACAAGTAGTGTAACCAGACATGAGGCCAATCTTGTATTTAAATGGGCATAAAGTGGGCGGGTCTATTCACACAACTACAGACATGAGACAGTTTTGAGCATCACTTTGAACAGCATCTCTCCGGAGTTCTTCTGAACACTTTTCAAATTTTAACCAAATTGAGTTGTGGCACTTTACCTGGCTATAGTGAAAGACGTAACAATATAGAGCACCTGTCCGATGATATCCATATATATAGAGATATATTTCTATTTTTTATGTGCTGTTGAGATATAAAGTAAACCAATTTATGTAACAAATTCGAATTCAACGGCCACCATTTAAGATTAGAGGCACAGCTATCGGTATTAAAATGGCCCCCAGCGATGTGTACATATTTATAGATGCCATAAGGCGTCCATTTTTATATAGTTATACGATTAATAGCTTGCAATATAAGCGTGTTTTAATAGCCAATCTCGTAAATTATGTATATGCCAACGATGATGGGGATCAGTATTCGAGTCTAAGCATAAATCACGCTTCTGACCAAATGCTTACGGTTTACAGACAAACTTTGATTTGGAATTTTGGCGAAGAAAGTATTCGCTTCTACAGTTAATGTCTTGAAAGAGTATAAAAATGTTTTCTTTTTTATAGTACATTACAGGAAAGCTTAATGCAATATACATATTAGGAAGCCTTTATTTGACTGCTTTTATATTATTTTAATCATTTTTCTATTTTCGTATTATTTTTATATATTTATTCTTTTAATGTCCCTATCATTCTGAATATTTTTAACATTATTTTATATTAAGATTTATTTTTAATTTCAGGATAATTATTATGTAATTATTAATTTTGTATTGTTTTCATATATTTTTATACTTCAATTGGTGTAAAGTTATATTCGATATCCAAAAGGATACATTTTTTTTTTACCTAGAAGAAGAGTGGCATTAAAAAAGAAATAAAAAACTTTTATGTAAAATAATTTCAAAATAAATAATTGTTAATAAACAATTTTTTTGTGTAGAACGGTTGGCGACTCGGAAGAATTAATCAGTGAATCGCGTTCGAATTTCGTCTAATATCTTTATATTAATTTTTGTACAACTACCCTCAGGAAAGGTATGAATTTCTCTCTCTTCCCCCCATCTATTGGTTAAATCGCAGTTTAGACAGTACTTTCTAGGCGTGGTAGAAGAACAACACTGTTATGACCCATTAATTTGTTAAGAAATAACAAGAAAAGAGGTTGCAGATAAATAGTGTATTGAACAGTAATTACAACAGAAGTGTGTTTCACAACTTGGGAGTGTGAATCGGTTGATCAACGTTCAGTCTATATCACCGTTAAAATTGACCTCCACCACCACGTGTGATATATGGCACAAGAACGAGTTTAACGTGGGACATTCGAGCCCGTAGGCTCGGCCCAAAGAAATCCCCGTAGTACCTGCATAAATGGGTTCGAGTCTGCCTGCCTCCCCGGACGAAACTCTGCCTTTCGGCAGAGCCGCGTCTGGGTTCCTCTCGGTCCAAGGCAGAGAGTTTGACAGGAGCTGCGAACAGACTCAGTAGAAAAGTCTATATCTCCATTAATATATAACAGTCTCTCCCCCAGCCACCAATGAGGGATGTAGGAGGCCCAAGGCCGAGTTTACTGTGAGTTCTCCGAACCCGTAGGCTGAGCCAAAAATATTCCCTTAAAACCCGCATAAACGAGTTCAGTGTCTCTCTACCTCCCCGGACGAAACTTTGCCATTCGGAAAAGCCTCGCCCGTGTTCATCTCTGCTCAAGGCAGAGAGTTCGACAGTAACAAACAGGCTATATCACCGTTCCCCCGAGGCTTACCTTTCCTACAACTTTATAGTATGTGGAAGAGTCCATAACAGACTCATTAGAAGGAAAACACTACAACAAACACTGAACTCAAAACCGTATGTGGCTCTGGTATGGCGCATGCATGATCTGTTAGTTCTGTGGGCGTTGAAGAAACAAAACTGGGGGATTTGTGTAGCCGAGCACGCTCGGAAACGAGCAGCCACACTGAACATGAGAAAACCAACTAGATTGAGTAAACCCAAATCAGTGTGTAATCTCTCAACATGTAAATTTTTTCGAAAATCCCTATGCCAAGTCTGTAGATATATCATCACTGCTATTTCATATCATATAGCACTCACGCAATATTCAAACCACCAACTCTTGGTACAGTGACAGTTCAAATTATATATATTTGCTACTCTGCCATAAATGCAAAAAAAGCAAATTATGTCGAGAAACTGGAACAGAATTCTCTCTTCGGTTCAATAACTGTAGACCTTGCAAAAAACACTGTTCTATTAGCGATCAGCGTATTTAAGTAGATATTTATTTTTATACCTACATGTAACCATCAATTCAATTCTCTTGTTTAATAAGCTAGGGTTATTTAAATGTTTTAAGATAATCGATTTTTCAAAACAACATAAAAAAGCAAATTATTTGGAAGAAACTGGAACAAAATTCCGTCTTGGATTCCTTAACTGTAAATCTTGCCAAAAAAATAATTATGTTCTATTAATGATCGCGAAATAAATATCATGAAGGAAACTCAAAAACCTATAATATTCCATAATGGTTATCTGTGGACGAAAAGAAATAACTATCAGTTTAATATTGCTATGGGAGAATTTCACTCGGCAGAGATATGTGAATTAGTCGAAATATTATTATGATTTTAGGTAATATAAAATACAAAAACAGCACAACCCTCTCCAAATATTTCTGGCAATTAAAGAAGAATGACAGTTATCCTTTCATAAACTGTAATATTATAGCCAGAGTTGAATCTTATATCGAGAAATGAAAATAAATTTAACTTATGGCGTGTTGAAAAAATCGATTATCTTAAAGTACTTAAATAACATTAGCTTATTAAACAAGAGAAACGAATTAATGTTTAGATGTAGGTATAAAAACAAATATCTACTTAAATACGCTGATCCAGATTAATTTTTAATATAAATTACGGTTGACTTTTAATATAAATTACGGTTTATTTTAATATTAATAACATTTTTTTTATATAAAAAAAGAAAAGTAATCACCCTCTTTAAAAATATATAAAATTATTATCCACATCGCTAAGTAAATTTTGTATTTTTTTCTCACATATATACAAAAATCCCGTTTATTTTAAATGCCACATATAATTTTTAAAACAAGTTCCTGTAGTGCAGGTATAAATGCCACAACAGAGAGAAAACGATATATATTTTTAATATTTTACAATTTAAATTACGTAACGTCCAGTCTATATTCAGCACTTGAAGACTGCGTTGTGCATGAAACTCCGAGTCGTGCTATTGGTGAGGGATAATATGTATATTTATTAATATATAATTAATAGCTCTGTTGTATTACAATGAGCACTGTTTTATTACAAGTACTATATGTGCGATATATATATATATATATATATATATATATATATAAAAGTGAACATAGATTTACACACGCTCTATCTCTGATATTGAGCACTTTATTTCATAAATATAGCACACCTTAAGACTATATATATATATATATATATATATATATATATATATATATATATATATATATATAATCGCGTATTTGGGCTGCAATCCCTCTTTTATACAAGTTTAATTAAAAACGACTGAAAGTACTGCGGTTAAGTTTTATTTAATTTTTCATGAATTTTCTTGTAATTTTCATTTTGTTTGGACGTAAATTATATAAAAATTGACAACGTTTTTGTATGTCCGAGATCTTTCTGCTATACTTTTAGCCATTATCAGCGATGAATTTTACTATTATTTTTAACTGAATGTATGGATTTTTTTATGAATGTATGTAGAATTATAGGAATATTTTATTTTCCAAACACGGTCAGCATATTGTGGCTGTGTTCATAGTTGATATGATTGATTATTGCCTTTTTCTTTTGTTTTATTAATAATGCTTTAATTCTTTCTCGACCTTTTTACCACATGTGGATGTGCCTATTATAAGACCTAAATGAGAGCTGGTATCTTAAACAAAATTAACCCTTTGGCAGCTAAGAATAAAATGCAAACAATACAAATCTCAATGCTTATAAACAAACTGGATCAGTCACCACCTGGTCAACAAGGCCCGCGTACCTCAGAGAGTAAACAGTCTGGGGCCGAAAAATCTGTCATTGGAGAAAACTGTTCCAACAACGAAGAGACGCCTGGTCACAAAACCCGGACTATTAGCAACCTTGGACGAAGTGACTTGATGCCAAATCAATTAATAAAAAATCAACTCGCGAAGTGTATCAACAAGTTATGACTTCTATTATCACCGCACTTGAAAATGCACAAAAGAACATTAATAGACAAAATGATCCTAGAAAATTACAGCAACAGATGTAGAAAACTCAAAAGAGTATAGATAGATTACTGGAAAGCCTTTGATAGTCTGCTTCACTCCTGGATCTTTAAGGCTTTGGAAATGGACAAAGTCTCCTCGGTGATAGCAAATTTTCTGAAACACAACATTGGAATGTTGGGAAAACCACATTACACCTAAATCACATCAGACACTGTCACTTCAAACCACCTGAATGTCTCCTTACATATGAACTAAACAATAATATCGATAGATACAAATTAAACAAGACATTGTTCAATCACTTCCTCTACATGGATGATCTCAAACTCTTTGCCAAAGACGACAATGAGTTGATGCAAAAGGAAGAGAAAGTAACCATCTATGACCCATTGAATTTTGAACTCACAAGGCCTTTGAAGTTGGAGAAGGTCACAATCGTACCAATTGCTACAGGTGCACTTTGGCACGGTGACTGACAAAATGTAGATATATATAGACAATTGGCAGTGGAATCTTTGCAGAAAGAAATCCTCTTAAGAACGGTACGAACAAGTGTCAGAGGAAAATTGCAAGATGCTACATGCTGGCAATGGTTTGCTATCTATTCATTAATTAGCAGATACTAATATTTTATCTGATAAAAGGTTAAATACTAATTCTACTACTACTACTACTATTACTACTACTACTAATAATAATAATCATAATTCGCAACCCACCAGTGGTTAAGGGGTTTAGGACTTAAGGGTCAATTTGAAGAGCATTGTGTTGCTGTACATGACCAGAGCCTGTTTACACGCAACTATCATGCTAATAGCTTTCATAGTACTACAGACCCAAAGTGTACGTTCTGTGACCAATATTTTGAAACTATTGATCACATTATGTTAGGATGCTCATTACTCAAACAAAATGAGTACAAAAACCGTCAGGACAGGGTACGTCGATATCGGCATTGAAGGGTCTGTCATCGTTACAGGATAAAAAATAAAACCCCGCAAACTGGTATGAACATAATCCTGAACCGGTAAGTTGAGGGAGCGGATTTCACTATTATTTCGTATTTTCTATTAACACAGATCGAACAATACAAGCAAATCGGCCGGATATTATTATTAATGACACGAAGCAAAAAAAAAAAAAAATAAAAAAAAAATGTTTGCGCACTGACATAAATGTCCCAAGTGTCAAAAACATCTCTTCGAAGAGTTTGAAAAACTAAGTAAATAGAAATATCTGGAGATGGAAAGAGAAAAAAATGTGCAACTTGAAAATTAAATTTATTGCTGTGGTGGATGGAGCTTTGGATCTTATATAGAAATTAACACAAGAGCAAATAAGAAAATCCCTGGTGCATCATCTCTCCAAGAAATCTTCCAAATATGTCTGACAAACACAGTCTATTATCCTGCGAAGAGCTGTGTTTATTTATTTTTATTAATAGCAGTCTTTTGTTTAATGAAGTGGAAACAACAAAAAGAATCCCATCTTACGCTTGTAGTAGGTAATTGGTTATGTAACCACCCACCATGAGTTTACAAAATAAGTGCAGGTCGAAAAGATTTTTAAAATAATAATAACTAGGCAAAAACCTGTCTTGAAAAAAAAATTACGAAGAAATTTATTTATAAGTAAGGGGGTACAAATGAAAAGATTAGAAATTGACAACTCTTTCCATTTTACTGAAACTGACATTAAAAATATTTGTATTTTCACCTTTTTGTTTGTTTCTTTTCTTTTCTTTCTTTCTTTCTTTCTTTATTTATTTATGTATTTATTTTATCTCACTGAAGCCAAATTACGATTCTGATATATCAGTTCCTTGTTTTTCTGCGGTCAAAACGGAATAGTCCATTATTTGTGAGGTATTACCAAGACTTAATGGTCGTACGAACTAAGAAACTTAACGAAGGAAGGAAGAGACAAAGAGAATTCTAATAAAGATAATAATAGCAATAATCAGAATCTTTACTCGTTGATATAAAAATATTGCCTTGGACACATTCACTAGTTTTCTTTCATTTTATTGTTGGCTTTATAAAAACATTTGTGTTGTAAGCCTCATTTATTATTATTATTATTATTATTATTATTATTATTATTATTATTTTTTTTGTACCGTAACCTTTCAGGACATTCCCACACAATTTCTTTGTAGGTCTTAATAAATTTTGTCTTTTTTGCCATCTCCTCCAAACTCTGCTCCGCCGTCCAATCTGTCCTGTGAGTATGAAATTTTCCAAGCCATTTTTCCTCATTACGTGCTTCTGAAATTTCAACTCTCTCTTCCTGATGTTAAGCATGAGTGTCCTTTTTGTTGCCATTATCAACAGAACTTCGTCGTTACTCACATTTTCGGTCCATTGTATTGCACCCTTCAAAGCAACCCCACCTTAGATTATCTGATTTCATTAAACGAAGGAAACTCGAAAAATATTTTCAGTTTTACAAAATATTTTCAAAAAAGTCGAAAAGCGAAAATAGTGTTCGGCAGCGCGAATGGCGCCGCTAAGCCCGACGGGCGGGAATTGGATTTAAATATCAAGCCATCATTATTCAGAACTGTATGTGTCTGCGTTTTATCACGATTTATTTTGTGCATCCACGAACAAGATGTGTCCTAAAGTATCAAACTAAAGTGTGTGGGTGGGGAGAAATGTTGCTTAACGCAAAACCTAGATATAACCAAGCATTTTAATCACGGTAAAAAAAAACAAAAACCAAAAAACAAAACAGATGTGGGTCCGCTGAAGTCTGCTGCGCCCCCGCCATTCAAACTATTTCAGTCAGTTATGTGTTATGCCTGATACACGCTTAGACGATCCTATAGCTTTTGATACAGAACTGACGAGGCAAATTTTCTTCCCGCAGTAGGTTGTCATTTCTTTCTGCGGTAGACAGTTGCCATCAAAGACTGTAGAACTCGGTCTGTCCGGCTATTTACCCATACCTGGGGGAGGAGAGAGGATTCATACATTTCCCAAGGGTATTAGCCCGTAAGTAATGTAATGGATTCGACTGCAATTCGAACTCTGATCTCTGGTTTACACGCAGAAAATGAAAATGAAATTTCGCCGTAATAGGTGTTAGCCAGGTCTTCTGGATTCCTATAAAGAAGAGTAAATTAAAAAAAAGACATGAGGGTAAGCAATGAATCATTTTGTTATGAAATGCTCGGTAGAGATCACACCCTTTCGAAATTGCGTCTGGATATATTTAGTGATTTTAGGCCCAACGTGGTTGAAGGGATTCCTGATATAGAGCTTTCGAGAAGCGTGATCGGTGACCGAAATTTTAAAGGGAAATCGAGTCAGGGTTGCTGACATTTTACATTGTCATGTCAAGGGATTCAGTATTAGTCACAGGAGACGACGAACTGTGAATTCTGACAAAGAAGCCGTCAGATATTGAAGAAAGCCGTAACGGAGGCCTGAGATTGCTCAAACATATTTCCGCTATCAGAAATAATTACTACTTTCACCATTATTAGGTTTGGTTCGTTCTCCTAGGTTTTATTTTCCGCCAATTCAACCTCAGTGGGTTATTTAATGCCGACAACATTTTTATTGCTATTAATATTTTTTTTCAAAAATGTGTTGCTGCTAAAATTTTTTCCAGAAATGTATTGCAGGAAATATATTTTTTTCAAAAGTGTATTGCTGGCAATATTTTTTTTAAATTTATTGCTGACAATATATTTTATTTTCAAAAATGTATTGCTTGTAATGTTTCTTCTTCCAAAACTGACTGTATTGCTGATAATATTGGCTTTCGTGCAGGTGGTAGATATGTACCATAATATATATATATATATATATATATATATATATATATGTCTATGTGTGTGTGTCTGTGTCTCTCTGTGTGTGTGTATGTATGTGCGTGTGTGCGTATGTATCGCCTATAATCCTTTACTAGAATCTGTTGCTTGGTTTGGGAAAGTTATGTATTTGTTGTTGATATTTGAGCCTATACGCAATTCCTTGTTTCGAGTCTAGTTAAATATTGCTCGTTTATACAGTATGACGTCTTTAATCCAGAAGTTGCTGTTTTGTATTGCGAAAACAATAGGAAATTTATCTGGTATGGCAGCACAATCAGGAGCTGATCACCTGTTGATTGTGCTGACGTGCCAAATAGTGATGTATATGAAAAATTTTGTGGCAGATAGATATTAAAATTACGTTATCTATCTATCTATCTATCTATCTATCTATCTATCTATCTATCTATCTATCTGTTTCTATAAATTAGGTTGGTGCAAAAATAATGACGTAATAATGTCGTTTTTGACGTATTTTTAACGTCAAAAAACGACATTATTACGTCATTATTTTTGCACCAACCTAATATATATATATATATATATATATATATATATATATCGAAGTCATTTTTAATCATTGATCTGAGAAAGCAGATGTATAATATTTATAATATTATAATTATATAAATATTTTATACTTGGACGCCATTTATGACATCTATATAAAAGGCCATATAAAATATTATCGTCGATATGACTATTTAAGAAGCTGGACCAAACTGAGACATAGAAATTAATTATAGAACTGGCTGTTCTAATCTTCTATACAAATAATTTTCATAACAGATCCGTACATGAAGATATTTGAAGTGGGTGGCATTTACCAAATCCACATCATGATTTTTTATGATGGATCATAGTGGTTCCCATCACGATTTTCATTCCTATTCCAAATACTAGTTTCTGTTTTGGAACGGTTTATCTTGAGTCTGACTCCTTGGAAATTTGGCTAAGGAATAAACATTTGTTTTGTTCAAGACCCTTCTTATCCCAAATATGTCATCATCATAACCTTCCTAATAATAATTTCCTTAGGTAGTCGTACATTTTTACAAATATACTCAGCAGAAAATATCATGATGCCATTTCTGACCTTTGTGACCGTGTATACAAAGGAAATAATAATAATAATAATAATAATGATACAAGTCTTTATACTGGTAATCAAGTTATATTTAAAAATTACAAAGGAGTATGAAAATATTCAGAAATACAAATGAAAAAATAAAATAAAATACCAGTTGAGCCGTTTTTCTGTTTCTCTTGTTTTATTAACAGTATATCAACACCACAATGGGTCATTTAATGCCGAAATTTAATTTTCTTGGAAAAATTGAAGTAATAAAATATATATATATATATATATATATATATATAAATATGTTATTCTGCTTTCACAATATAATAAATAGTAGATGATGCTCAGCTTTTGTGCATATACTTGTTTGTGTGGAGAGAATTACACAAGGCGGTAATATGTGTCTTATGTTGTAGTTATGCTGAATTAAGTTTTGGAATACAGTTTGATTTAAGAAATTGTATTATATGGACTAATGACCTGAAAGAAATCTATGATGTTGGTTGTTTGGTTGATTTTGTTTAGCGACATATCAACACCTCTGTGGGTTATTTAATGCTGAAATCAAAATATTTTGAATGCAACTGCATGCTTTTAACTAAAGATAAAATGTATTGTTCGTAATATTGCTATAAATATGTATTACTGATAATCTTACTTTAAATATATATTCATACATTAAGAGTATCTTCTTTTTTTTTAGGAGGTTCACTATTTTCCCATAGACAAGTAACGTCTGTACTGTTGTGAGTATAAACACTTTTGATGAGATTTTTATAAGCTCCTGGTACATTTGACCTACTAACAATTTTTGGTGGACTCGTGCAAGCCCAACGGAAAAAGAAGACATAGAATTTTTATTAATATTAACAAATATATTAGATCTTACAAAAGAAAAAATGAGAAACGAAATGAAATATGCAACATTAATTGTCTGTAGTTATGTACTCACATTTTGCGGGAGTGAAAAGAATACATCTTTTCGCTATGAAAAGTGACCGAGAAAGAGATTAATTCTTTTTAATATCGGGTCGCCTGTAATTACTGTCAGGGGGCGGTAATTTCAAAATTTTGTCGCCTGTGATTATCATCAGCGAGGCGGTAATCGAATGGTACAAAGACTTGTATTTTTAAATATTTTTTTTATACTTGAATAATTTTTAAACATAACTTGAAGAAGACACATATTGTCGAAATATCGTTTTGTCGCGCTGATTAGTGGAACAACCATTTTTCTCAAGACAGGCGACATTTAGTTTAGGACAGAGTTTTAATTAATAAAGATGTTTGATATTATTTTGCAATTATGTTGGCATTTACTGCTGATTACTTCTAGTTAGACGTCAACATATCGACTTTCTTGGCCTGTGGATGACGAGACGGAACACTTGGCAAAGAGTTATTACCTATGAGTTTAATTAACGACGAACAAGCGGAAGTCTTGTTCTCTTCAATTGCCACATATAGCAATATGTAAAAGTTGAGAGGTTTACATGCACTCTAGCAGACTGGCCGGCTTCTGGAAAGGACGTGAAGAAATTGTTCAAGATTGGTCGACTGGACTTTTTAAGGTCGCAATTCAACATAATTAGATGTAATTTAACGCAAGAATTAAATTAAGTTAGACATCATTTTAGATGCGCGGGTTGTGTAAACGATTAGCGAGGCCAAAAAAGAAATCGGCGAGTCGTGTTAGAATCACTTTCGCAAAAAATACTCTTGGAAAAATGTAAGGAACCATGTCTTTGAATCTTTAGGTTAAATAATAAGGTTAACTGTACACTATTGGCTTGATGTAGTAAATAACCTAGTAAAAACAAAACTGTGGATTCAAAACCGGACTGAAGAGGCATGGACACCGCCAGAATATCTAGAAACATAACTACTGTAATGTCAGTAGTATACGTAATGCCCGTAGGCCACTATGGGTGGCTGGACTCGTGAGTAGATAAGATTTTAATCAGTGTAATCTATGCAGACGGATAAAACAAATAAATATCCAATTTCGACTTGTGTATTCAATACTGTGATAAAATCTACATTCTATTGTCATGGTGACTCTTAAAAACATGCGCGAACGATATCTGTTATAGTTTTGTTTTTTGTTTTTTTAAGCATTTCAACCCAAGGAAGGCGGGAGTGCTACTAGTACGCAAAGGGTTACTGAGAGTGTAATCAATAGAAAAGACTGGTTAGCCGAATGGGGTTGAAGAAAGGATAAAAAGAATAACGCAGGAGGGGGAATAATAATAATAAAAAAAACAGAATATGTCAATTGACATTACATTAAAAAAATTTTGATTACTATAATTATGAGGGAAACAAGTAAGAGGAAGGGAGCTATTTAAGAATTTTTTCATATTCATCCGTAGTACTTACTTTATCGTAATTGCTGTATATTGTCTTTGTAATTTATCACTGAAGATAATCTTAGAAAAGGTCGAATTTGCTTGCGTTCAAAAACACACAAAAAAAAAAAACAAACAAATAAAAAACATCTAAGGCGTCTTCCTTGATGAATTTCATCTTAATGTCAAGAAAGGAAAAGAGCATGAATATGTTCTGAAGATGGTCTGCTAGACTGAAACGTCCGACGTTGACATTATATTAACATTAAAACAGCATAATTGCATATTAGGATTTTTGTTTGTTTTTTCCGTATATTTTTCTTCATATATATATATATATATATATATATATATATATATATATATATATATAATAAGAAAGTGACAAAGTGGCAAAAGCTTTCGTGTGACGCGTTTTTTAGTTAGAACTTGATTGCACAAAGATGACTTTTACGCCGATGTAAGTACATATGGACACGAAGGAGAGGGTCGTCGATATTTTTTTAATTTATCTTTTCAGTATATCGTGTAACCGATTTGATTAAAATTGTTTTTTAATTTTTCTTTTTTCCCCTTTTATTATTAAATATCCCACGTTGCGTTAATAGATGTAACGTGGAATATAAAAAACTGGGAGGAAATTTAGTTAAATTAAAACACTCTCTATACATTTTCGTCTTAGTAAATTGCTTTCTCTTTTAAGTAGAGTAGCAGTTTTTTTTTAAATCAAATTTATGACCAGACTCATTACGGTGAGCTCTTAATGCATTGAGTGTTTTGTTTTGTAAAAGATCTCTTGTCAGTTCATATAATATTTTATTTGAATTGTTTGAAGTTTCTTCTATGTATTACTTGTTACAATTATTGCTGGAGATAAAGTAAATTCCTCCTTCAAGTTTTAACTTCTTTTTTTGTTTTCTATTTAGACTTTTTTGTGACACATTTTACCTTAAGCTTAGACAAATCCTTTTCAAGTGTAGTTGTTGGTGAGTAGAACAACATAGGTGGGTATGTCAGTATTTTATTTTGATTTAAATATTTTCCGAATTTTTTTTTCGCGTAGAATATGAAATAATTATGGTGCAAAAAACATTTTAATATATTTCTGCATTTCGTGTAAATATTAAGAGCAGGGCAACAAATTCTGAGTGCTTTTAAATTGAATCCATTGATTATCCCGGATTCTATCTTGCTATTATTTTGAAAATAGAAATTTATGAGATCATTTTATTATTACTAGTAATTTTGCGTGATATTGTCAAAGTATTGTAGGAAAAGCAATACTAGTTCTAAAATATATTAAATAAGGAAAATGTCTTATTGAAGGATCGCATAAAATAGAGGCTAGGCATCTTTTTTTTTTTTTAACAGCATAAAATATTGCATTATTTTCAGCTGAGTTCTGCGTCACAAGTCGATGGTGGACGGATTATTTTTCCACGGGGGCATTGTACGTGAACAGGGAGTGATTTTGTGCTCCGAGGCATCTGCGAGATGTTCACACTTCTAATCTCACCTGTAATATGAAGCTTGACAGCACTCCTTACATTTTGCTTTCAATCGCCTTTTACTTACTGATGGCAAGCGGTACCCGAGGGAGAAAATGACGTGTTTACTCTAAAAAAAAAAAAAAGGACGATTGGCTTTACCGTTTCAGATGAACCTACAGGAGTTAAAACCATTCACTAAATGACTTTGATTTCTCTCACCTTCTCAGCATCAGACTTATTACTCGAGAGAGGAAAAAATTACTTTAGAAAAGTTTAAAAGATTGTGTAAAAAAGAAGAAAATACCTGTTAAATTCCTCTTGATACGCGAATTTTGTTAATTTTATTTTTTAAAAGAATGTTATATTTTCTTGTTATCATGAATTACTCGCCGCTTTAATCTGCCACACACACGCGCATATATATATATATATATATATATATATATATATATATATATATATATAGTGTTTTTTTATTTGAATATAGTGTTTTTTATTTGAATGTGGGGGAAAAAGAGATGTTTTCGTCTACGTTGTTATTCGATTGCACGCAATGTTTTGGTCGTGTGAAAAATCTGAACTTTACACTGACGAATCAATGACAGTAAATAGCTGAAATTTAATGTTATTTACTTGAGATTAGAAAAAAATAGAAACCTGGATGTTTTCATTAACGTTTAGCCAGGCGAACTCTGTAAAGCGCAAAGCAACAATACCTGAGCATTGTGTGATTGACCCTAACAATGATTCACTAGTTTGTAACATGTAGCGTATAAAATAAAAGAGAACAACTTAAGGTTAACTAATAATAATAATAATAATAATAATAATAATAATAATAATAATAATAATAACACGATACGATAAACTTTGTAGTTTCTATCGCCAAAATAAAATATTCCAAACGGACCTTAAGAAGTTTTACAGGAAAATTGGAAAAGCAGCTATATATGTCAAGAAGCCACCATATATAGACAAGGTGCAGAAATTCTGGTAGAATATTTGGAGAAGCCCAATTGAATATAACCCCAATGCAGAATCGATCCAACGTGGAAAATAACTAATGCTGCATAAGCCTCTGTAAGAGGGGGAAAATATAACCGCGAATAATATTAGGCAGGCTCTAACGAAAGCCGCAAAATGGAAATCCCCAGGAAATGACAAGGCACCCAATTTCTGGCTCTATCATCCCTCATCAATACATAAAAGCCTTGCACAAATTCTATCAATGCTTATAAATAATCCTAATGAAATCCCAGAATGGATTACTGAAGTTCTTATATATCTCATGACAAAAACGTGTGAAACAGATGACCCGAAAAATTATAGACCGATAACATGTCTGTCCACTATTCATTACGTCAGACCTGACGAACCGTGCTTAATCTTTTGTCGAAACAAAAAACATTTATCCATTGGAAAAGAAAGGATGCAGGAGGGGTTCATATGATTTTAAAAATCAACTACTAATAAACAAAATGATCCTGGAAAATTGCAGGAGACGATGTAGAAATCTTAGCGTAGCATGTATACAATGCTGGAAAGCCTTTGATAGTGTGCCACACTCTTGGATCCTTAAGACTTTGAAATGTGCAAAGTCTACCCCGTAATAGTAAATTTCCTTAAACACAGCATGGAAATGTGGGGCACTAAATCACACCAGAAGTACTGGCATCTCCAAACTTCTGAATATCTGACGAGGAATCTTTCAAGGAGACTCCCTCTCACTCATGCTGTTTTGTCTGTCCTTAATCCTCCTTAGGATGAGCTATGGTTACAAAGTAAACAAGTAAGTACTTAATCACCTACTCTACATGGATGATCTCAAAATCTTTGCCAAAGACGACAATAAGTTGAAGGGTCTCCTCAATACTGTACAATGTTTCAGTGACGACATAGGTATGGATTTCGGATTAGATAAATGTGCAAGTAACAGTCAAGAAACGTAAAATTACAGAAACTCTTTCAATAGATTTCGAGTTTCTCACAAAGGTCAGGGAACTGGAACAAGACGAAGCCTATAATTACCTAGGAATTAGTGAAGGTGATGGAATATAGTATACCCTTATAAAGGAGAATGTAAGAAAGGGCTACTACTGTCGTGTGTGACTGGTAGTGAATACCGAGCATAATTCACAATACAGAATATCAGCCATAAACACCTTGTTTGTCCCTGTGGTGCAATACAGTTTCAACATCCTTAACTAGATCATAACTAACGTTAAAAAAATGGACACCAAAACGAGAAAGCTTCTCAGGTGTCACCGGATGCATCATCCCAAAGTTGATGTTGATATATCTATATATACCCAAATACGAAGGCAGCAGAAGATTATTTCAACGAGAAGTCTTACAAAACTACAAAAATTGGCCTTCATAGATATCAAGAAACTACAGAAGACTGGATGGTAATATGTGTCAAAGAACATGAAAGAAGTAAGAAACTTTATTCAGTTATAAAGGAATCCAACAAATTCAAAATGGAGTTTCAAATGAGTGAGGAAATACAAATAAAGCACAATATACTGAAGCTGAAAAATACTAAATAATAATAATAAGAAGAAATAAGAAAGCAAAATCAAATGCAACAGACCAGATACAGAAATGACGGCAACATAAACTACTTCATGGTCAATACTCTTCCGGTACCAAACAAGCTGATGCAGAAAAAACCCGTACCCAGCATTAGCTAGGTAGTGAAGAGTTAAAAGCTGAAACCGAAGGTTTTATTCATGCTGCACTGGATCAATGCTTGCAAACGAAAAAATATCAAGCGCACATACAGAAAAAATGTGTTAGCCCAAAATGTATATTCTGTGATAAATATCAAGACAAAAAATGACAATCTTGTATCAGGTTGAACGGTATTGGCACCCACTAAATATAAAACCCGGCATAACGGAGTGGGCCAATATCTTCACTGGAAAATCTACAACTTCCACGGAAAGAAAACTGAAAGAAATTGGTATGAACACCACCCAAACCCGCTTATGGAGATAGCACCTGTAACAATTTTATGTACTCACAACTACAGCTCCCACCTTATGAAGGGCTTCATATGCAAACTATGTGTTATCTTAGATGTTTTTTTATTCTTTTTTCCTCAAAAAATGCTCAGTGGAAATAGTCATGATGCCATTTCTGGCCTTAGCTCTCTGGTCCAAACCCGAAAAGAAATGAGTCCACACCGGAAATCAAAGAAAATAATAATAATAATAATACGGGAAGGAAACTGAAAGAAACTGGTATCAACACCACCCAGACCAGGTTACGGAGATAGGACCTATTACAATTCTATAGGACTACACAATACACACTGACAGAACAATCAAAGCCAACCGCCCAGATATTGTTATTAAAAACTACAAACAAAAACGGTGCCTCTTTATTGATATGGCAGTCCCTGCTGACTGCAATGTATCTTTGAAGATATTCAAAAAGCTGTCAAAATACATGGACCTTGAAATAGAAATCTAAAGAATGTGGCATATGGGAACATCAACAATCCCTGTTGTAGTTGGAGCCCTAGGACTGGTTGGAAAAGATTGCAGTAGACTAATTGAAGGAATTCCTGAAAGTCCATGCCTCAAGGAGATACAAAAAATTGTTCTGACATGTACAGCCCACACTTTACGAAGGGCTTTATCCATGTAATATGTTTTTTTTTTGTCAGTGGAAAGTGTCATGATGCCATTTCTAACCTTAGGTCCCTGGGCGGGACTTGGAAAGAAATGTGTAAACCCCAGAAATCAAAGAAAATAAATACAATAATAATAATAATAATAATCATAATAATCATAATAATAATACAAAGAAATGATAGTCACAAGAAATCAGAGGAAATAATAATAATAATAATAATAATAATAATAATAATAATAATAATAATAATAATAATAATAATACCACCCCTCACCTTATAAATTAGCGCACAGTTTATAGAATATATATCATATTTCTGAAAAACAATATATTTGAAATGGTCAGTTTGAGATTACAAATCTCGGACAAATAGTAGCATATGGCGATATAATTTAATTTGCCCGTGAACTGTATAATCAATAATTCACAGGCGAGATTCCCTCATGAAAATTAGTTTGTTACTCCAAAATTCTTTGTTAATTCTTTAGTGAGAATATTTGGATCTGTAGCTTACACATTGTCTGCAAAGAGAATACTCATTCCCTTCACCCTCTCCCTCACTGTGAAGTAATCGGTGTCTTTTCCCTACCGGAAACAAAAAAAGAAAAAAAAAGAAAAAGAAAAAAGAAAAACAGCTAAGATAGACCCTATGCATTGTGCTATTTATTACTGTATGAAAGTCTATCTGTTGGTGAAAGTACGGCTAATTTGAGGCAGTGAAATATTTGCCGATTGGCCCAATAGAGTGTGAAGAAAAATGCAATGACACTATCAGGACAGCTATAACACAAACGTAGTTTTGCCCAAACGCCAGTTCGAGACATGTATGATATTGTGTTAGTGTCACGTTTTATTAACTATCAGTCTATGGAAGTTGATTAATCAATGGGTAACATCTTCAGGGTTTGTCTACGATTATCATCCTTGTAGTCATCATATAGTGTCTTCTGTAATCATGCCATCTGAAAGTTTTCGAACACATTATATCCTACAATTGTAAGTAGTCTACTTTTGGTTATTATTTCAGGATTAAGTTATTAAACTTAAAACGCTAAAACATCATCGGGCGTTTTTGACAGATTTTTTTAAAGAATTACCAAATATAAATTGGTTTCATCGGGTCTGAAGTACATTTTAAAACTATTACAAATAATAATTATATAACGTAGATATTATTAACAAATAGTATAAAATGATTAAACATTTATACAAATATATTTGAATATG
>OZ010583.1:125307428-125767428 GCA_963932145.1 Acanthosepion lycidas
TCTATCTATCTATGTGAAAGTAAATACCTATTAATGTTAGAAAGAGAATTGGTTGACTTAAGAAATTCTAATTTCCTGAAAGAACTTGTTTAAGAAAAATATTCTATAAATTTCCAATGACAGTAACACTTACTGTTCTGTCAATGAATGTCTAAAGTTTCTTGATTGGAAACAGTTTTATCATTATCATTATCATTACCGAAATGTCCACAGCTCTCCATTAAATATAATTGTCATTTGCTCATTCTATATTATATATAGATTTTGACGCACTTTGAGTTTTACCCTAACGTGAAAGAACATCCATTTCAATTTTCTAATGTATCTTTGTTCCGAGGGAAATTTTCCTATTTCCTAATACTTCTTACTTTTTGTAAGGTACTTTTTATCATTTCAGTACACCTTCGGATTTTGTTGTCTTTTCTGTCATCTATTTAAACACTTCCATGCCTGTCGGATTATAACATCTTGAATTTACAGATAGCATTTCTTTCTAACGATCATATAATCCTGTCTTCTTCAAAGTGGTGTGTAGTCATTTTCCCGCTTGCCTTTACAATCTTTCTTTATTTCCTTTAGGTCCAGAAAATACCATAATACAATTTAATCTTTTATTTTGCTTCACTTCGGCTTTATTTTCTTTTAGCCTTTTTCAACATTTTTTTCCCATTTATTCACTCGACAGGCTTTATTTTAATCATTTTCCTCAAACAAAGTACAAGCCATGAATAAGGGGTTACTGAAAGTGGATGAAACTAAGAAAATTTTATTGAGGAGAAAGGACAAAAAGGCTTCGAGAAATCAGAAGATGACAATTGATGTTGATTTTCGATTTTCGAACATCGCATAATTCCTCAAGTGAGAAAATCTAGGAGAAAAAGAAATATCAAATAGAACTTAAGTTTCCAACTAGTAATTTCAACAGTAAAATGTGAGACCTGCTCGTAATCTAGTACTGCGCGTAAATTCATAAAGACATCAGAATAATTAGCATAGAAAAATACGGAAACTATATTAAGGAGGTGGGGATGTAGTTGAAGGCGAGGTGCCATGTTAGGACCGATAACCTAGCAGATTATTATTTTAAATGTTTTTTTTTTGTTTTGGTTTTTACTATTCCTCTTCATTGGTTTCGTCTACCTTTTCGTTTATTTTACTTATTTTTTTTAAGTCTTATTCTTACTTTTGTTTTCTTCCTCATGCACTGTTTTTACTTTTTTGTTCACAGTTGTCCTTTAAAATCTTATTTTTTTTCTCGTGTCTTTTTCTGATCCTTTGAGGTTTTTTTGCGACACTTATACTCTTATCCACCCTCCTCCTCCTTTCTTCTGTTTTTCTTTTTCTATTTTCCTCCTCCTCCAACACCGCCACCTCCTCTACCATTTCCTTTTATTATTGCCCAATACATTCATTTTCACTTTTGCTCTCCTTTTCTCTTTCTCTATTCCCTTATCTTCTCGTTTTCTTCTTTTTCTCGTGATTATTTCGTACAACTGAGATCAATATGACGAAACTGATATAATATTAAGCGAGCGATATTTTAGAATTGCATGTCTTAACAAAGGAAAGTTAATAAATATTTACAATACATAATAATACTTCATAGAACAAGGGTTTCGAATCTAATCTCGCAAAATATAAGTATGGTTTTGAATTCGATCCTATACAATATAAATAATATATAAATTTATCCCTGATTAAATTAAACATCATGGACATTTTTAAAATATAATACGTTTGTCTATGTCATGACAGCATTAGGTTATTTGCCGCGAATTTCGTCATTAACGGGTACTACGCGTTTTGGGTACTGTCCCAGACAGTCTAAATAATATTTAATATTATGACTTTAATCCTCACTGGATTTTACAAACAAAATCTTTTCGTCAATTATAAACAATTTATGTACGCCCCATCCAAAATCTAGTTTATGATTTTGCCTACGAGCCCTTTTCTGATGTAGTTTTAACAGCCCAACCCGACTGACCCTCGCTTGTAATTTTCTTTAAATTTGCAATACTTCAACAATTAAGTTAATAACCGAGACAACCCTGACATATTACCAATTACGATAATCTTTTCCACTCCGAAAGGGGCCCATTGCCGTGGACCTCAATTCGGAATCAAGTTCACGCCAGATCCCAAGTGTAACTCATATATAAGGTCCATCGCTAAAGAGTACCTGACTCTTCTTGCCATGCTCTATCCTTACAAACGTCAAATCTAAACCGGAAATGGTGTACAAGTTTTGATGAATACAATGTTGCCTAAATAACGCAAACATGAAAATAACACTGACATGTCATTTTAAAATATTATTAATTACACAAAAATGTTTTGAAATACTAAAGAGTACACTTATTCAATAAAATCGCCATTAGCTCAACCTACAGCCACCAGACGACTTCGAAATCGCCTACAACTCTTCTGGACGATATCCTTGTTTAAGAATGCTGCCATAATCGTTGACTTCAATTCATCTTTGGTATTACAAGGAGTTTTGTTGATATCTCGCTCAACTACACCCCACACGAAATAATAAATGGGGTTAGAGTCTGGGGAGTTAGGTGACCAGATGTAAGGGATGACGTGATTGCAGAAATTGTCTGACAGTCATAACTGGGTTCTCATGCTTATGTGGCATGGTGCAGATTCCTGTTACCAGACATAGGATCTTTCAGTAGTTACTCTCTTGGCCCAGGGTAACAATACCTTCTCACGACACTTGATGTAGGTCACTGTGTTGAGATTGTGTTATAGTGAAACACACCTATTCTATTGTTAATAGATTCTCCCACCTATAATAAGTAGGAGTAGTGGGAGATGCTCAGTGGGTCGGTCAGTCAGTCGACTGGCTGATCGGTTGAACTCTCCGCTCTTCGGGGGTGGGGAACCCGAAGGAGGCTACGCCGAAGGGCGGATTCTCTTTCGGGGAGGTAAACCGACCCTGAACCCGTTTATTCGAGTTCAATGGGCATATTTTTGGCCGAGCCCTACGGGCTCAGAGATCCCACGTTAAACCGGCCTTGTGCCACATGATGCCCTCGTGGGGGGGGGTGACTAAATATCGTCGGTCAGTCAGTCGATGCTGGACGACCGTTAGTCGGATACTAAAATGTCAGCGACCACAACTAGATTTCTATTATATCAAGTTTCTAACGTTTTGTACGTCGAACCTATTTTAGGAGTAGTACAGATATCTGTTTCGAAAATTCTGTCAGTGTGAACAGCGTCATTGTTCTCCTTTTCTCACAGACGGAGCCCAACTGACCCTAATATACAGTGCAGTCGACGAAATCAGGAGCAAACAACGCGCATGCACGAAATTAAAAAATATAACATGCGACATACCCATCGCAACCTGTACTGCTGCCATGTCTTGACAGAAGCTGCCCAATCTTATATTTTTAGTCTTGAGAATGTTCAAAGTTGTCATTGTGTTTTTCTTTTCTCAGGGTGATGTATCACTTCAAGAGGTCCGGATGCTGGGAAATGGGTGATTTTATCGAGGCATCGAATTAAGTTAGATTGCCACCAAAAGTTAGAGAGCTTCTATCTGCCTATGAGATGAATATTTGTGAATGCGTAACAGTGCGATTAAAGATGACTTCCAAACAATTTTATCCAATCAACATTACTGTTAAAAGGTACGGCCAACCCGTCGCAAAATCTCCGGGAGCTTCACAATGGTGTCACATGCTGAACAATATTATCAAGAATTCACGCCATCGACTAGTCCACCAGAGTTAGATTCGAATCTATGTATCAATGGTTAGCGAAGACGCTAACCATTCAACCACGTACCAATATAATACAAAAAACAGTTAAAAGAATATAATATTGCCCAATGGAGCCCTGGAAGTGTTAAGGCTGCAAACACTTTAGAAAAATGAAGAAGTTCAAAGAGAGATGAATTTTGATCCGCATTCATACACAAATTGATTGGGGCAAGGAAGCAAAACGCTTGTGTCATCCGAAAAGCGGCTTTGGATTTGTCACCGAAGAACAGCTTTTAGCATGTCATTTGACGTCGTGTGTGACGAGAGACGACGCCGTCGACGAAACAGTTTTATTACGACAAGTGGCAAAGCGATGAAGCGGCCAAGTGCAAATGCTTTACATGTAATGAGAATTCTAAAATATCCGCTTATAAAAGCGACTGATTTTGGTGAAGCAAAACTATGAAGCCGCTTGCAAATCAATCGGTTTGGGTTTATTCTTAGAAAAAGAACGCTCGCCTTCCGACATACATTAACAAATTGAGAGATGAGCTGCAACACTAACATCACATAAAGTTACAAATAAAATATAAAACTGCATTTATAAATACAAACATACGTCTATTAATATTTACAGCCTGAAAGTGAATAGCTGATACTCTGGTACGATGCTTATAATTATCGAGCGGAGGAAGTTCGATCCTAAGTGATGCATTTTTTCTTAGACTTCTAATTGTAGCATTGTAGCTGAGAACAAACACGATGTCCGTTCCCAGAGTGCTGCTTCTTCAAGTCGAACGATTTTAGTGTAAAAAATAACACATTGGCCAGATTGTTACCCATGAAATAAAACCATGAGCCAACAGTTGCAGTAAGCAAATTTTATTTGGTTATAACATTGTGCTGAAGATGAACGTGAAATAGATGATAGGAAGAAAACCGTCTAATGGGTGAGTTTTCCTTTTCGCGTCACAGCGTACGGGTTCTCTTCATTATTCATGCCTTTCTCTGGGTCTCTCTGTTTTCATCTGGAGGTGGCCACTGTCTCACAGATGACAGCGTTCTTTGTCTTATTACGTTTGTCTAAAAAGTAATTTATCAGTGACTCAAAGAATTATTTCAGTCAGTGGCCTACTTTGTCAGAGTTGACCGGCATGGGTCTTGTGAGGTCCACTTGAGTTAGCTGCTCATCCTAAGGACAATAACTGTGAGAAACAATTTATATGACATCTTTTAGATGCTTCCATCTAGCAAGTTACTGGCTGTCACTGATATTTCTACATCAGTAAAAACCTTAGTACCTACAGTCAATAACAAAAGTTTAAGAAGACGTTTTTTTTAAAAATTTTACTATCTTCAAATTAAAAACAACACAGTAGCAAGTAATTTATGAGAGGCTGACTGCCTTTTACTGAAAAGAGTCCATCAGTCATCATTTTGTATACCCTCTTTTGAATTTGCTTACAACTTGGAAACATCAGGAACCGCGATTTCTTTTTTTTTTACACTTCTTTAATAGGCCGTCTGATTGCATCACTATCTGAATGTTGTTTTTTCTCCAACTATAGTAAGAAACAGAACTAAAAATGAGCCTATATATATATATATATATATATATATATATATATATATATATATATATAGGCTCATTTTTAGTTCTGTTTTCTCATTTTTAGTTCTGTATATATATATATATATATATATATATATATATATATATATATATTGCCATACTTCTCGTTTCCACTCTCGCCTGGTCATGTGTGAAGTCACGAGCTGCGATGCGATTTTCGCTTCCACGTCTCGTATACACGAGTTTGTCGTTGCTTTGAAATACTTCATGTAACAAAAACAGACTATCATTATTGTTTCGTCCGTGTGTTGGTTGATATATTGAAATGTAATTGTTATCATTGATAATGGCTTATGTAAGCAGAAAGCTTAGATTGGATTTAAACATGTGTCGATATGGTGATTTCCTTTCGTCTTTCAATTAAGCTTATCAGACAATATGAAAGGAGCTTACTTAAAATAAATAGACACGACTTGTCTATATCATTCAATGAAACATGCGTTAATGAAAAATTGCTGCCTAAATATACACTATATATATATATATATATATATATATATATATATATATATATATATATATATATATATTCTTTTCTCTCTTCTTCCATACCATTTCAATATATCACTTCCATTAAGTTAACCATTTAAATAGGTCAGGGTCTGGTCACACCTCCTCCCCCAATACTAAGTATGATTGAGAGAAATATTAAATTAAACCCTCTCTAAACTCTACCATGTCTCTCTAACGAACCCTTATTACACTCTCTGTTAAATTCCAAAAAAATTACACTACCCATCAATCTTCATTTCATTTTTCGTTTCATCTTTTGGAAGTGATATCTGATTATCTGGCATCCTTTAAAATGGCTCTGGTGAAATAAATTATTATAATGGAACATTAAAGTGGTCTGCTTTTATTTAATATATATATATATATATATATATATATATATATATATATATATATATATATATAGTAAAGCAAACGGTGAATAATTAATAATTCCGAAAGAGTCCAAATTGAAGGAAGTTAATCTTTATGACAACATTTTTGCTTTAAATATCCTTAACTTTCCAATTGGTTTCATATTTGGGCTATTATCTGGCCAGTTCTGTTTTGTCACATTGATCTTGTTTAAAAATAATCTTAACAACTTTCCTTTAAAACGGTAGTATCGAACACCATCATACATAAATATTGCACAATGACAAATGTGCATATGCATTTCCAGTTTCATCTGCTTGTAGTTCCACAAACTTTGTGTTGCATAAGATTAAGTGTCATTGGCTACACTGTGATTTGAAACTAGACCGCCCGTGAGTAACACAGACGATTCCATTATTAAGTAGATCACGTGATCATAAAGGAAGTGAATAAATACGAATACTACAGGGTGTCCATAAAGTTCGTGTACACTTAAAAAAAATTATAACTTTTTTTTGTATTTGCGATAGAAATAATTTGTTTATTAGATTGTTTATTAGATTGTTTATTGGATTAGAAAGAAGTAAATCTTTATATTTTAAGGTTTTATGGAAATTTTATTTAAGTTTCCACATGTCCTCCATCATTAGCAATACAAAGGGTAATACGATTTTGCAGTTCAAGGAAAACATTTGCCAACTGATTTGCAGTAATTCCCGAAATCACATTAGTTATTTTAGCTATACTTAAAACTAGGTACATTAAACTTTATAACATTTTTTACAGATTATTTCTATCGCAAATACAAATAAAGTTATAAATTTTTAAAGTGCACACGAACTTTATGGACACGTTGTATTTTTCTTCTATCACTATACAGATCACTGTTCACTGTTCTTCTGTATCCATCTTTGCTATACGCCCTCTCTCCTTACTACTATACCGATTACGATACTCTTCTGATCCTTATACTGTTTGGCGATTACTACTTTACCAATATTACTAGTGGGGATCTTATTGGGTGGCGTTACTACGAGTACCAGCGTCTACGAAGTTTCGAATATAACGAGCATTTTTGGAAGTGATAACGAGCTGTCGCTTGGCATAGCAAAAGTGACAAGCGAAGCTGTCCAACGTCACACAACCTTGTAAAATGCATCGTTCTTACCGCAGGTAAGAAATATAGTCCAGATATTCCAGATTTAGAGATGACCCCCTCCAGATCTCCTGGTTTGGTGGGTGCTTCATAATTTAAATTGTATACGTTTCATCAAATCTCTTACCAGCCAGTCTTCTAAAGTTTCTGTTAAGCATAACGAGTGTAATTTCATTTGAAAACGTAACTTTGCTCCTCTTTTCAGATGTCTATGTTTCACATTCCTTAGTAAATTCTAGATGCGTTGATTTCATAGCTGCAGTAAGCCGGGCTTTACGAGCCGGCGTGAACAATTTAGACGACATGAAACAATCATAGACCTGAGTTTGTGCCATTTTGAAGTAACACCTACCGTCCCATGGTATATTATGCGTTATTGTACAGCAATGCGCTTCATCAGATGGCCTTAATATTAAAATTATTTATTAATAATATTAAAATATTAAACAAAAATATTTTAAAATACTAAAGAGTAAATTTAATCAATAAAATCATCATTGGCTTCAATAGGGCCTCCAGATGACTTCGGAATTTCTTGCAACTCTTCTCGACGGTCTTCCTGTTTAAGTTGGCGAATGCTGCCATAATCCTTAACTTCTTCTTTGTTTTTACAAGGAGTTTTGTTGATCTCTCACTCAACTGCGCCTTACACATAATATCCAAGTGTGTTGCAGTCTGGGGAGTTAGGTGGATAGATATAAGGGTGAGGTGGTCGAATAAATTGTCTGGCAGCCATGACTGGGTGCTCCTGCTTGTCTGGCATGGTGCAGAGTCCTGTTACCAGATAGAGGGTCTTTCAGTAAACACCCACTTTAACCAGGCCAGCATGACCTTCTCAAGACACTTGATGTATGTCCTATGGGAAGATGAATGTAGGCATCACTTCGCCATCATCAGCGATCGCTCAAGTAACCATGATTTTTCATAACTCTCAGTCCTCTGCACTGTTCTATAGTGACGCCCCAGAATTCTGAAATTCTCGATGCCAAGTAATACAGCAGTCCGTTTCTAAATTTCTGTCAGTGTGAATAGCGTCATGGTGCTCATATTCTCACAGGCAGAGCCCGTGACGCTATTGACACATCTCTAACATTGGGTTTCCTTGGACATTTACATCTGCACTTTTCGGTTGATATCCTTGTATTTTGGATAGCATGTGTAAATCTTCTTTACTACAATCTACTTTGCATTAATATCATATTCAGAACAGCCTTCATCGCACAGAACCATAATTTCGAATCTTCTTGTGTGTGAATGGGAAGACTTATAACCCATATCGTTTGCCTAATTCATTACAAAAATACTATCACAATGGCCGCTAATTTGGCAATGAAAAACATTTCTGAACATAAACTATGTGCGAATAATGGTTGATAAAAGATCAAAGAGCTACTGAATCTTGCAAACTCTTATGATACAAGATAAGGCAAAAAAAAAACAAAAAAACGAAAATAACCTTGTTACAGGTACCTGTTAATGACTAATATCGCATTTGGATGACCACTCTAACCACAGACCTGGAAAATGATAAGGGTTTAAAAAACTAGCAGTTCTTACTATAGTTCACTTATTATCAAGAACGTTTCTAGTGTTTCACTATTGCAACAAAATCGATGTAAGATGTACATTGCTCCCACGTGTGTCGACAGGACCAACTGCAAATGTAATCTGGGAATTTCCTGAGATCTTTGAAATTATTTGTATGAATGTCATACTAGCATTCACATTCTCAGTGAATCCATACTGTTTTATTTTATTTAGGATTTATGGACCATAATATTATGTATTGTTAGTGGACTAATGGAGATGTGGTGCTCCTTAGAACATGTACCTCCATCCAGATATTATTCTTCTGACAGGCACTGTTTCCCCTTGCTATGGACTATGTAAGGTTGGTTTAGCTAATTTAATGGCATATTAGCCGTTATTGTGATGTTTAATGTTGAATATAAGTCTTATAATTTCAAATGCATCTAATTTAGAGATGAGTAAACATCGATCCGGGTGTGTGCATATATATATGTATATGTGCACATATATATATATATATATATATATATATATATATATATATATATATATATATATATATATATATATATATATATATATATATATATATTACTTAGATCGTAATTATAGCTGTCACTTTCATTGGAAATGTGCACCCCAGTGTAAATTACGGGTATCGGCTTGCGGAGACTTTTTTTTTCTGAATAAAAAAATATCATCTAACAATAATGAGTTACCAATGCAACTTTCACCTTTTAGTTCTTTTCTTAAGCTAAAAAGGACGCTTGCTTTTTAGCAAAAAGTTATCTTGTAAAACAACTTATAAAACGTCAAAGTATGAAGTTAGTAATTAATGTTACTGCCCTTGGCCCAAAGAATTGCCACAGTTCAACCTGGCATTGAACAGGTCTAGGTATTCTCATTGTGAATTTCTTCTCATTCTTCTTGGCAGTAACCAGAAAGCACTTGGAGACTGCGTGGTTTCGGTGGAACAACTGTTTCTTCATTTAACACCAGAATAATTCAATTATATTGTGATCTGGACATTGTTTTGTACAGTCTTCTTAAAGTTTAGACTTTTCATCCAGTAGAAACCTATTTTTACATGTTTTACGTGGCCAGGCGCACCGCCATACTAAAACAAAATTCTTTATTTTCGTAGTCTAACAATGCCATACTATAGTAAACTAATATAGTTTTCACGGTTTGTTTCCATCAATTTTTACCAATTTTCTTCCACATTCACTTTTGATGCAATTCAATACCATTACTCGTTCAGTAGGAAACCTTACCGTCTATTTTGCTTAGATTTTGTATTGTTTCATTCTCTCATTGGTCTTCTTAAATATTCTCTTGTATTAGGTTGGTGCAAAAATAATGTCGTTTTCTCACATAGTAACATATGTGAGCAAACGACATTATTTTTGCACCAACCTAATAGTAAAATATAACTTTCGTCCCTCACTAAAGATACATTTTGCCACTTTCTAGCAGTCCATGTAACTTGCATTATTTACATCATTCGCTCCGGCCTTCTTCAGGTGTTTGGAATTTTGAGGTGAACCCTTTATTTTTTCTTAACCGAGGTAGAATGTTCTAGTTCTACGTGCCATGCCTCTTCAGGATGTCGCAGTTATTTCCCTTTAACTTAACTCTTCAAATTTTGGTTCATCACTGGTGTGGACTATTATTGAACTCACAGATAGAACAATTAACTCAGGTCGACGAAATAATTAGTTTGGTTCGAAATTCGAATCACCTGAAAAAGGCCGGAGCGTACATCGGCCAAAACGTTGTGAATATGACAATGAAGATGAGGATGACGGTCCGAATAATGTAAATAATGCAAGTAATCATAATGCCACATCTCAAAGATGTAGACCCATTTTAGATGTTATTTTGATAACTTCAATCTTCTCTTCCGATATTGTCTTATCAATTATAGATTTCTTTTGCTGCTATATAATTATTCAAGTTTTTCCCATTTGTTAAAATCTCCGTACTGGTATCAACTGAAACCTCAACTTTAACACTCCTTTCACGCCTTACTCGACCGGATGTTAATTTTTAAATTGTCTACCGAGATTATCACAATATTTCTTTTCTAACTTCAGTGGTCTTCCGATTTTCCTTGCACTTAAACATATACAGTAGTAGCAAACATCTTTTGAATGGTTTGGACACTATTTCTGGAGATTTCCTTTCGTCTGGTTTTCTCTCTTGGAGCCATCTTTCCATTTCCAGTTCTGAGATGTTATCTTTGTATTAATGCAGTTTTCCAAGATCCTCCTATTAATTAACAATTGGTCTTTACACCCCCAAGAGCTATGTTTGTACCCTTTTTGTGCAAAAGGTAGTATGTCATTTTTTCTAAGAAGGAATATATCAGTTTTGTCAGAATGGAAGTCATAAGTTTATCTGTAGTTGGAAGACATGTCATTGGCTTATAGTTTTGGGGGGACATTTCTCTCACCATTCTTGGCTAGAAGGAAGGTAATTCTTTGGTTACCCTTGACAGAATTTTAGTGAAATCATTGACCATTTCCTGAAGTTATTTGGGTCGTTTGGTGTGTATCGTATTTAGATAATAGTGCATATTCAACATCCTATTTTGTGATCCCGCCCATGCGTGTTCTAGTGAATTTTTCATCTATTGTACCTCTTGCATAATCCAATCTGCTTCTTTGTTATGTTCTTCAAGTCAAGCCCATGTTTTCCCCAGAACTCTATAACATCTCCCAGTTTTTTTTGGGTTGTCACATTAATTCTTTGTTTGCCTATATCTCTGTGAAAATTCTTTGCATAGGTTTGAAAGATCTTGTTCTGTCAGTAGAATCTTGATCTTTTTTCATAGCATTGGATTCTTTGAGACTTTGCTTGGTTGCTTGTTTTTCTTTAGAAATATATATATATATATATATATATATATATATATTTCTAGAATAGGTGTTTTTCTTTAGGAATGAAAATGAAGTCCTATCATCTAATTTTATATTTTCTTTTGACTTTTCTAGTCCTTACATTTGTTTCTCTTGCCAGTTCATCGAGTAATGATAACTCACTTCTAAGTTGTTTAATTTATTTCTCTATTTTTCTTTTCAGATCTGTGAGACTCCCTTTTTTTACTTTGATGTTTAATCTTTTAGTTGCCGCTATTGCTGATGAATGGATAGATTCATTGAGACTTATATATGTGGGTCTACTTCCTCCAGAATTAATTTGAGTACTCCATTGTAGAGGTTAATAGTTTTGAGTTTATGCTTTGTTAGTTGTATTTTTGAGAGTTGTTCTCGTTCCTCTATTTCAATATTTATTGTCTAGCATGTCTCATGAATTATTCCTATGCTTCTTTTATACAATTCTTTTTTTCGTAAAAGAAATTCCGACTCGTTTTATTTCAGGCTTGTGAGAAACAAAGATCAAGCCTTTCCAACTGTTTTAAACTTTCAGCATTATAAAATTAGTACGTTTTATCTTCATTTCTGGCCCCTTTCATGTTCTGGGGATTCACCTATTCTGCTTGCAGTTCTTTTTATCTCTTTTATTTCAGCATCTGTCATTACGTTATTTCTCATGCTGTACCTTCTTACATTGGCTAGTTTATTTTCGTCAACGCATTTTCTAACTGCTTGACCAAACTTTTCTCGTCAAATATCATATATTTGGCGAGTGAAGTTTTCTGAGTTTTGTACAACGTTTCACAGAATGCACCCATAAGGAATGGTGCTTCACACTAGACCATTTTACCATTTCATTAAATGAATATTTGTGGATCTAGTTTGATAATTTGCAGGAGCATCATTACAATTATCCCGGTTATATGGACCTGAGGATTCCTCATTTGTGTAGGAGTTTATTCCTATGGAATATTTTTCGACTTCTGGCAGGTTCCCTCCTGAGGGACAGGTTCCCCGTTTATGTACAGAAAGAGCCATACTGGAAATTTTGATTTGGCTTTTAGTTCTTCTATTGTTCCCACGAGTGGCGTATGCGCCCAAAAGATCACTCAAAGTCGCCCCGCACATTGGGTAACGGTCTTTTACAGACAGGGTTCCGGAGCCTGTAGGAGATTATTCGCCACCTCCGAACGCAGCAGGCATGCACCCCACGGCACGATAATACCTCGAGATACGGGTTGCTGATCTGAGTTTTCCTTCTCTCAAAAATTAAAATAAAAAAATAAATTGACCATACTAATTTTTAACTTAACATAAGTCACAATGACCACTAACAGATAAAACGTCATGTGGACATACATTAGAGATTATCACGAGAAAATAAAAAGGAAAAATAGGTAATCACCCAATTCGATACTTACCCATGCGCATACACGCATATATATATATATATATATATATATATATATATATATATATATATATATATATGTGTGTGTGTGTGTGTGTGTGCATGTATACATATGCACACATTGACAAAGATACATTATGCCGAATTAAAAATCACGTAAGGTTCCTCTGGAAGTGAGGAAAAAATAAAATTTAAATATAGATAAAAATGCAAGTAAAATCAGAATAAAAGAAAATACCGCTGATTCTGTCTGTAAGGAAAACATGATTATTGGTGACGTCATCACATACGTCAAGATTCTAGACGGGACCATTCTTTCTAAGAATTTGTCTTTTTTGAAACAAAACAATGACAGTTGACCACTGATGACAATTCCAGAACAACGTAACAATAAACAATTTTTTCTATCCTCTGCCATTCGCAATGATGGAAAAAACATTACCTCGAACCAAAGAAAATTAAAATGAAAACAAATTAAATTTAAATAAAGTCAAAAATTTAAAAAGACTAAGAAGACTTAAAATTAAAAAAAAAACGAAATAAAAATGTAATTTCGAATTGTATCAAATTTCGCGTTGCATACATATTGAAAGGCGAACACGGGATGGCATCGGCCTAAAAATGTTCAACTTTCTCAAGCTAGTGAGAGTGATAGTAACCAAGATTTATAGGGTAGATCCTCGCCACCAAACCATTACAAGTTAGCGAAAGGGTCACTAAGTATATAATTATATTTATATCCTCATTAGGGATTGCCATACATTGTTTTGCTAAGTTTAGTGCATTGTTTACTGCATTTTAAATTAATAGATGGGTAGAAGTCTTATATTTTTAACTGCGTGTTGGAGCAGTTTTCTTTATATGATTCTACGTTTCTCAATATGAACCTACTTTCACAAAAAAAAAACAAAAAAACACGCGCGTGCTCGTGCACACACAAACACATACACAGATAAATAGAAGCAACAAATAATAAAGACTACAAATAAAAAGTATTTCAGAAAGAAATACATTTTATAATTTTACCCTAAAAATGCAAAGTGGAAATGAATATGATAGAAAACTGAAAGATTAATTCATTTTTTTTGAAAAGACGCCTTGGTGGTAGACCAGAGTATTTTACAGTGCGGATCGAACTGGATTCCATTTTCTGGTCCGGTGCAGACCTCTTGATGATCGGGCATGAGGGACACTTTTCCCTAGCACGGTCGTTGGTGAAAAGCAAATTGCTTACTGCTTTTGCGTTTTCACCGTATAACAGATTAAGTGGGGCGGGGGCAAGATGTGGGGGTCCTCAGTTTAGGAAATTGGTATTTAAGGTCAGATCTTCAAAGAACTTTTTCGTATTCCTTGTCACGATACCAGCATCACTTTGCTGATCCATAGAAGTGAATCACTTTTTCTGATCTCAACATTAGAATGAAAAAAAAATCCTAATTTGTGACAAGGAATGCGAAAAAGCGCTTTGATGATTTGACCATTAATTCGTTTCGAAATCTTTTGATAGTTCTGTATGTTGGTTTTTAGCAATAAGGAAAGTTTTGTTCAAGTTGAAGTGACCCTTAAGATGAGATAATGAAAATGAAAAAAAAACTAATTAATCTAATTAATTAATATCTGACAATCATATAAACACTTCATTCTACAGCTATAGTCAGAGAAATTAAGGAATACGAATGATACGGAAAATGCCAGATGACTGAAATGATTAAAAATAGTGAAGGAAGACTGATTTCAAGGGATACACAATCCTTTCATGCACATCTATTTAACAATAGGATTTGAAAAAAACACCTATTCAAGGCATATATATATATATATATATATATATATATATATATATATATATATATATATATATATATATATATATATATATATATATACACAGTATTAATAACATTTACCGGGGTGAATGTCCGGGAAATATTCATCCTCCGACAGGAATCGAACCTGCATCCTATACGGAACCGTGATTTAGCCTGAGGTGCCTTAACCGATCGAGACACGGAGGATCGTTCGATTAGCAAGGTGGAATTTACTGTTTTTAAAACTACAATCTTCCATAAATCTCTCACGTAGATTCATATCTGCTAAAACCGTATCCAAATGTAAACAAATGACGTCACACATTATGAAGTGGACAAAGTCCGACAATTTATTTTTAAATATATATATATATATATCGTTTCACAGAAAACAAAGCAATAATGCGACTAGAACGTAAGTGATTACAGAGAGTGAAACAGAATGAGAAGATTTTATCGAGAAGAAATGAGGAAAAAGTAATAAAGGAACAGGATTTAAGAAGAGAGACAGTTGCCTGCAGCTAGGTCGACAGTAAAATGGTGGGACCTTGTTGCCAATCTAGTAGCACGCTTAAATTCATGCAGTCAAAGCAATAAGGATAAAAGCTCATCAGAACAATTCTCATGAAAATAGTTGTAGAAAAGACAGGGGAGCCACGTTAGAGCGCTTGGAACAGAAGTATATTTCCCGAAACAACGAAGCCCATGCACTTGTGGCGAAGTTGAGCATGCCAAACTCTGTCGAACGCCTTTGAGAATCCTGAACCACTGCCTGAGCGTTGCTGTTATTAAGCTTCAAAAAGAACTCAAGTCAAGATGCATGGTCAGGATCGATTATATTACAGACTTTGAATTTTATCAAGTATCTCGACATATATGATCGAAGCACCAGACAAGATATGGCAGCAATAATTGATGCCCGGATGAATTGAAGATTTAAAATGCGCAACATAGATTCTGACAAGAAAACTTTCCTGGTGCAAGACAGTGACCCAACTTTCCTAGCAGTAGACCTAGCAGTTGCATCAATAAAATCACCCCACTTCATTTTAGTGGAAAACATGAGACCAATAAAACGATAAGTATCGTTCAACTGGTGATTCGTATTAGTCATGCTGATGTCAGTTATCTATGGTGATTAAATTAAAGGAGTTTTGTTTCTAGCGGTTTAAATCTACAGGCCATTTCTTGCCCCAGTTAACCACTGCTTCTCGAGAGCAATTGCCAAATTTACCTCGTCGGTTCTGTCGAATTACTAAGACAAGAGTAAATAGCTGTGTCATTTGCATGAATGGCAAGTTGGGACGCTCGTTGATGAAGATTAGAAACAGCTTAAGTCTAAGGATAGAGTCCTGAGGTACTCTAGTATTAATATGAAATAAACTAGAACCGTGTTCAATACGGCTTTCATTACATTATTTGTCAAGAAAAATCGGATTAAGCCTAATATATTTCTTGAAATAACGAAGCATGCCAAACTCTGTCGAACGCCGGAGCTTTGCTGTTCTTAAGCTTCAAATACAATATCTGTTAGCACATCGGTGGTAGAAATGTCGAAACGTAAGGTATATTGATCTGAAAGGAGGCCGCGTGTTGTTAGATGATTAACCAATTTAGAGTTGATTAGAGTCTCTAGGACGTTACCACAAAGAGGTAAGAGACTAATAGGGTGATAATTTGAAGGAGCAGAAGGTTTCCCTATGTTCTTTAAAACAGGCACTACAGAGAAGGATTTCAAACAAATTGGAAAGTAAGAACCAGTCAGTTATTTATTTTAAAGTTTGGAGAAAACAGAAATCAGTTTAAGAGCAGATTTCTTTCCTGCGCACAGCATCTCCTCAAATCAGAAAAGAAAGACTTCGAAAATAGAATTCCGTTCAAAACGTTTACAATATTACTGGATGCGGCGAACACACGAGGAGGGAGAGAAAATGGATTGGTCGAAACTTAGGCTTCGATAAAACGACGACCAGATTGTGTGACTAATAAATATAATCTGTTTCTGTTTCCAATTTCTTCTACGGATAACAATAATTTACTCGTTTTCTTTCAGGGATTTAATGAGGAGTAATTTAAAAATCATTTTACCCCAATTAAGGCGTTAATGCCACTGAGACAACAAAGATTACTGAGAGTTAAAGAGAATGAGAGAGAATTCTATTCCTTTAGTGTCTTTTCTTCTCATTAAAATATGAAAAGAAAGGACACTAGCGGAATAGAATGAAGAGAGAAGTTGGCGATGGGATTTAAATATTTGAATATCGTAGGCAGCAGAGAAACAAGGAAGGAGGACAGTTCTGCATAGGAGCGAAATGCCAGCAAAGAGGCCTGATAGTATAGACCTTACGGTTACCTCTTTCTATTTCAACAGTAAAAAGATAAGACCTCGTTGCCGATCTGATAGTACGCTTAAATTCCTGCGGTCGATATCCGAAGGATGAGAACTCATTAGAGCAACTGACATGGATATAATTATAGAAAAAGCAGATAAGCCACGTCAGGTCGGTGGGAAAGATGCCAGGTCAGAACCTATAACATTACAGACCCTCCTTGAATTTTATCGAGAATCTTGAGATATACAGCCAGGGTAGCAGACCAGATATGGCAATAATAATTGATACACGGTGAATAGTAGATTTATAAACGTGCAAGATGGATTACGAGAATAATTTTCTGGCGGTACACAGTAAACCAACATTCTTAGCAAAGACCTAGCAGTTGATTCGATATAATCACTTCATATCATGTCAGTGAATATGTGATACCCAGAAAGAGAGGCAAATACTACGCCATTTTGGACAAGCCACTATGCGTTGATTTTGACATATGCGAGGAGTCCTGCAAATAATTCCTTGCGGATAGCGATTAATGATTTCATTAACCCCGTCCATTCGTGAAATTGAATTCATTTTCGTAGTAATTCTGAGAAATGACTTACTAAATTATCAAATGGAAGAACACAAAACACTAGACAAGTTCCTTTAGTCTGGCACAAGGTCATATTTGGAAGGGATAACGATGAAGCAAAAATTAATTACAAAATCATAGGTCAAAGATACCAGCTTGTTAACCACAGCTCTGCAACAAGTGCTAAGATAGGAGTATATACTTGTTTCAATCTAAACTTCTATGGGGCTTATGGCCATGTCACTTTAAAATACCAGTTCTCATAAGTTAAGCAAAGTCGAACCTAGGTAGTACCTATATGGGTAACCGCTTGGGAATACTAGGTGCTGTAGTATTATATGCGCAGCTGGTGCAATAGATAAAGGCTCTCAGTTGGAAATCACAGAACCATTTTCAAATTCGTTATATTCATTTACGCCCAAATCTCCATGGGAAAGATATAAAACCACCGCTTCTCCTCCCATCTATTAGTTAATTAATATAACATCATTATTATAGTGTTAAATCTCAAACCAGAAATCAGGTTTGTTCTCGTGATCTAACATCTTGAAGTCTAACACTTCTGATATAAAAACAACTCTTTGGTCTGATCATCACCCACGAAATAAAACCATGAGACTATTGAGTATTACAAAAGTTCTATTCTGGTTGTAACCTGCTTTTGTAGACTAATGAGGTACAGTTAAGCCGAGATTAGGGGGACCCGATCAGTCTAACGGGCGTGTCTTTCCTTTAGCGTAGCTGCTGTCTTTCGTCACTCCCCGTGTCTATTCCTGAGTCACCATGTTTTCCCCTGACAGTGACCACAGTCTTATAGAAAACATTGTTTTTTAACTTATCTTTGTCTAAAAAGGAATTTATCAACTCTGGCTTCACTCAGTGCCCCTCTTTGTCAGGACCGTTTACCATGTTCCTTATGAGGTCCATATCACCAGGATAATACCTGTTTGTTTGTATTAAGGATATAGATTAATTTCGTTAGTAACAAAGGAAAGACAGCTGAAATATTACGTGATATACAGATGACGCAATGCTGATAACAGGTGCATAAAGAGACCAACAAAAACTATTACAGAATGTAGTAGAGTTAGAAAAAAGGACTAAGTATCAACTGCAAGAATACAGAATGCAGGGTTGTTAGCGAAAGGATGAGCCGAAATGCGAATTGCAAATCCGTAATACCAATATCAGACAAGTACGGAAATTTAAATATCTGGGAAGTGTTTTAACAGATGTAGGAAAGTGTGACACTGAAATCTGCATGTGTATTGGGAACCCAAAAGATGCCTTACAATAATAATAATAATAATAATAATAATAATAATAATAATAAAATCGCTGAGTTATAGATAATCAGCAAACATATTTCACCCCAAGCAAGGCGGGAGCCACTAGGACGCAAGGGGTTACAGAAAATTTAGAGCAAGATCAGATAGGAGTGATAGAAGAAAAGATGAGGGTAGTGGATAGATCAAGGCAACTGGAGATGTCGATTGACATTACACTTGAATAGCTGGAGATTATAGCTCTCAGGGAAACAGGAATAGGGAACGGTGGTCCACGGGCGAGAGGCGCGAGACATGAAGCTATTGGAGTAGAAGAGACGGCTATATTTAGGAGTTTCGACAGTGAAGGGGTGAGAGCGGGATGCCAGCCTCGTATGGCGCTTGAACTCATGGCGTCTGGGAACCAGCGAATGCAGCTCCTCAGAGCAATTTCGATGGAAGTATTTGTAGAATAGACAGAGGTAGGCGACGGCGCGTCTGTGAGAAAGTGACTGTAGACGAGACGACAGAGCAGGGCCAACTACATTGCATATCTGCCTCTGGAGCCTATCATGAACCCCGGGGCAAACAGAAGGGGCACCAGACCATATATGGCAGCAATACTCCATGCAAGGGCGAATTGTTGATTTGTAGATCTGGAGGATCGACTCCGGGGAGAAAAACTTCCTGGCGAGGCTCAGGGAGCCAACTTTCCTTGCGGTAGACGAAGCAATTGACTCAATGTATTTATTCCATCTCAGGTCAGCAGTCAACGTGAGACTGAGAAGCCACAGAGAGTTGCTCTCGAGAAGTTGAGCGTCAGACATTCTAATGGAGGGAAGGGAAGGATCTCTGTGGTGATTAATAGAAAGCCGTTTTGTCTTAGAAGCGTTGAAGTTGACCAGCCAATTCTTGCCCCAGTTCACAATCGATTGGAGGTCCTTTTCGAGACGCACGGCCAAGTGAGTTTTTTCAGTGAGACTAGATTTGTTTTTGAGGCAGGAATAAATTGTGGTGTCATCCGCGTAGATGCCAACTTGGGAAGTTATGGCGTCAGGAAGGTCATTTATGTAGATAAGGAATAGAGTGGGGCCTAGGATGGAGCCTTGAGGAACACCTGCGTTCGTAGGATATGAACTGGATGAGAATCCGTTGAGAACGACCTTCAATTCACGGTTTGACAGGAATGATTGTATTAGGTTATATAATCGACCCGTAATGCCATAACCCTGGAGCTTGCGAAGAAGGCCGGCATGCCAAACCCTATGAAATGCTTTGGAGATGTCTAGTGCCACGGCACGGGCTTCCCCCTTATTTTGAAGAGCTCAGTAGATAGTTTCAGTGATGGCCGTAAGCACATCAGCTGTAGATCGGGCAAAGCGGAAAACATATTGCTTGTCTGAGAGCAGATTATGGGATGTGAGGTGGTTTACCACCTCGATATTGATTAGGGCTTCAAAGACTTTGCCGAAGAGGGGAAGGAGATTGATAGGACGGTAGTTGGAAGGGTCAGAGGGGTCGCCGGAATTCTTGAAGACAGGAACGATCGAAGAGGACTTCCAGCAGTCAGGAAAACAAGATTCCTTGAGGCAGTAGTTGTATAGTTTAGAAAGGGCGGGCGCCAGTTCAGGCGCGCATTTCTTCAAGACAATGGCTGGTATCCCGTCTCCACCACTAGCATTGTTGGGGTCTAAATTGAAAATAACGCCCAGTACCAAAGATGGGGTTATTTTTAGCCCACTCAATATGGCCTCAGCTCTAAGAGGGAAGTCGGGTATAGGTACACCGGAAGAGTCGAGCGTAGAGTTGAATGAAAATTTCCGATCAAAGCATTCAGCCTTGTCGGTAGAGGAGATCAGGACTTCGAACTGGTTGAATAAAGGAGGTATAGAGGGTTTGCAATTATTCAATACGCTCTTGCAGAGACGCCAATAATCTTTGGAGCCAAATTTGAGAGAGGCAATACGTTCCTTCATCCGAACCGCAAATAGTGACTAAGCATCGTTGAGGACACGCTTACACTCGTTACGGGCGGAGGCAAAGAGACGTCTATTGCAGTCAGACATCTCGCTACGGAATAGGTGGAAGTAATGGTTTCTATGGGCGATGGCGGCTGAGAAAGCAGCGGAGAACCAGGGGGAGGATCGCGACTTGACCCTATATTTCCTTGATGGGATGAAAGCGTCGATTCCAGCTTTAACCCAGGAAGAGACTTCAGAAGCACATTCTTGGACGAGCAGCTTGAAGACTCCATCCCAGGGGACATCGCGGAGGAAATCACGGAACGCGTCCCAGTCAGCACGTTGATAGTAGAACGAAGTTCTAGTGGTAGGAGGTTCTTTATAGTGGGTGGAGTTTAAGGGGATGTTAACAGATACTATCCCATGATCAGAGTTACCAAGAGGGCAGAGTTGCGAGGCGCTGCAGGATTCGGGGTGGAGGTAAAGCACAGGACGAGAAGAGAGGCTTTACTTTCCCGGTTGAAGGCAAAACGAGTGGGGAAGTTAACTATCTGTGTGAGGGAATGAGAGATTGAAAAATTGAGCATTTGAATGCCTCCGTGGTCAGTAGTAGCATTCTTAAGCCACAAGGTGTGATGGGCGTTAAAGTCACCAAACACAAAAATGTGAGCAAACGGGTGGAGGGAGAGAGCCTTGTCTATGCTGTCCGAAATGCTATCGAGTATCTCACTGTCTTGAGAGGATAGAGAGCGGTAAAGGACGAAGAGATAGCTTACCGCATCGAGGAGAGAGAGTCGGAGACACATGTATGACTGGTCTGGCGATTCGAGAGAGAACTCTCTGGCCAGAGGGAGATGTTCCTTGGCGTAGACACCAAGACCGTGCATGTGGGTTAGAAAGTCTTTTCTGAGGAGAGGAAGGTAGCCGGTGTTCGAGAGATCAGAAGAGTGGATAGACGAGACAGGGTTTGTCTCACAGAGAGACAGTATATCCGGGCCGTTTGCAGTGAGGAAAGATTCCAGACTGCAGAAGTTTGTCATAATGCCACGGATGTTGGAGAACGAAATGTTGAGGGGTTTAGGTGAATTTTGAGAGGCTGGGTTAGGGTTAATCTTTCGGTTTTTGTAACTCATGTTGAATTTTGTTTGTAAGATGAGAAGGCCCGAAGTAAAAGAAACAGACAGTTTCCACCGTGACGTGGGCAGAGAGGAGTTGGCAAAACCTGCATCAATATGTGGGCTCAGGGCTGCCCACCGGAGGTGACTGCAGGGACACTTTTCCATGCGCGACATGGCACTACAAACACCCCGGTATTATACAACTGTTGATCAGAGCGGCCGCTCAAGATGCTACGCAAGAGTTAGGGCTGCTAACTACCAGTCGGAAACAGCAACCAGAGAACTGTCAGCCGTGTACCCTTAGAATGAAGAGGTGATGCCACAGACTGCACACATCACGGGAGAAACAGAGCTGCTCTAATACAGAGGCTGGAGAGAGAAAGAGTACCGGGAACCCCTTCCTAGACAAGTAATAAGGCGTAAGCCTCTACTCACGTCCAATAGAAGGGGGAGGAGTGTTGATCGGAAGGTGGAAGAGACTACCTACTCCTATTATAGACTACCTACTCCTATTAGAGACTACCTACTCCTATTAATATATTTAGTAATATAATATATTTAGTAATCTAACAATGGTTATAAGTATTGACGTTTTCACAATGTTTTAAAGTTGGCCTCAATGATTAAAAAGCTATTCTCGCGTGACTTTCTTGCATGTTAAATATGATTTTCTGTAGATTTTAAAATTGCCTTAAATCCATTTGGTCACCTGTAACATAGTGAGTGTTAACAAGCCATATTTACTAAGTTCTTCCTAAATTATTAAGCTCGGTCTTTTATGGAAATCTGTTATTAGGTTATAAGGGCCGAGTGGTTAGAACGTTGAATATATGATCATGAGGCCCGGTTCAAATCTCTCAATTTTTCAGGAAGATAACTTCTGAATTTTATCGGTTTGAAGGAGGCGGTCCCAGCATGCAGCACCTTTGGAAAGTACATGAACACCATACAACGGGTTGAAATGAGCGTCGTGACTGAAAATGCGTAGATGGAACATTTTAGGAAGTCGTCGATAGTTGTACTAGTACAAAGTCATCGTGACCAAGGGTTTGAGTGTACCGGCCTTGTCCAGATTGTTTCCCACAAAAATAACTAACGCTCCAACTGCATAGTTGTAGCATAAACCACATGTCGGCTCAATGGGTGTAGAACAAACTTAAATGTGCCTGAGCAGGCATCTGCAACAGGGATTAGTTTAGCATCTCTAGTGTATGTTCATCCGCGGACACGAGTAGTTAGTTATTATTATTAGGCTAATATCCCGGATTAGTCTATGTTTGGTAAATAGATAGTAAAGCCATTCTCCCTGGGTAGTATGTATGTACCTCATTTGAAATTCAAGACTGGTGACCTTGTTCCAGACTAATCTAAAATCAATATCGATTCACAGCTTCAGAAAGCTCGTAACACTGACCTTTGCTAAAGTACAGGATTCAGTCCAATCGGATATTGGATACGACTCTGGAATGCAGCAAGGTGACTGTCACTATATACACCGATTTCGGAACTTGGTACAGAGCTGTGTTATGCAAATTCGTCCCTTTCACCTCAAAGCGACTGCAGCTTTTCACAAATATCAAGAACAAGATCATATCGACCGCATGAACTGGAACTACGACCAACGATTCTAAAAATCCAATCATCAAAGGTTGTTAGATTTCTAAAAGGCAAAAACTTCATACTATCAAACATATAATTTGACTGGTCACAGCTTCAAGTGATGTCGAATTAAGTTTACACACAAGGTGGGAAATGACAAGAAAGTGGCTTTTAATAGCTCTACAACAAATACAGAAAAATAAAAAAACAAGCAAGACACATTTCATTTACTGTTGATAAGAATGCAAGAAAGTAAAGTATCAGAAAATGCATATATATATATATATATATATATATATATATATATATATATATATATATATATAATTATTATAAATTAATTGATTTAAAATATGGTTTTTCCGCTACACAGTTCGAGCCATGTTTCAAAAATGGAAGGTCCGAATTTAATTTTGTAATTAAATTAAAGGCATTAGTTCCATTTCATCCTCAAGCGAATTTTGGAGTAACTTTTAAAATTACTGGGTTTTAAAGACGCATCTAAAATCATAATTCACGTTTCCAAGGTTACAGATAAATTCACTTCCACTAGACAGGGATGTTTGCGTGTTCATTATGTCTGTATTATGATGTATCCGTTATTAGATATGTTTTGGTAGAGGGTAGGGATGTATTCTTCAATGAAATCTGACATCCGTTAAATGCCTGTGGTTTGGATTTTTCAAAATTTTATTGTTAACGGCAAAAATTCTTACGGCATTTTTTCTAATTGTATATTTAAAGATTTTGTAGGGGGTGTTCAGTTTAGAATACGTTTTATTTAACTACAATTTGGAAAATATTTTCACTATTAATTTTTAATATACTATATTTCTTTTAAGAGCAAAATGTATTAGAATCCCTTACAGTATGTAGAATTATTTTCACATCAACTATAAGTACGTATATTGTTAGGTTACAATCTTTTTTTTTATTTAAATATTATTAAGTAAACTTTATGAAAATGACGCCAAAAATAGCTAATTGATTTCACTGATTTAGTAAACTTTTATTTTTTATATAAACCTAGTAATATCTTGTTTCTCATGTAAGTACAGAGGACATGGGTCATTTAATGACTTACATCTTCTAGCTTTTCATATTAAATTCATTTTAATGTTGGTGTTTTATTGGATTCCTTTAAGTGCTTGTAGTACTTAGAGGGAGATCTGTAGGCTAGAATACGTTTTATTCAATTACCATATTAAAAGATGCTTAGGTTAGAATTTCTTTTTATTTAACTACAATTTTAAATATAACTTTAAAATATTTTCACTGTTAGTTTTAATAAACTATATTTCTTTTTTAAAAGAAGTAAATGTATTAGAATTACTTACAGTAAGTAAAATTATTTTTACATATCAAGTATAAGTATGTATATTACCTTTGTTAACATTTTTATATTTAAATATTATTTAAGTAAAATTTATGACAATTACGGCAAAAATAGCTAATTCATTTCTTTGATTCAGTAAACATTTTTTATACTTAGTAATATATAGTTTCACATGTGTGTACAAAGGACATGGGGCATTCAATGGCCTATATCTTATAGCTTTGCTTCATAATTTCATTTTTCTGTAGGTGTTTTACTGGATTCCTTTAAGTGGGGATAGTACTTTGAGAAAGGTGTTTTGGTTAGAATACGTTTTATTTAACTACAATTTTAAAAGATGTTTAGGTTAGAATTCGTTTTAACTAAAATTTTAAATACAACTTTAAAGTATTTCCACTGTTATTTTAATAGACTTTTTTTTGTAAATGTAATAGAATTTCTTATAGTATATAAAATAATTTTTCCATTAAATATAAGTACGTATATTACGAGGTCACATTTATTTTTATTTTTAAATATTATTTAAGGAAAATTTTTGACAATGACGGCATAAAATAGCTATTTCATTTCTCTGATTCAGTAAATTTTTGTTTTTTATAAACTTAGTAATATATAGTTTCTCATGTATGCAATATTAATGCTCTGTAAATTTACATTGAGCACTATTTTTTAAAAATAAAAATATCTATAAGAACACCGGATTATATACCTTACTGGTCTTTCTTTTTATTTACACACAGACACACACACACACACACACACACACACACATATATATATATGTCATTTGAAAACAGTAATGTTTCGCTGTATCACAGCTCCTCGGTGCAGCTCTTCAGTGTTCAGAATGATCTAGCTAAATCTGGCATATTGTTTTTACGAATTTAATCAAAACCAATCAGCCATAGGGCTCAATTCAGTTTACTGAAGAGCTTTGCATTAGCGCAGCTGGCTGTTGTTTATAGAATCAGCTTGTCATTGAAAAGGGCTCAATTGAAATATATTTTCAAGAGCTAAAACATGTCATTCGTAGAAAATACTGTTTCGATTTTTAAACAGCTCCTCAGTGCGATTAGACGTCCGTCGTTTTGGAGGTATTTTTTTTCTTTGGACTCTGAGCTTGGATTCTGTACGATTGTTTTCGCCTCAAGTTCATGCTCTTAGTTCTTTCTTTTTTATTCCTCATTTTTCCTTTGATTTGTTCAACTACAAGCCGAAATACCTAAGGTTTTTTCAAACGAGTACAACTGTATATATATATATATATATATATATATATATATATATATATATATATATATATATAGATAGATAGATAGATAGATATAGATATATTTCAAATGAGATTTTTATTTAAAAATATTTTGCATTAACATGCGTTAACTAAAAGGTTAACACTTTCTGTTTGATAAAACGATAGCATGTGTTTCTTAAATAGGGATTTGCAACGAAAAATCAATTTTGTTTATATCTTCATCTGTGACCCAGGTTAAAGGCAGGGTGAAAGAAATAGGCCAGAGTTCATCCGAAATATCGTTCAAGAAACAACTAGATCTATCTTTCCACTGCCAAGTTGTCAATTAATAGAACTTTCTGACAAATATGTGACTATGCTGAAAAGTTCATAGACCGACTATAAATGAGTGATGCTAAGGCTGTTCAATCTTTCATACATTAATTTCGACTAAATTTCATGTATATATTATTAATAACTGCATTGTGTCTTTCCAGATAAACTGACATCTGACTGCTGAAAGAAGTCTGTTCATCCTTTCTTTCAAAAAAAAGACATCAGCGGCAGACATGACGTCATCATTTCTGCTATCCTGTTTTTCAGCCAAGTGTTTTTTTTTTTCATGTTAGCGTACAGATGATAGACAGGGGTCGAATAAGTTTAATAAGAAGGGTTCTCAACCATTTCAAAGTCATCTTTGAGTAAAGCAACCTTTAAAACCAAAGCCTTGTGAGTTGCAGGTTTATCCTGATGAAACAAGTCCCGGTTCGTTAGTTTTCCTGGGTGTTTGCATTTGATGGCTTTTCGTAACTACCTCAGCACGTTGGCCTTGTACTTTCTATTAATGGTGTGGCCATTTTGAAGATAGTCAATAAGCATAATGCCTTTACATTCCTAAAAAATCAGTGACCCACCTTTTACCTGCAGATGAAACGATCTTGCCCTTCTTTGAAACAGGCGAGTAGGGATGAATCATTGCATGACTTTTTGTCTTTGGCTCATAGTGATCAACCTAACAATTATTCTAGACTTATGAACTTTCAAGGAAACCAGACGGATAGACGACAAACAATGCCAGATTCTCTCGTCTTGTGATCAGAATGGTGCGCTTTTGATCAGATGTTAGAATATATGGAACCAATCCAGCAGAAACCTTCGTCATGTCAAGCTCATTATGCAGAATATTTTCAACGCTTTTACGGGATATGTTAATAGTATCAGCTATTTGATTCATAGTCAATCGCCTTCAAGACTCTCTCTCATATCCTAAATACAGCTGCCCACATTTCTAAAACTGATAAAGCTGGAGCGACATCATTTTATATAACATCTATGTCAGCATAAATCTGCGTGGGGGTAATCCCTTTCTCTGCAGATGTTTGATGCCAAATTTTGTCAATTTTGAATAGAAATCGCTACTAGTAAAATTTGAAACCACATTCGAAAAGTCAGATGTCAGCATATGAAATTTTGAGATCAACTTTGTATCCGAAAAAAATGCATTTATTAAAAAAAAGAGCTAAAAATAATACATGCAAGATTCCACAGTTCTATCTAACTAATTCATAGTTTGAATATGAAAAAACGATCGATTTATAAATCAGCAGAATAGAAATTAATACATTCAAAATTTCACAGCGCTAGCATCAATACAGCATCGTCAGTCAAACGAATTTTTAAGGCATTATGCGTAACTAGAAAGAAAGAATGCCTTTATAAATAGAAAATGTTGAAAGTAACACATGCACAATTTTACATTACTAGCCTCATTCCTTCATAATCAGCCTATCACGTTTTCAGCCAGTCTTCGTAACTGAAAAGAATAATGCAATTATTAATAAGAAGATTTAAATGAAGAAATGAAAGATTCCACATCATTAGCCTCACTCCTTAATAATCAGCCTATCACGTTTTTAGCCAGTAGTCGTCCCTGAGAAGAAAAATGCAATTATTAATAAGAAGATATAAATGAAAAATTAAAGATTCCGTATCACTAGCCTCACTCTTTCATAATCAGCCTATCACGTTTTCAGCCAGTCCTCGTACCTGAAAAGAATAAGGCAATTATTAATAAGATGATATAACTGATGAAATAAAAGGTTCTATATCACTATCCTAACTCCATCATAATAAGCTAATCAAGTTTTCAGCGAGTCCTTGTACCTGAAATGAACAATGCAATTAATTATAAGAAGATAATTGAAGAAATGAAAGATTCCATATCACTAGCCTGACTCCTTATCAATCAGCCTATGACGTTTTCAGCCAGTCCTCGTAACTGAAATAATAATGCGATTATTAATAAAAAGATTTAAATAAAGAAATGAAAGATTACTCATCACTAGCCTCACTCCTTAATAATCAGCCTAACACGTTTTCAACCTGTCCTTGTATCGGAAAAGAACAATGCAATTATCAATATGAAGATATAACTGATGAAATTAAATGTTCTATATCATTATCCTAACTTCTTAATAATCAGCCTAACACGTTTTCAACCAGTCCTTGTATCTGAAAAGAACAATGCAATTATTAATAAGAAGATTTAAATTAAGAAATGAAAGATTCCATATTACTAACCTCATTCCTTATCAATCAGCCTATCACGTTTTCAGTCAGTCCTCGTAACTGAAATAATAATGCGATTATTAATAAAAAGATTTAAATGGAGAAATGAAAGATTTCACATCACTAGCCTCACTCCTTCATAATCAGCCTATGACGTTTTCAGCCAGTCCTCGAACCTGAAAAGAATAATGCAATTATTAATAAGAATATTCTAATGAAGAAATGAAATATTCCTCATCACTAGCCTCACTCCTTCATAATCAGCCTATCACGTTTTCAGCCAGTCCATGTACCTGAAAAGAACAATGCAATTATTATTAATAATAAAAAAATGAAGAAATAAAAGATTACTCATCACTAGCCCCACTCCTTCATAATCAGCCTATCACGTTTTCAGCCAGTCCTCGTACCTGAAACGAACCAATCAATTATTTATAAGAAGTTATAAATGAAGAAATCAAAGATTCCATATCACTAGCCTCACTACTTAATAATCAGCCTATGACGTTTTCAGCCAGTCCTCGTAACTGAAAAGAATAATGCTATTATTAATCGGATGATTTAAATGAAGTCATGTAAGATTCCACATCACTAACCAGACTCCTTCATATTCAGCCTATCAAGTTTTCAGCTTGGACACGTACCCGGAAATAAACAATTCAATTATTAATAAGATCATTTAAATTAACACATGCAAGATTTCACATCTCTATCTTTCCTTCATGATAGTCAGCCTCTCAAGTTTTCAGTCCTCCTTCGTAATTTTTAAGGCAAAATACAGTTATCAATGCGAAGAGTTGAAATTAACACATGCATGATAACACATCTGTTGCATTGCTATTTCATCATCAGCTTATTAAGTTTTCAGATCCCCATCGTTCCTGGAAAGAAACAATCCAATTATTAATATGGAGAGTTGAAATTAATACATACAATATTTCATATCCCTAGCCTCACACCTTCATAGTCAGCCTATCCAATTTTCAGCCCCCACATCGTCTTTCTCATTTTCCGCCTCTTTCTTCTCGCCGTTATGAACTGTATATACATACTCGATGGATTTCTGATGATAGAGGAATATTCTTATTGGCATTTATAATGTTTCTGTTTACTTTTGTTCAATTTCCACTTAAAAATGTCTTTTGTGTAGCATTGATTAAATATGGTACATCATATAAGTTCTCCATGCAATTTTACCCTACTTGTGTAAATAAAGCAAATGAAATTAAGAAATACTGATAAAATCTTCCTGAATTATTAATCAAATAATAAAAAATAATCTCAAAAATATTATTATCAATACTGTAATAAGAACTAACTGAAAAAATTCTATTAAAAAACGTTATAATTGTTGACAATTTTTCAGGAAATGATAAATTAAGTCAATAATTTGTATTACGTCTCACTCTATGTGCCGTATCTATTCGCGTATAAAGATTGTTCTCAACTACACACGGCAGCAAGCACACTGATCGGTAAATTGGAGTTTTTGAGGAACGTGGAACCACTTCTTAATTCCTGTTATTCCAAGATCCAACCTGACCAAAGTAGTTGCACCTGTTATGTCCCCAGCTATGTGCAAATAAACTAGCCCCCCCCCCCTAACAAAACAATATGAAAGTATAAACGTTTTTATATTAAAAATACCATTAATACATTTTGATATAGAAATTACCAACAATACTTATTTAAACAATTACCAACAGCATATTTTATCTTTAATTGAAGGCATACAATTGCCTTCAAAATATATTTAGTTAAAGCCATAAAATTGCGTGAAAAATATTTTGATTTCGGCATTAAATTATCCCTAGATGTGTTTATGTACCGCTAAACAACATCAACCAAACAACGAGTGTCCTCCACAATTTCCTTCACTTTGTAGCTCTGGTTTGCCTTTTTTGTAAGCCACCAAATTTATTTACACAAGCTCTCTGGGTAGGATATTTACCTCATTATTCTGCTTCGCTTGTCTTCAGCATATCGTCAGAGTATCAAAGTCCTCTCTCTTCATTATGTACCCTAGAGATTTGAACAGTCCTTTTATTATACTAAGTATAAGAGCTCTGTTTCTTAAAACTTCCTTGTGATTCACATGTACAGTCGGTGGTATTCTCAGCATCCTTCTGTAGAACCGTATTTCTGTCATTTCCAGTCCACTCTTTGTGAGGAAATTATCCTACAGTCACATAGGAAGGCTGTATTACATAGCAGCTTAGGAGCCTTCTCTTTATGTCTAAAGATATTTCTCATTTCTTAATAATTTGCTTACTTTTGGCAAAACATATCTTTTTTATATTTAATCTTTTGTAATTTATGATGTTAGCAACTCAAATTCATAATTTGCATATAGTGATTTTTTCTTCCTGTCAACCAAACAATTAATCAGTAGTCCTTTCTTTGTGCTTTCTTTTACTTTTGTTTCGAAGTGCGTGTAGTTGTTTACTTTCCGTCTCTTTCATCAATCCAGTTCCATCTGCCATTCTTATAATGTTAGCATTGCACCCACCAAGAATAAATCCGGCTTGGTTTGCCAGCTTCAATGGGATTGCTTGGCTAAAAAAAGATAATTGATGTTGCTCTATCTAATAAAAAAATCAATATATATATATATATATATATATATATATATATATATATATATATATATGTGTGTGTGTGTGTGTGTGTGTGTGTGTGTGTGTGTGTGTGTGTGTATTAAAATAAAATACATAATAATATAAATATATATAAAATAAAGGGTCTTCCAATAACTTGAGCCGATTTTAAATGTGAATTAAGTTTAAGCGTCAAATGATTTTCTTTTCTTTTTCTTTCAAACGATGGATGGATTAACAATCAAACAACGTGTTAAAGTTATCGAAGCCTATTAGGAAAATGGCTTTATTGAATGAGAAGGTCCCAGGTAGCATCATCTCTCGTAATATTGAAGTCAATTGGTGACTACGATCGTGCGACTTGACACCTCTAGGTTTCTTCCTTTGGGGGCATCTCTAAATTAAGGTCTATGTCACCAAGCCAACAACAGCTCTACAGCTGAAGGATGAGATAATAAGTCATATTGGTGAGATTGTGGAGCAACTATACAGAGACGTCATCAAAAATTTTGAACATCGAGTGGAGGTGTGCCGACGAAGCCTTGGGAAACATTTGGGCGATATTATTTTTCACACATAATTGCTATGACTTAAATAACAGAGAAACACCCTTTACAAGTGTCTGTAACACAAACATTAATGATAACATGAATAAGGTTCTATGACCATAAATGAACTTCCGTGAATATTGGCTTTTGCAACACAAGCGATAGAGCAGTTGACATGCTGAAACGGGGAAGATAAAAGCAAATCAACCCAGGCATCGTTACAGTTAAAATATGAAAAAGAAATCCATTTTTTTTTTATTTTGCACAGATCGTGAGAAACATCGTGAAATTAAGTTAGGGAAGAATGAGTAAACATTAATTTCTTTTCGGTAATGTTTCTTGCTTTGGGTCGTGTGTCGTCTCGTTGTTTGTTTGGGGGGTGATGGGTCTATCAGCATTTCCTCAATAAGGACAACTACGCTGCATCAACAAACTGAATCAACAGCACACAGTTTTCCTCGGTTTCTTTTTTTCTATGACTTAATTTTAGGGAGTATGTTGTAAGAATAGTTTATTGGAGGAAGAGACAGAAAGTCGAGTCCCAATGTATGAATTTTCCCTTTTCTCCTCTCCCAGCTATGGGTTAATTAGTAGGACTTGTATCAGTAAACCATTATTATCACCAAAAAATTCTTAAAATTCTAAAAATATTTTCTGACTTTAAATAACCTACAACTGCCGTCAAAAATCAAATTAATTAATCAATGGGGGAAGAGAGAAAGAGAGAGTGAGAGAAAACACAGAGAGAGAGAGAGAGAGAGAGAAGAAGAAGAAGAAGAAGAGGAAGGAAGGAAGGAAGGAAGGAAGGAAGGAAGGAAGGAAGGAAGGAAGGAAGAGCGGCTATTAGTATACCGGGCATCGATTCTTCTCTGCACAATGGGTAAATGCACGTCAGGCTATATGACGGTTCCGTATAGGATACAGGTTCGATTCCTGTCGGGGGACGCATATTTTCTATGAAAATTTCCCGGACATTCAGGCCGGAAAATATCGTAAATACTATTTATTATAAAAACAGAGCATTTACGTAAGTATTTGTATGTATAAAAAGAACGTATAAATATAAAAAATATATGCATATACAGAAACATATATGTATACACACAGAAGCACATATATATATATATGTATATATATATATATATACACACACACACACACACACATACACACACACACACATATATATATATATATATATATATATATATATATATATATATATATAATATTGTTGAAACTTGACTAATGCATGGAATAATAATGCAACACAAAATGTACTTAGAACAAAATGTATTGAAACAAGAAAGTGTACACAATATTTACATATAGTCTTTTGTATATTCCTGGGAAGACCGTTCCTGGAGAATGTGTTGACTGAGTCGCAGTCGGGCAGAGTCTCTGGTTGAATCCCTTCGATTCCTCCCCGGTACCAACCATATTTATATGGTCGGTACTCCACTATGCAAATTAGGTGGATCCTACCACAACAACTATTATATTTCTCATGTTCTCTGTCGTGGGCGTTGTTACCTCGTCCAGGCCGCATTTCTCACTCGATTTTGATGCGGTTTCAACACAAGTTTGCAAATGGCTGTCGTAAGGACATGACGGAGCCCGATTTTTGAGTTCGAACTCAGGTTCCGAAAAAATCGATAATCGAAAAAATCGATAATCGAAAAAATCGATAATCGAAAAAATCGATAATAGAAAAAAATTACCTCCTGAAGGAATGATCGCATTTCAACCAAATTTTATACCCTCTTAGAGTCTACCATTAGAAGAGTTGTCCAGAAGTTCCATGACTACGGACCCCTAAACAGCGCGGAATATCGATAAAACCCAAAAACCGATACGCCCCCCAAACAGAGTGCAAATCGACAATCGGTCAACCCTTAAAAATATTTTTTCCGGTTGGGTATTTCCTAAATGTAGATTAATTTAAGGTCACGCTATGCGCGAGAAGAAACAGGTCAGTGCGTGCAGTGGAGTGAAAGAAAACATTTGACCTCAAATTCTGAAATGGGTGCAGGGCCATTGAAATTCGGCTTTTTTTTATCCCAGCTACCAGGTCTGACTTTGAGCCACAAATGACATATTCGACTTTGTCAACATTTTTGCTTTAATCGTCGCATCTTACCAAAATAAGCACTTCATTTATTCGCGTTTTTACTGAAAAATGTGAAAATGTTTCCGCCCTCAGCAGTCCATTTTCCAATTCTTTAAACCTTTTCCGCTGACAAGGAGTTTTTGTGCTAAAACAACAGGGCTTCCTCCAAATCCATTTCGAAGCTGATGCCGGCAAACGGTTAGCGGCTTTTCATTGTCGCACAAACCAAACAAGCAAATGCTTCATTGAATCTCCTTGCATTCTCATCGCCGGCGTCACGTGCGTTAGAGCCAAGCTGCATATGCAGCAGGCAGCTTAACCCCGTTTACGGCCAAGCCTTGCGATTGCCAAATCATGCGCACGTGCGTGAATGCGCGCTAGCATCTTCCATTAGGGTGAGCTCATTCATTGGTCTAAGTCATGGCCATTGTCCAGGCTCCACCAATTAATGACAAGTCACGCTCCCTTTAAATACCTTCAGCGTGGCTGCATCCGCACTCACGTCTTGATTTGATCGCCATTAACGCATCTGTCCTTGGATTAATTGACAGCTTCCTGCTACCGCAAGTTACCTATTTGCTTAAACGTTTGCATTACCCATTTTATCTCCGTCTGCTGCCTCTACTGCGCAGCCCAGTCCATCTTAGCGTTCCATACCTATTTCTACCTTTCCGTAGTTCAGTTTTGCTATTTGACAGTTAACTGCTGTCGCAAGTTACTTCTCTTCTGCCTTTACTACGTGGCCCAGCACACATCAGAGTTTCACTAGTGTTTAACCTTCAACGCTTCAACGTTTTGGTTGCGTAACCTCTTCCTAGAGCGACGTTTTCGTGCTGCCAGAAAGCACGGCCGATAGCTAGGAGAAGATTTTTCCATACCGCTCCACTGCATTTTTAGTTTTCGTATACAACGAGGTTGCACCGCTTCAGCTTCGGCATCAACATCTATTCACATTCTTACACAGCATTTCTCCAACCATTCAAATGGCTACTACACGAAGAACATCCGCACGTCAGCACCGGAAACCCCAGGCGAAAAAAAACACCCAGGCGAGGCAACCTTAGCAGGCGTTCTAAAAAAGCCTTGCCGGCTAGGGGGAAACTGGAGGAGGATTCCAATGAGTGCGCTTTCTTGCGGAAGAAGCGGTTGGCCTCTACTTCAACCTCTGCTTTGCACTCTTCTGAGTGCCGTGGCGATAACCGACCCGGCGGCTTTGTTTAAGCGTGCCAAAATACCATGGCGAGGCAACCTTAGCAGGCGTTCTAAAAGAGCCTCTGCGGCAAAGATAAAGCGGGAGGAGGAAACCGAGGTAGAGACCTCTTTGAGGCTTTCCAGTCAATCTCAACGGAGGCAGTATGTTTTATCACAAGAAACGCTTGGTGAGCGTAACTACCGTTTGTACTGCAAATCAGTTTACACATATTCGTTGAAAAGTAAGAAGAAACTACCTAAATGCTTGCAAGACAACAAAAAAGCGGCTTCATCACAAGCGCTTTTGCCGTCTCGACAGAGCCCGCATCGAAAAGCTACTCGTAATGCAGCCGACGCTGCTGCAACTTCCATTCGACGGTCCCAGGAGACCACGGCTGAGAAAACCGCACGTAACACAGCGAAAGCTGAGGCAACGTCCATTCGACGGTTCCAGGAATGAGAAAACCGCACGCTTTGCAGCCGACGCCGCTGCAACTTCTGCTGCAAGGACGTCGGAAAGTTCCGCGCAAAAGTGCACAACGCGGCAACGCGATGCAATTTCAATTTCCGCTGCTAAAGCTGTAGAAGGACCTACTGAATGGCTTGACAGGTTGCAGACTGTTAACCAGCCATGCACAGTGAGGACTCTGTATTCACCAAAGCAGTTTTGGTTTAGGCTGGCGTTCAACTATGGGCCAGTTTTGAAGCATTCCGGTCTCAAAGACCTCCAAATAGGATCCATGTCAGTTGTCTGTGGGCATTACAATGCCAAAAAATGGCCTGGAGAGTCTGCAGGTTTGTGTTGTTCAGACGGTAAGGTACAGTTGCTACCTTTTCAAGAGTCACCTACTCCGTTGAAAGCTCTGTTGGAGACTTCCAGTCCAGACTCCAAACATTTCCTCGCAAAAATCAGACAGTACAATTGTGCCTTCCATATGACCTCTTTTGGTGGTAATGCCTTCCGCGAAGTCGGTTGGAATACCACCTTCAAGGTTCAAGTTCAGGTTAACCACAGGATTGGGCCTCTTTTGCCGGAAACTGACACTTATACGGCCTTTCTACAAATATACTTCATAGCTGACTACAATCAACAGGCAGATGCCCACATGGGCATTATTCCCGAGAACGATACAGGCCAGAACAATCATCCTCGCAGAGATATCATAATGAGTCTCCAACAAATGCTCCACGAGACAAACAGCTATGTCCGCAGTTTTAAGTATGCTCTAGAAAATAACACTTCTTCTGATTTCATTATTGTAATTGATGATGACAAAGGACCCCAGGGAGAGCACGAACGTCGTTACAATGCTCCCACAAGTAACGAAACTGCCGTCATTGTCAGCGGTGATCAGCACAGCAGACGTGACATTGTTATCGAATCGCGCGGCAGGGGGATCCGAAGAATCAGTGAAACGCACCGGTCCTACAATGCACTGTAACACCCACTTCTCTTCCCTTACGGAGAAGATGGGCACCACTTTGTCATTCTGCAAAATGGGCCCACATTAAAAACAGTGTCTTGCAGGGCTTTCTACGCCTACCTATTGATGGTACGTGATCGTGCATTCAATCATCTTCATCGAAGCCGGCAACTTTTCCATCAATTCATAGTAGACATGGCTGCTAAGATGGAATCCGAAAGACTCTGTTACATCAGATTGAATCAAACCAAGTTGCGCTGCGACTTTTACATTCACCTCCGTGATGCTTTACAAAATGACGTTGATCCACGCAATATAGGCAACATGTGCATACTACCTGCAACGTTCACAGGCAGTCCACGATACATGCACGTGAGGACGCAAGACGCGATGACATACGTTCGTAAGTACGGCCCATCAGACTTATTCATAACTTTCACGTGTAACCCAAAATGTTACGCAATTGCTAAAGAACTTATGCCAGGGCAATCGGCCTACGACTGTCCAGACCTCATTGCGCGCGTTTACTATCTGAAGTTTGGAAAGCTAATGGATGTGATTACAAAGGGCCAGGTTTTTGAGGCTGTTTGCTGTCGCATGCACACTATTGAATGGCAGAAACGCGGCCTGCCTTACGCACATATACTAATTTGGCTGTGCGACAAGATTGAACTGTTAAGCATTGAACTCATTGTCAACTAATGGATAGTTACAAGTATCGTCTCTCCTCACATCCCCATACCATATGTACAGAAATGAATGACCCCGACCAGATTACAAGCCCTTTCAAAAATGCGTGCGAGACCTCTTCGTGCAGCAAAAAATCGATAAAAAGTTCCGGTTCGACCCTGCTATCAGCTGCCAGTTTTTGACTTCTTTTCACACCCAGGCTGCAATTAAAGTAAAATGTCGATTCAACTTCCGACATATACGGCGTCAATTCGTTACGGAGACAGATTTTCAATTTGGACTCAGGCTTTTAAAAAATTGGTAAAACGGCTGGTACTCCGGTATTTGGGCGGATTAAATTCTAAAATTTCGGGCGTTCTTTACAATTCAACCAGAAATTCATACGCGGCCCAGTTAGAGGTGCCTCGCATAGAATGGCGTGTGACCCCGTCGTGACTCAAAAATTGATACAAACCTCCGTGTTGACCATGCCCTCAGCAGTCCATTTCCCACTTCTTTAAACTTTGTTCTATCTCCCAGGCCGCATTCCACATCTGATTTTTCAATTTACGTCATTGTGTCATGCCAGAGCCCGATTTTATATTTAGGACTCAAACTTTGTAAAAAAACCGATTAACTCACAGGTGATACGGATTTTGGGGGTTTTAAGTTGAATGTCTCGCCTGCACTACGCGGCCCAGTACATCTAAGCTTTTCACCTCATTTTTGACTCTGTGCAGTTGACTTCGCGTTGTTAAACACTTTTGAGCTCTTTTTATTTGAACTTAAAATCGGATCAATGTATGGTTTCCAAAGTACCGGGTTAACAAAACAAGGGCAACAACAACCCCGCCCAAGTAATATGACCAGTCTCAATATTTCAGGAAACTGGGTTGGGTGTGAAAAAGTATTTGTTGTTAACATTGTTTTTTCATTCGGCTTTTCCAGTTACGAGTCCTTTTTTTAAAGCTGATAGTTTTGTGTTCATTTTGTTTAATTTCTTTTTTGTAACAGATTTAATGTTTAGTATAGAGCTTAGAAAACATTAACAGTGTGAGATAGGCAAGAAGTAAGGCATGTAGCAACATCAGCACGGCAAAGGGCACTCCTTTAAAGCTAAGGAAGGGCAAAATATTTTAAGTCAAGTGATAGCGATTGCTGTATGAGTCGTACGATTTTTGAATCAAGCACGGGCAACGCCGGGCCATGCTGCTAGTATATATATATATATATATATATATACAGGGTGATCCGAAAGTCATATCACCCACTACCAGTATCGTCCTCGTGTCATCCATTTGAAATAGAAAATTATATCATATACTGGTGACAAGAATTTCGGACCCTCCATATATATATATATATATATATATATATATATATATAAGTAGAGAGAGAGAGAGAGAGAGAGAGAGAGAGCCAGAGATAGTTTAACAGAAGTGAATGACAAATAATTGCTGTCATCCTTTTCCAATTTTCGTTTTCTTATATCAAGAAATAGTAAATTATTTTTAATGATTTCATCTCAAACAAGGCAATAAAGCCACTAAGATTCAACGGTTTACTGAGTTTGAAAGAACATGAGAAAAAGAAAAGCATTATTAAGGAGTGAGTACAATAAAAAAATGAAATCAAGAAAACATGAGGTAACGATTGATATTGCATTTAAAGTTTTCAAGATCAAAGTTGACTGGAAAGCAAGAAGCTGGAAGAGAGTTCCACAGGCGAGAGGTGTGACAGAAGAATAGAATTCATAGAATTTATGGTTACATCTAGAAATTTAAAAATTGAAATGATGAGACTTAATTACCAATATATTACTGTGCTTAAAATCATAAAATCGATGTACCAAAAAAGAAATCTAATCAGGAACAATTACTATGAAAATATTTGTGAAAAAAGAAACAGGCTAGTTACATTACGGTGATGGGAAAGTGACTGAATCCGAGATGATAGTTCAGTACCGTTCACATTGCGGATTCTTCTTTGAATTTTATTAAGAATCTCTAAATACATATAGACCCCGGATGAGATTTGACAGTTAGGCACTTAAAATTAAGCTTTAGCCACATGATACCATAACAATAATAATAATAATAATAATAATAATAATAATAATAATAATAATAATAACAGCAATAATAATAATAATAGTAATAATAATAATAATAATACACTGACAGAACAATGAAGCCAATTACCCTGACATCGTTATTAGAGAGCGCAAACAAAAAGTGGCTTCTTATTGATATGGCAGTCCGTGCATACTGCAATGTGTCTTTGAAGATCGTTATAAAGCTATCAAAATACAAAGATCTTGAAGACGAAATCTCAGAAATATAGCACATGAGAACATCAACAATTCCAGTTGTAGTTGGAGCCCTCGGATTGATTGGAAAAGATTCAAATAGACTTATTGAAAGGATTCCTGGCATCCCATGCCTTAAAGAAATACAAAAAAAAATGTTCCCACTTATGATGCTATTTCTGATCCTAGGTCTTTGGTCGCGACCCTGAATGAAATGAGTTCACATCAGAAATCAGGAAATAAAGTAATAATAATAATAATCTGCGGAAAATATGATTAAAATGTTGATCATATTATCTCAGGATGTCCAGTGCTATTAAAAGATAAATATACTCACCTGATATTATCATAAAAACAAGAAATTCAGGAAGTGTATGCTCATTGACATATCAGTACCATCTGAGAAAAAAAACTCCATGAAAATTACTGAGAACTTGTCCAAATACAAGAAACTGGAGATCGAGATTAACAGAATTTATTAATGAAGACATATTATACGAATAGTAATCGGATCTCTGGGCCTCATGAGAAAAGGGACGGGCAATTTTACTAACAGTGAACCAGCTAAATTCAACATACAAGTTGCCCAGACACAAACTGATGTAGACAAACCCCGTACCCATCAGTCGTTACACAGAGCAGGGTAAGAAGCTCAAACGGAAGGTTTTATCCTTACTGCACAAGATCAGTGTTTATTAACTATAAATTATCAAGCACACATACGAAATAATAGTGTTAACCCAAAATGCAGGTTCTGTGATAATTATCCAGAAACAATCGATTATCTTGTAGCAGATTCCATGGTATTGGCAACCACTGAATATAAAACCCGGCATGACAGAGTTGGCCAATATCTGCATTAGAAAATCTGTAATTTCTACGGGAAGGAAACTGAAAGAAATTGGTATGAACACCACCCAGACCCGGTTACGGAGATAGGACCTGTTAAAATTTTATGGGACTACACAATACACCCAGACAGAAAAATCAAAGCTAACCACCCAGACATTGTTATTAGAGACCGCAAACAAAAAGTGCCTCCTTATTGATATGACAGTCCCTGCAGACTGCAATGTATCTTTGAAGATCTTCAAAAATCTATCAAAATACAAGGACCTTGAAATCGATATCTCAAAAATGTGGCACATGGGAACATCAACAACCTCTGTTGTAGATGGAGCCCTCGGATTGATTAGAAAAGATTCTAGTAGACTCATTGAAGGGATTTCTGGGATCCCATGCCTTAAAGAAATACAAAAAAAAATGTTTTCACGAGTACATCCCACACCTTACGAAAGGGTTTGTCTATGTTTGTGTTTTTATTCTCTTTTTAATTGGTCAGTGGAAAATGTAATGATGGCATTTTTAAACTCAGTGTGGGACCCAGAAAGAAATGTGTGAACACCAGAAATAAAAAGAAATAAAATAATAATAATAATAATAATAATAATAATAATAATAATAATAATCTTGAATTCTTAGATTAGAGTAAAGGCTAATAAAAAGTAAAATATTTTACACTGTGATATATAAAAAAATATCCCAACGTTATTTTTCTTCTTTCCAATTTGAATTAGGGTGATAGAAAGTCAAAAAAGAATATCAGAAAAGTCCGTTAATGTTATGGCGGTGATAACCCCCTATTCAACAGACACGGGCAAAAATTAATTAATTTTAGTCACAACATGAGCAATCTAAACATACCTGTTGAACTGTGTTGGTAAAAAAAAAGAATGTGTATAACAAATTTCAGATTAGTTTATGTACAGGTAGATGTGAAATTTGGTGCAGAACTGTATCTCTGGATGTGTGTATGTTAATTGATTCTTTGGACTTACACAACTCTACTGACAAACACAGGCAAGTCGCACGAGCGGATAGTATATTTTTATTTAAGATACCTCCACATTCAAAGTATACATTATAATACATACGCACATACACACATATATATGTATTTTTTAATATTGTCATTTGCTGAAAAGTAGCAAAGGAGGAAAAATATTGAAAGTTTGGTATAGAGGTGAAAAATATGTAAATAAATTTATGGAGCTGCGACGTCAGCTCTGAAAGATTAGAACGCCACTGGCACATTGCGACAAAAAGTTACAGTCGTCACTGATCCTAAAAAGTAGATATATTTAATTAGTGAATGTCGCTTTATTGAGGAGAGAAATCGATTTGATGAAGAGTTTGAAAAGAAGATGCAGTGGCTTCTGTGCAGCGCTCAGTTTGTTGCTATGTTATTCTGTAAAGTTGTACAGGCAATCATTCTATCATTTCTAAGCACTAACATCTATCTATCTATCTATCTATCTATCTATCTATCTATCTATCTCAGTCTTTTCATATCTATCTATCTATCTATCTATCTATTTATCTATCTATCTATCTATCTATCTATCTATCTATCTATGTGACTGTTAATTCTTCATTTCATAAAGTCATGGAATCAATCGATACTTGCCGAATTCAAGTCGAAATATACTTATGTACCTAAATCTAAATACACAGCTGGAAACGATCGTTATCATTGACTACTTTGTCACAAAAGTAAAGTTTGTTTGATTTCCAACAAAGACATTTTCAATGTGAATATCTTATCTGCTTTAATTTCAGTTTGCATCGATGTTAAACATAACTGCATACACCAAGACATACACACACTCACAGACACAGACCCACACAAATACACGCATATATATATATATATATATATATATATATATATATATATATATATATATATATATATATATATATATACGTCAGGCAATGTGTTTTGATTTAGTTTTTAGTACAATTTCTCATGTGATCTAATAATTTTTCTTTTCCGATGATAAACTATATAAAAGCTGTCTGAATGTTCTTTTTATTATATTGCCTTCGTCTATGCATTTAGCCATTTTCAAGGTTGAAATATAAGTTTTAACAAGAAATAGTTTGTTGCGTGCATGTATTTATATAATGTTCTCATGGTCAAGATATTGTATCCATGTTCATAGTTGATATTGTTGAATGTTGTTTTTGCTTTTATTAATAAGGCTTCCATTATTTTTAGCCATTTTTTCAATGTAGATGATGCTATTATATTTGTGTTGTCAACAGTTATGTTACAAAGAGGTAGGTCTCCATGAATGTTTAAATGAGACCTAATTGAGCTTTGGTCATAAATGTGTAGAGTGAGTCTGCGTGTCAAACATGTTGTAGTGTGGCCTATATAATTATTTATGAATTTTAATTGATCAAAAATACCATTTCTTAATGGACATTTAAATTCGTAAATAATATTTGTCCTATTTAAGTTTGTTCTTAGGAGTGATTTATTATTTTTAACTATAAGATTAAAGGTTTTAAATTTTTTGTAATAAATAATTAATCTAATTTTTTGTAATTGTCAACTGTTGTTGGGCATTTTTTATAATGTTCTTAATTCTACTTTTGTCTGGTTTATAATTTTCATTCATTTGATTTTTATAAAAAAATATTAATGTTATTTTTTATGTTTCTATTCTCGTTGTTGCTGTTAGCTACCTTAGACAGAAAACGCCTGATATGGAAATCCTACAAGGGATTAGGAAATCCGTTATTAATCAGCGTTTGCTTTACGTTGTTTAATTCTTTAAAGAAAAGCGTACGATAGGATGAATTCTCGTGCACTCTCTTGACAAAATCTTTAATAACACCTATCTTATATCTAAGAGGGCATTCACTAGAGAAGATCAGATGGCAAGAGTCTTTACTAGTTGTCTTTATAAACAGATTTTTTTAAAGTATTATTACTAAAATCGAGGAGAACATCCAAGAAAGGAAATTTTTTTTTCACTATTTTCATAAGACAGACAGACAGAGACAGTGACAGAGAGGCAGAGAGAGAGAGAGAGAGGGGAGAGGGGAGAGATTTATCATAAAATAAGGCCACACTTATTCAATTTGACTTAATAAGCTTTAACTCATCCATTTCCAAAGATCTCATTAAAATCTTTTTTTTTTGGCAAAAACCATGTAGACATTACGGATGAAGTATTCAAGATTATCTTAGCTTCCATAAAGAACAATGATTAATAAATCAACTTGTATTAAAATCTACAATGATTATTTTTACGTTCCTATGTGTTCCTACGCCTCCGCTCAAATAGCTGACAGTAGGATATCTATATATAAGACAGCCATGGTAGGATTATTGACCCTAAACTGGTTGGTCCATAAAAAGATGGACTTATTTCTAGCTCAGATAGCAATGGTCCGCTATATTCTAGTATACAGAAGAAGATTATTAGGGTTTTCAAGTTCTTTGGGATTAGTACTGAAATCTCATCTAACCTTAAAATAGTAAATTCCTTAGATATCACTTTCAACCTTTCTAACAACACATTTAAGCCATTTCCCAAAGACAATAAAATTTCTATTTATATTAACGTCAACTCCAAATACTATGAACACTAGAAAATCGATTATCTTCTAATCAAAAGTTCCAATGAAAAAATAGAATGAAGTCTTCAAAAAGATTGGCTTTAAACAAAAATTATTTTACCAAAAATCATTAAAAGATATTAAGAATAATTGACCCAAATACAGAAAAATAAAAATAATATATTTTAATCCCTTTTTCTGCAAAGTATCAATCATTTATATTGGTAAATACTTTTGCCTAAATTCTAATTGCACTAAAGAACATAGCGAGAAATAACAAAACCCACATTACTCCATCTGACAAGAGGAGGTGGCATTGTAATGATAAACAAGTTTATATACATAGAAAAAATAACTTACTACTCAACAATACAGACACATACAAAGAATAAACGAACGAAAAATAACTACTGACAAACAAAAGTTCAACAAAGTAATCAGGAAACTGATTACAAATGAAAACAAATCGTGGTATAGACTCGTAGAATATCACCCTAAAGCACGAAAACATTATGATCTTCCTAAGACCCACAAAAACGGTATCACTATTCGCCCCATCATTTCTGGAATAGGCAACGCCCACACCCCAAATTGCTAGAGCCATAGCAAAAATATTAATTCATCATATATAAAATAAAATCCTTGTTGAAAAACTAAGAGAAATAAATATGACTGACAAACTCATGGCCTCTCTAGATATAAAATCACTTTACACTAATATCCCACTTGAAAAATGCTGAAATCTAAGCATCTAATAGAATGAAAGATATACCGCTCCCTACTAACAGTTAAAATAATAAAATAATAAAATTCTTCCGTCTCATCATCAGTCAATATTATTTCACATTCAATAACAATTTTTACAGACCAAAATTTGGAATTACCAAGATGATCCTCTCTCAGTAGAGTTGATGATATTTATTTTCTTGGAATTTCTAGTGTCTACTTATATCAAAAACATTTTGCCTAAACAATCAACTTACTTCCTTTATATTGATGATGCTCTATTAATATATTGCCGTGATATTAACTTATCGGATCTTGGGGATAAACTAAACAAAGATGAACACACAATAAAATTCACATACGAAATAGAAAAAATACTTTAACTTTCTTAGACATCATGTAATACAGAGTTAAAAGAAGCCAACGTATGGTGAGCAACGTCGAAATACTGCTTTTAAACTACAAATTCCACATGATTTAAAACCGGTAATTCGATCCTGCTAAGCGGAAGCTTCCTCAGCAGCAGGTCAGGCTATATGAAGTTTCCGTGTAAAATACATTTACACACACAGACATGTATATATATATATATATATATATATATAGTCAGACCTCTTTAATCTGTTCTCTGACAACTCCGAATGATGTGGCACCTTTAGTTTATTGAGTTTATTGAGCGGTTACGAGGGCAGCGATACACGCAAAGGTCGACATCAGTCGAATCTTTTGGTGATGCGATCTTCATCATGTCTTATATATAGCTGTATCTTTACCAATTCAGGATAATATGAATTTTATTATTTTCGGGTATTAGGCCTTTTTGTTTTTACCATTTTTATTGCATAATATAATAAAAAGCATATTTTCGAGCCTTAATCATTGCTTTATTTCCTGTTTTACGCTATTTTCTTCCAAAACATAACGGGCGTAACAGTAAAATTGATCAAAGGGTGTAACAGCTTTGGGATAACTATCAATCCAACAAAATGTTTAATATAAAAAATCTACTAAATAATTCATTTTCTTTTTCTAAGTTTCCAGATAACACATTTAGCCATCATGAAACGATTTGTCGTAAGAATCACTGAAAAACCCTTCGAGTTATTCAGAAAAAGAAGAATGTTAGGATGCTTGTCTCCGTTGGTAGTTGCATAATTAATAGAAAAACTTGTGGTTCCAACGAATAATTTATTTCATGGAAATATTTCAACTGGATATTGCTAGCCTTGGTTACTCATTTAATTTGAGTAAATCAATGCAAATAATTAAAAAACGCTTAAGAATTCAAATCAATGAATAAGCCGAGTTGATGACGTTTACCTCGGAGAATTCCAATAAATTATCTTTAATCATTTTCTGTGGTCAAGTCCAATGCTTTGTACCAGTGGTGCTGGATTAAAGAGTTTTGACTTTATTAGGCAATTGAATGACAAAGTGGATAAATTCTATGTAACGTGTTTCACCCAGTAAAAGAACTTCATCAGACTAAGATTGAGATGTTTTATTCTCATATATATATATATATATATATATATATATATATATATATATATATATATAATAGTCGGCTCCTTGTAATACGTCATAAAATTCCTGACTCCTCCTGCCATGATTTCTATTAACAAGAGTTAAATGAGACCAAAAATATAAGTTTATTGCTTGTTTCCAGTTGTATTCTCATTCTGTTGCTCTTCTAGTATTCCCTTGCGTCTTAGTTGCATTACTGCCTTGATTGGGGTGAAAAATATCTGAACTGATACTAGACATTCTCTAATTTCCAACCTTAATACAGTTCAAAGCGTTTAATTCATCTTGAGGTCGTTGGCCTATATTATCTATGCAAGCTCTTTCCTGTCGGCGCGCTGACCCTATTCTATTCCTATTCTATCACTATTTACATGAACGTCTTCTGACGAGCTACATTCGTTATTTCCACTAGTTCAGACCTTTACAGATACGACCCATCATACCAAATACTCTGGGGAAAATCATCGGCATTCCCCTCGTATTTCATTAAGAAGAAGAAAGTTCTATTCTGGCAGCTTCTTCTCTAGAAATTTTATTTTTTAAACGGTTTCCAGAATTTCCTCGTGAGCCACTATTCACAAAGGACTTATGCAATATTCCAAAATACGTTACTCTTACGCACATTATTCAAAATCTCCTATAGATAGGGATAGTCGATGAGAAGGAGACAGCAATTTATTGATGACGACCATTTATATATCAATGAATTCATTTCTCGCTTATTACCTCATATCTATGATAAACACAGTGGAAAATTATAGCAGGCTTTTAAAAGTTATTTTAAAACGTTATGACTCAGTACAGAAGGAGTTCTATTGTTCGAAATAAAAGCCATTAGATTCTACATCTTTTTGCAAACAAGAAACAAGTTTACTTATTTCAGAGAAAAATAAATCTTTTCTGACAGATATAGAAGAAACATGAAGCAAGAGAAATGTGGTTCAAGAGAAGAAACGTTGAAATTTATAGGACACATAATGGAGAGTTCGGGACCGACTGAATGCAAGAGGCACGGGGGAAAACAACACATAACCCATCAAGCGATTTTAAGTAAATGGATTGCAGGGCAAAGTTTCAGATAAGAAAAAATACTAAGAACAACAAAGGGTAGGAAATTGTGGAGACCCATGATTGCTAACGCCCTGAAAGGACGCAGCACGTGGTCTTGTACTGATTTCAAACGTTTTGAATACGATATTAACATGAAACCTACAACATATCCCGAACATTAAAGCGAAACGAACGAATAAATTGGCATTCATTACACTGAAAGACCACGAAGAAAACTTCAAAACAAACCCAATATACAAACCCATAAACCCAGCAAAAAGTGAACTAGTTAAAATAATTAAAATTATAATAATTGAAAGAATTAATTCAAAACGAAGTACGAACCTGAGTATAAACCTGTGGTAGAACAAAAAAAAAACAAAACAAAAAAAAAACAACTATAGACTGCAAATGCAACATAAACAAAATAAAACCAGTAAGCATAATTGACAATAATATAACTAGATATAAAAGATTTCTGACCTTCTATAACCGAATCCATGCTAGACAAGGCCATTTTCTTCGTACAAGAACACATACAAATAAGTATAAACGAATTAAAATCATTAAACACTCAAGAAGATCATATTTATTCAACAACGAAGACGTGTAGTTGAAGAATGAAGAGGTTTTCGACATTAAAATGGGAATCTTTGATGGTGTGTTGCGTGCGAGCGAGCTTATAGGAATACATTTTACATGAAATAAGCAAAACAATCGATAATAATTATACAGGGACGCTTGTCTTATAATCCTAAGAAATCGCAACTGGAAAAAATCAGAAAAAATAGAAAAATAAATATTTTCAATTGTATAGAATTCGTCAAAGACAAAAACAAAACTAAAAGAAGCAGATTTTCCAGATGTCACTCTCAACCGAAGAAAAATTCCATATCAACCATATAGAAAACACAAAGACAAACCACTGTACATACGCACATCTTCTAACTACCCACAATCAATTAACGACAGGTTATCTGACAATTCTACCAAAGAAACCACCATCAACGGAGCCAAAAATGTTACGAAAGAGCACAAAGAAATAATGGATATTTGGCAACTCTAACATACATACCATAGAGTACGAAAAAAGCCAACACATCAAAACATGTTATGGTTCAACCCACCGTACAACAAAAACGAAAATGGAAAAGTATTCATAAAAATCATACAGTTCCCTTCTTGATAATATTGACCCGGTAAACGATCCCATGATGCAGCAGTCTTAATAAATGCTTGAAAATCGTAGCAACGGTTGACCCAAGTCATGAGAAGAAAACTGGATAGTCAACAATCGTCGGTGGTTTTGCGAACACAAAGTCACAGGTCATCTGACTGAGTTGTTCAATTACTAGTTATGGCGGATTGTGCGCTCGCTCAAGGAAAATCTTACTGTCGTCCACTCAGCTGGAGTTATTTTACAAAGCGCAGGTTGGATCAGTGGTTTTTAAAGAAACACATATGTGCCTGCTACCCGATGAAGAAAGGTTATCCAATCGTTCGGAACGTCTCATCAGGCCACATCTGCTCAGATTTTCGTATAGTTACGACAATACGAGCAGATTACGGGACTGAGAGGTTCTCTGCGCCCGGGCAGTCTAAAGCACATTTGATCAGACGGTAGCCGCTCTTACAAAGGTCGACGCATGTCCGATTCATCACGAGGAAGTCATTTTCTTTAGTAAGTTCTTTGATTGACCAGACCCAATTCACTTTGTTCAAAACTCCACCAAAAACATGGATATTCACAAAATAACGTTTAGAATAGTAGCATATATATATATATATATATATATATATATATATATATATATATATATATATATATATGTGTGTGTGTGTGTGTGTGTGTGTGTGTGAAAAGTGTATATATATATATATATATATATATATATATATATATATATATATATATATATATATAATTATTTATATATTATATGCGCGGTACTTATTAGAAAGCGCTCAATATCAGAGATAGAGCTAACATATTTAGTTGGATAGATGTGAGTTTGTGACCCTGGGTTTCACAGTATTGCGATCGTCAGATACAAACACACACACACACACACATATATACAGACACATATATATATATATATATATATATATATATATATATATATATATATATATATATATACACACACACATAGACACACACACACACACACACACACACATATATATATATATATATATATATATATATATATATATATATATATATGAGTACTGCAACTTTAACAAAGATAGATAGGTGAAACATGAAGAAATCGAAAAGCCTGCCAAGAAGAAAATAACCTTCGACAGGACAATACTTTCAATGCGCTTGTAATACACATAAATAAAACAAGCTATAATTTCAATTTAATAAATACTACTTATTTAGAAAAAAAACAAAAACATAATTTATCGCATAGAAAATACTTAGAAAGAATCCTGATAATTTTGCTATTGATAAACTCACCTCAAATACACCGACTTTTATTAAGTCCATACTTAAAGAATCTAAGATCTATGTACGTACAATCAGAAAAAAAAATCCCATAATCAACAAAAGAACACTACCAGACATAACTAAAAAATATCCACTCCAGGGTTAAACGCACACAAGTGCACATATCTTCAGTTCCGCACAGTCCAACTTGAATTGTGATACACAAAAAATTAACAAAAACGAAATCTACTTGACACGATAACTACACATGATGTCTGTTTAATTAATGAAAAATACACAACACAAAAATTAAAAAAAAAAAAAGTTTTTCTTTTCTCCTTCAGATTTTTATTTTATGATGAAGCTTAATTAAAAATCGAAACTTGTTAAATTTGATAAACGCTTTCTTTATGTTCCTTAGTCTATTATTCCCTTGGGTTCTAATGCATATCACACACACAGACACACAGACACACACACAGACACACACTCACACTCACACACACACACACACACACACACACACACACACACACACACACACACATATATATATATATATATATATATATATATATATATATATATATATATATATATAACAGATTGTTAAAAAAAACCTACCGTAAAAAACCTACCGTAACAAAAAAATGACGTATAATAAAGTGGTCAATGTAGCCACGTTGAAAAAACAGACATGCAGATCAAGCCAAAACGAGTTAAAAATACAATATAAATTGGACGATTTCGAGGAGAGTTAAACCTAACAGAACAAGTGGTAGGGGTTATATCAGGAGGAGATGATGGTGATAACCACTTATATAGACAGTGCGGTATTGTTGAATGGGAAAAGAGAAATAATATCTAAATGTAGACATTTAATCAAGAATGTTCTCGGACTGAACGACCTCGGATTTTCTACTTTTATTTTCTTCGTTTTTTCGTCGCTCACACCTCCGACTTGACTTCCGGTACCGTTGCCTTGATAATAGTAGCGTGGTGTTGTTTGAGGAACACTTGTTACCCAGCCACCTGGGGACCATATCGGTCGAAACCACGGTAGTGTACGGTAATATACGATGTTTTAACCTCGTATTATTGTATATATATATATATATATATATATATATATATATATATATATATATATATGTATATATAGGTAGAGAGAGAGAGAGAGAGAGAGAGAGAGGAAAGAATAAACCTACACAACTCCTGAAAATAAATCGCATTAAGCAAATTATTTTTTTTTAATACGGTAACTTTATTTTTCTCGCCAATACACACTCGCACACGCACATAAACACACACACACACACATATATATGTGTGTGTGTGTTTGTGTGTGTGTAACAACTCTGACAGAAATATATTGTGACGTAGAAAACAAAAAAGCCGAAAATCATATGAAAAATCTTTGGGAGGTTTCCACTTTGACGAAACCATGAAGAAATTCGGAAGATTCGGCGCAAAAATACAAAGACTCACAGCCAGTTTCTCCGCCGAGTGTTGTGGGGCAGAGATAGGCTGCTGGGTTGGAACTATTTCCTAATCAGTCAGTCATTGTATGGCTCGTGTACATGGCAATCTAAATTGAAAATATCCCAGAACATAGTATCTTTAATTAACGCTCATTTTTTTAAAAAGTATATTGTGTCTATTAGCATACCAAACTATAAGATATCACTTTCTCGATTTATATATAAGCTGGTTCAGGCAATGAGAAAATGGTAAAATTTCATAAGTAATATGATTCGTTCCAAGAAAGAAAATCTTCAGAATAACGATTAATCTTAGATCAGTCTTAGATCAGATTAGATTAGTCTAAGATAAATTTGGATTAGTCTGAAGAAATACAACACTCTATTATTTCATATAGAATAACCACATTAACATACAGACCAGTGTGAGGAAAACTAGTGGGAAGTAGCTATAAAAATCTTTATCAGGTGCCACGATCAAAGGAATGGCGATTTTCACATTGAGGTTTATGGGATTTGAAATTTAACCCAGCTCAAAAATTTAATATCAAACGCTTGCAAAGGATGTGAATTTTATCCCTCACCAACACTTATTCATTTTAATAAATGGTTCTCCCAAATATAACAGATAAAAATCGAAAAATTGGTTCATAGGTTTTACAAAACTAACAATAATAAATAAGAAAATAATATAAAGCAAAAAGCATTGGAATAAAAAAAATCTATTAATTGGTCCAACAATATCAAAAACTAAAACAAGTGCTCCTTTATACAAATAGATATAAAAAATCAAAACTTTTCTCCATCCATTACCAAATCTCTCTCTCTCTCTCTCTCTCTCTATATATATATATATATATATATATATATATATATATATATATAATAAAGGATTAAATTTAGCAATGCAGCATATAACCATTCAAGAGAAAGTTGTAAACATAATTAATCATTGTAAAAATTCGTTATTATACGACAACAATAAATGTGGCTAAATAAGATTAATAGCAATAATAATAAAGAATCAATGTGCCAGTTATGATGGCGCTTATTATGCGATATATATCACACATAATTTATCAAATTCCATTAGAAAATGATATAGTTTTATATAGAGATGATATTGTAATAATTGTAAGAAATTGTAACAGTAGAAAAATAGAAGAAAACTAATCATAGATATTATTTAGCAAATTAGGATTTTTTCGCGGGAAAAGAGATTGTTACCAAGTAAATATTAAAAATTGTAACTTTTACTTACCACCGCCTGATGAGATGCTACTGTGATGTAGCGGTTACATATATTCGAATGAAATATCCTATAATAAAGTATATATATATATATATATATATATATATATATATATATATATATATATATATATATATATATTTGTGTGTGTGTGTCTGCGTGTATTGATGCAATACGAAAAAAGTTAGAGTAATAATCCAAAAGAGCTTAAATCATAATTATTCTTTTTAAGAATTTGATTCTCACTGCGACACAGAAATTACTGTTTTGATACTGAGTCTCAAGTCCTAAAAAAAAAAAAAAAAAAAAATATATAACAGTTTCATTCTACAACGTAGTTTGAATAACTAACAAAAGAAAGGTTTTGCTCATTTCTAGGTTGGAAATGGAGGTGTAATCTTGGGTTTTTCTTTCATCATCATTACATATATAGTACAGGTAATAGATACGTTGCACTATAATTCAGTTGGATCCTCGTAATATCAAATATTAAAACTGACCCACAGAGAGCGCACGTATTTATTATAACAGAGCGTACATATTTTTTACGGCAAAAACAAAAATTACCTTCCATGGGTACAGTCTATTTCAAGCCGGTCCGATACCCGCCGTATTCAGCCTTTAAGTATCTGTCTGGAATTGAGGTTTTATATTTAATATCTGAGAGAAGCCTTGTTTTAAATAAGGGGCTTGTATTGGTTACTGGGGTGTGCGGATGGTATCGTGTTACGGGGAACGTGGTCTTGGGTTGGAGTTTATTTATAGCTAGATATTTTCCTTGTCTGTAAATAAATTTCGGTTTCTACTAAGGGGGGCTATCCTATACAAGCATCAATTGTGTTTTACTGTGAATTACAGTAAATAGTATTTAGACCATAAGGGTTTAATGTCATAATTAATTTATAAGGGATTTAAACCAAAACCCATTAAAATTAAGGTAAATTATTTGAATGATAGTTTTATAAATTGTGAGTAATATCGGGGCAACCAATGGAATAAATCATGCAGTCAAACACACATATACATATATATAACTATACACACATGTTAGTTTACAGATACATACATATGTGTAACCATACGCACACATATATACACATATATTCTTATGTATTTTTTGTTCCGTTGTCTACATTACGTAAATTAACACTTTCCTTTGATTTAATAGTTTTCATTGATTTTTATATTTTATTATCCTGGTTTTCTTCTCTAAACATAGCTCGCAACTATCTCTAAAAATACTGGTTTGTGTTCGCGAAACCTAAAAAATTTCCAATTTATTTGAGGATTCAGACCCATTTCCTTCTATTCCCAAAACATCTTTTGAAAGGGCTGTTTGGTGTTTTAATTTTGGATTGGTAAATGAGTGTCGATGTGTATAGATTCGGTGTTTAGATTCTCCTGCAGAAATGCCAATGTAAATGTTATAATTTTTTATATTTTTTTAAGGGCTGATGGTTGCCTGGTATACTACCCTAGTGGATATGCATTTGCCCTCGATTGGGCAGTTTTTCCTAATTGTAAAATTATACAGGTTTACATGCTAGATTTAGTTTTTTCCCATAGAATTTACTTAAGATGTAATTATTATGGGAATTAATAATTTGGTATATATTATTAGTGCAGAAGTAGCTTATTTTGATCGAATTTCTGTTGAATATCTAATTTAGAAGATTTTTTAGGGAAGAGTTTAGTTATTAATTTTAGGAAGTAATGTCCGATATTAATAATTGACAGTTTGCAGAAAGTGGGATTGAACTAAGTTCTTATTCTATTTTTACACCGACATTCCACTTTTCGTCTATCGTTACTACCTATAGGGGTTGCGTAAGACAGCTTATTTTTAAACCATTTTTTTGGTGGGCCTTTTCATATGGTCTTTTATTTTTATTAAATATTTTTTTCATCAGACAATAGTTTACTAATTCTCCTGCAAACTGTAGTGTGCATTTTTTTTAGGGTTGCATTTGGGTGGTTAGAACCGATATTAATGTAGTTGGGGATTTCGTTCTGTTTATGGTAAGGTTTAAAGTTTTTATCATTAAGGTTCAGGGTGACGTCAACGTAGTCAAATATTTTAAGGTTAGAAGAAATCTCTAGAAATTTTAAGGCCCTGATAATTTTCTTTTGTAATTTGGCTGTTAGTAGACCATTACTATTAGGGATCATCCTCATATAGTCCTGCCAGTTGCGGGTTTACGATTCTACTAAGCACACCTAAAATATAAAAAACATACTAAATCAGCAACCTTAAGTGAGTCATATGCTCCCATGGGGACATCAAATTCATCATTGTGGCACTTACTCCAGGTGGAATTATTCAGTGTTAGCAGTGATTTTCTAGACGTTACGATTATATTAGTTTCATCATCCGTTATTTCCATATAGTTATTTGCAAAGTTCATACTATTAGCTAAGAGAAATAGAAATCTATTATGTCAGACTTAATGGATTTCGCGTTATCCTTATTCATTCTCATGTTGGTAAACCAAAATATTAAATATAAATCTTTATTTGAAATTTTTTACATGCAGCCACTTCAAACTTTGTACTTTGAGTTAACATTAATAGGAACTGAAAAACATTATTTAGGTAAGAAAATCTGGTACTGAAATTTGTAATTAAAAATAGGAAAATTTGCGCTGAATGCTATAAACCCATGGATAATAGTATTTAATGAATCATTCCAAAGATTAGCACACGTTGTGAATTATAGTTTATCGGTAATTTTTTAATTATATTTTTTGAGATTAGACCTATTTCAGTTTTAGTTGGGTTTATTAGTCTAGTTTGTGTACTACTAGTGAAGTTTGGTTTATAGTTCTCAAATAAAATGTAGTCAACTTTAGTTTGGATCTTTCCCACTCTATCTGCAAAATTTAATTTATTGGTTATCTAGGTGTCGATCTCGGACATCTTATTTTCGTTTCTATCTAGTTTACGTGTTTCTGCTATTTTGTCCGTGAGGATTTTGTGGTAGTGCGATAATAAGATACATTACGCACTCCCCCAGTCACCAACACAAGCACCTTATAAAAAAAAAAGGTGTCTCTCAGAGGAGGACTGAAATTGAAATTAAATTCAATACCCGAAATCAAGACAGACACTTAAGGGATGAAGATAGCTGGTGTAGGACCAGCTTGAAGTAGAATATACCCATATGAAGCAATTTTTTTGCTGCAATATATATATATATATATATATATATATATATATATATATATATATATATATATATATATATATATATCGGAAAAGGAAAATTGTATTAATTTTTTATTTAGATTTTAGAGTGTTCTTCCATTTTTCTGTTTCCAGCGCTTTCGGCCACTTTTTTAGTCATTTTAAGTGGGATGGTTCAGGGTCCCCTTAGTTTATTTTCATGTTTTGGACGTGTGTAATGCATTATTCGTATATTATTGTAGGAGATTTCATTCCGAGCCCCCGTGTGTTGGGCATGGCTGGAATTCGAGTGGGAGACTTTCTTATTTTCTTTAAACTGTCCTTCTCCGTCCTGTCTCTTCTATTTAACGAAAGATGTTTAAAAGAAAGATTACTGTATAAACACACACAAACACACATATATATGCTATACATATATGTATGTATGCTAATGTAACATTTCAAAAAATAATTTTACTCCATAAGTTAACGTGTTTGTAGGGCAATTTAATGCAAGTTTTATAAGAAATACAGTTTTTCTGTAAATAGATTCAGTTTTAGAATCAATTACCCTGAGAAATGTATATAAATTCCCTGGAATTCTAGAAACTGTAAAAATGTTAACGTTGAAAATATTTTTTTAAAAATGTTGACCTTCTCAGTCTAAATATCTTCAAGTATAACCAAATATTACAAACATCAGACTTTTGTAGGGAATTGTTTCTTGGTAGGACTGAGAACATTTCAGTTCCCAATCGCTCTGTGTGTCATTATGTGTGCATGCGAGCACGTGACGTCTTCTATATGTATGTGTGTGTAAATATTAAAAAAAATACTTGTCTTTGCTTTCAATGTACTCATTAGAGACAAATTGAAACGTTTCATTCATCCGTCTTCACTAATTAACACTTTTCGTCAGATAGAAGCACTGATCTGTGTTGCAGACTTTTCTCTCAATTGTCCATGATTACGTTTTTTTTTCTTTCTTTATGGCCTTCCATAATGACAGTAAGATAAACTATCCACTCACGAAAGTGAGGGACAAACTTCAACATGTGTAATTTTTTTTCTTTTTTGGTTTATTTTTCTGAGAAAGATTTCTTGTACTTCAACACCTGTAGTAAATGGTTTGGTTTCTAGGTCAGACAAATGTCACAAAGAAATAAATATTGATTCCCAGGCAAATTAGTGTTCTTTCTTAAAATATAGAATATGGCTTTGTCGTTAAGAAACAATATACATACATACATACATATATATATATATATATATATATATATATATATATATATATATATATATATATATATATATAGTTTTAATGTTATCTATATTTATGGGTTAAAGTTGATAGAGCATATGTAAATATAAACGTCAACACTCACCATATATATATATATATATATATATATATATATATATATATATATATATATATATATATATATATATATAGATAGATAGATAGATAGATATTAGGTTATTATTTTTGACGTTCAACTTTATGTGAGAAAACGACATTATTTTTGCACCAACCTAATAGATAGGTAATGTTTACATGTCTATATAGAGAGAACGAGATAAACATACGTTTATTACTAATTGATAAAGAAATCCGACGTAGACACTCAAGCACAGAGTTGCAGAATGAGTTTGTTCATAGGAGGAGGAGGAAGTAAGAAGTGCAGATTATTAAGATAGGTCGGAAGGATAATTGTTGACCCTAGACTTCAAGAACTTGATTTTAGCTACAGCAGAAGTCCGTTCTACGAAAACTGTCCAAATAGAACCTCCTCCTTACCGAGGGAATACGAGGTGAATGAAGTGCACATGGTAGGTACTTAGTTACATATATATGATGCGAAGCGCCAGTAGTACTTTGATATTGGCAACATTGATCAAAAGAATAATCCTCTATTCGTAGCTAAGGTTGAGTGCGATCATGTTTTATCAAAGTCTTTGCATTTAAATTTTAAAAGGAGCATAGCACAGTTCAGAATATATATATATATATATATATATATATATATATATATATATATATATATATATATATATATATATATATGTATATATATGTATGTCCAAGTATAGGATTGGTGCATACGGAATAAATTCCAATAACCCAAAAATACTATTCTTAAAAGAGTGCTCAATACAGAGTAGAGCAAATATAGTTATTTATTCGAAAATTATAACATAAATATGTTATAAAATCACTACAAAAATAGTCATTTTGTTTCAACACTTCTGGTGTCTTATCAAGTGATGGTGTTTTATATATGTTGTGGGATTCTCCCCTTTTTACATAAGATGAACACGTATTATTTTATAATGAAAGAGTGGTCATGCCAAAATCTTTACAAAGACGAATACTGAAGGTCTTTCATCTAGGACACCCAGGGAAAAATCGTATGAAAGCGTTAATGAGAAGTTTCGTGTACTGGCCTAATATGGATAACGACATTACTCAATTGATAGAAAAATGTATAGGCTGTGCTGCGGCAGCAAAGGCACCGCCTATTATACAAAAACCATGGCCTATGGTGGACAGACCTTGGTCTAGAATCCATGCGGACTATGCAGGACCCATAGATGGATATTACTACTTGATAACGTTACACAGCTTTAGTAAGTGGCCAGAAGTTTTCAGATACAAAAAAAAACTACGACGAAAAACACTATTAATTGTTTTCACCAGTTATTCGCAAGATTCGGCGTTGTAGATTGCCTTGTAACGGATAATGGTACCCAATTGACCTCGAGCGACTTTCAAGAATTCTGTGCGACTTATCAATCAAACATATTAAAATAGTACCATACCATCCACGATCTAACGGGCAAGCCGAAAGGTTTGTGGACACGCTTAAAAAAAAAAAAAAACAGAGGACGTACCAACAGAAAGAGCCATACAACAGTTCCTACAAGTTTACAGAATCACCCCGAACGGAAACATACCATATGGCACTTCGCCAGCTGAAGTGATGTTGTCCCGAAAAATACAGTGTGCTTTTGATAAATTATTACCCAGCAAAAATAAAAACCGGCATACACCGATAATGCCTAAAAGATCCTTCAAACCAGGCGAACGGGTCTATTTCAGAATGTTCAAGAATAATATGGCATACTGGGAACCAGGTAAGATAATAAACAGACTGGGGAATGTTCTATACACGATCCAAGGTGAAAAATTCACTCACAGGAGACACATAAATCAGATACAGAAAAGACGGGTAGAGGAACCAAACTCGTCACCTTCCGAAAATGAAGACGCGATGGAGACGATTTTCGAAGCCTTCGAAATTCAAAAACCACAAGTAGCCACGGAGATCAGAAAAACAAGCCGAAAAAGAAAATTTGCGGAATCACTAAGCGAAAAAATATTAATCCCCCCCCTACAAAAAAAAAGAAGCTAAGGAAGGGGTGTTGTGGGACCCTCCCCTTTTTACATAAGATGGACTCGTCCAAAGTATACTTATACTGACAGAGAGAATACCTGCTGTTGAGATACGTTGAGACAGGTTTAGAGATACAGAAAGAGAGAGAGGGTGGGGGAGAGAAAGAGAGATATTACGGCTTTACTTACAGAGACTTGTACATATCCTTTCTACTAACCCGCATTCCTGGACTACTAATCTTCACTTCAAGTCTGTATTCTTACGTTTAATACACTTATTTTTCTATCTCAATTACTGGCGTTGTTTATTTATTTGTGCAGGAATCGAATCACGGTATCCACAACAATATATAAAATATAGTGTCTGGGTCTGTGTATATTTCTGAGATAAGGTATTATGTACATTATTTACATTATTCGGACTATTGTCCTCATCTTTGTCGCCATATTTATCACAACGTTTTGGCCGTTATACGCAATATGAGCACTGGTAAAAATGGTTGCTGAAGACATTAGGTTTATAATACCTAGAAATTCATACCCAGATGTCCTCAAGGACATACACATGGCACAGTGAATAAAGTCGTTAGTTAGATCCAGTGACAGAACCCAAAGAGTGCGAGTTCAATACTCGGTTAAGGCAGTGGAGAACTTTCAACAGGAGATAACTGATAACTGACATCCCTTAAAACATGGCACATGGCATGTGGAACTAGAACAGACTACACCAGTGAGCGAAATAAAGGGTTCAGTTCGACATTCTAACCACCTGAAAAAGGCCGGAGCGTACAGCGGCCGAAACGTTGTGATAAATATGGCGACAAAGATGAGGACAATAGTCCGAATAATGTAAATATATTTTCTGTTTATAAGTTATTTTAATAGATACAATTTATTTAAGCAAATAGTCTGTTTTTAATTAAACAATATTAAATACATTGCCCGGTCTGAATATTCGAGAAATTTTGTAGAAAATATGCATTCTCCAACAGGAATGGAACCTGTGTCCTACACAGAATCGTCATTTGATCTGACGTACCATACCACTTAGCCATAGAGAAGCGTCTGGTTAGGAAAGTCCAAATGAATATTTTTAAGCAAAATATCCTACGATTTTTCTCGATCGATCATATCTGCTCAGGAAACGCATGTTAACGTAAACAATGACAACATACAATGAAATGGACTAAGTCTGACAATTATTTTATATATTTTCTGTTTATACGTTATTTTAATACATTCAATATTTTTAAGGAAATTTTATGTTTATCATTAAACAATATCTCTTAAAATGACGTATAAACAGATAATATATGAAATAAATGTCAGACTTAGTGTATTTAATTCTGTATAAATACATATATATATATATATATATATATATATATATATATATATATATATATATATATATATATATATTGTCATCCACAGACTGACTATTTCGCTGTATCACATCTCTTCAGTGTGGCTAGAAGTCCGGTTGCCTCTAGTTAGGATCGAAAATTGGCTGAATTGGCGTCAGTTGGAGATTCTATCACTAAGCACACTCTATGATGAATATACTTATGAAGTAAACTATATTTATGGATTAAAGTGCTCAATATCAGGGATGGAGCCTGTCTAAATATAAAAGTGGACATTGAAATCAACACCCAGAGGCGACCATCTGTGCTAAACTCAATCGTCAGGCTATGTGCTTTGTGTTTTTTGATCGACTATTTATATATACAGGTCAGTGATACATTCTGGATAGTCTATTGCATTGGGGGTAATCTGTTGTATTATTCGAACGATTGTTTTTGCTGGGCTGTAACAGTTGTGCTTCGAATTATTCTAGGGGTTATTCAGTGGAAATAATTTTGGATCCGAATGCTGTTTTGGGGCTATTTATGGTGTATAATTTCTAGTTCAATCTTAGTGGTTTGGCTGTGTTTAATTATTGTTGTATCTTTTACATTTTTGAAGAAGATATTTTATCTCAGGATAGAAATTGTGGATAAACTGTTTGCTGTTAATGTTTGTTTTTTCAATTTCGAGTGACTCTGGCCTATTCCGCTCAATGCCACACTTCTTCCGCGAACAGCGACTCAACACTTTTTATGAAGTGAAGGAAACTTGATTACATTTTTCACATTCAAAGCCAGCGGACTGGTATCTGGAACCAATTCGAATTCTGGCTGATCGCTTGCACAAGATTGTCGAGAATGATAGGCTTTATTTTGAAGAATAAATGTTGGTGTTGCTCCATAAAATTTAATTGTTTTCTTTCTGTGAGTCAGGACTTTCTTGCTAACCTAATATATACGTGTACAAATTAACATTACGAAAAACAGAAATTTACTTATCAAGTGTAGGTAAAACCCAGAATGCAGAATGCTGACTTTTCCGAAAACAGCAACCTCCAAAAGTGTTAGATTGGCGCAACAGATTCTTCCTGCTTATAACGATGGTGAACACATTTTCTCAAAAAGTACTGGTAAAAAATAAAGATGAAAAAATTTGTCAGAATAACACGTTGAATACATATATCTAATATCAGAAAATAACAAAATGAGTCCAACGAACTTATCGGTCGAAATGGAATATTAACAAAATAAAATGAGAATACTAATCTGAATGTTTATAATATGTTAAATTTTTTAAATCTACGAACCATAAAAACACGGCCGAGATGATGCTAAACAATCTTCAAACGTCAATTTCACTGATATTTGTATTTTGATCTACAAGCTCAAATTTAGCAATTCTCAAATGTTGTGATAATGACAAAATTAGCCGTTTCCTTATAAGGAAACATTCAGCCTTCATTAACCGAGCAAAAAGTATTACTATTGTTTAAAATTGATTAAGAATTTCTCTTAAAAAATCTTTCTGAAAAATAGTTTTTTTAGGGCAGTTATGTCTTTTCCAGTATTGACGAGGGTTTCTTTCGTAAACTTTTATTTGAAGTAGGGCGGGAGATCTGTATCTTGATTATGTCATTAATTTTTCCTAGATTTACATGTTCTATCTATTTTAGGTTTTGCTTTTGTTGAAAGTTCCCAAGTGCTATGGTTTCGGTAAATTAGTACAGTTCTTTGTTTATGAGATTATATAGCGCTAGCCATCTAAGTTTAGAGAATGCTAAGATCCACTTTCTTCACTCGCATTGATCCGAGAAAGCGGCTGTATACAACTGACAGTTTAGATATTTCTAAACAGGTTTAGTGTCATTCATAACGTCCATATGATAGTCTCAATTTGACAAGGCTATTTAGGAAAATACATTCGAGATGACAGGTTCTTTTCGTAGAAATTTGCGGCGAAACTACACCTAGCACAAACTGTTTTTCAATAGTCTTTTGAAAAGAACACATTTCATTTGTAATTTTCAGATTTTTACGCCAGTCTACAAATTTCAGTTCTGTTTTGAAAGAATCTTTCTGTTGGTGTCAACCTCACAAAGTGATAGACACTAGTTATTTATATACTTCCTTAATTTATTGACTTACATTGACTCGAATCAGTTTTCCTCTTTTCCATCACCAGTCCACACAGTCCGGAATAGTCTTCACTCAAGCAGAACAAAACCAGAACAAAACCAGAACATTTTTCATACTAAAATTCAGTCAATACAATAAGCGCGAATCACTGAAGTTAAGAGGATATAATCAAGAAAATTTTAATGCTGACCTAAGTGTGCATGCTGATTTTCTTGGCAGACACTTCCTGCTCGTAATCATTTTAATTTATACCTAAGTGAGATAACGATATATAAATCTTTATAAATCAAAAACAATATTGGGAGAAAAAATGTATGAAAAATGTAAAAAAAAAGTTTTCGTGTCATACGCTTCGACCTATAGAACTTTATCGGACTAAACATCCCCGGTTCGTGCCCATGTGTAACCGCGCCAAAGTAACAAATGTGATCGAATGAAGTCCTATAGTTACACGAAAAACTTCCTACATATCTTTCTTCCCAACATTTATTCATGTGTAATAGTAAACTTGGTAAATATGAAGATGCTTTATTTTTTATATTTTTTAAGCATATCACCCCAAGAAAGGCGAGAGTGCCACTGGCACGCAATGGGGTTGCAGAGAGCAAGAGTAAAGAGGGTTGTTCGAGGAAAAAGTATAGAGAAGGACGGGGATCAGGGTTAGGGCAGCAGAAGATTGTTATATAGGAATAAAGTGTCGCTGTCGACACTTGAGTTTAAACATAGATCGCCAGTAAGCAAACACAGGCGATCCCATTATTGATTTAAGTAGATCATTGGCCACAGAGAAAAGGCATACATGTAGGAAGTAGCTGACGACTAACGTTCTTCATTCTAGTCTAACCTCTATTGCTATATGGATCGCTACTTCTACTCTGTCCTCTATTACTATCCGTATCGCTATTTCTATTCTATCCTCTATTATTATTCGGATCGCTACTTCTACTCTATCCTCTATTACTATTCGGATCGCCATTTCTACACTATCCTCTATTACTATATGGATCGCTATTTCTACTCTATCCTCTATTGCTATTCGGATCGCTATTTTTACTCTATCCTCTATTAGTCGTTATTTTCTACTCTATTCACTATACTATTTCTCTATTCAGATCACTATACGTGTTACTTTTCAAGCGAGTATTATTGAGCGAGTACTATTAGTGAGAGTGATATTCGAAGGCGTCTGATACCAGCATTTTTCAACGGCGTACTATAGTGGTATCTGCGATTACAAAGTCTCTACTACAACTAGCATTACGAAAGTGACAACGATTATTCATTGATTTCAAGAAAGCGGCGACAAAGGTTCACAAGGATTCGCATGGATTCCTTGAGCTTACATGAGGATTCGTTCAGAGGAGTTGAGCAAAATGAAAGAACTAAAAGCTATCATGTTTCAAATTTTGGCACTACAGAAGCAACAACAAGAATAACAGTTGCAACAAAAATTACAAGCACAACATTTGCAGCAACAAAAACAGCAAACTGAACAGCAATTACAATTGCAACTATAGCAACATAAGTTTTTCAGTTGTTTACCAAAACCATGGAAGGAAAAATCTTCAGATTCATTCACTCCAGATGCTGTTGCTAATTCAATCAGCGAATTTGTACACAATCCAGATGAAGGGATAACTTTTCCAGCGTATTATAGAAGATACGAAGGGCTCTTCAAAAAGAATTGTTCGCATTAAAATGAAGAAAAGAAAGTTTGGTTATTATTAAGGAAATTGTCCCCCCACCCCCGGGAATCATGAAAAATATGTGAATTATATTTTGCCTAAAGAGGAAAAAAGATAAATTTTGATGAAACTGTTCTTATTCTATCAAAGATTTTTGGAGATAGGATTTCATTGTTTAATACACGATGGCAATGCTTTAACTTAGTAAAGTCTGACGATGAAGAATTTGTCTCTTATACAGGAGTCGTGAATTGTGAATGTGAAAAATTCAAGTTAAATGAATTAACTCCAGATTTATTTAAATGCCTGATATTCCTACAGAGTTTAACTTCTAATAAGAACGCAGAGATAAGATCCAGGATACTTGCTAAATTAGAAATGGATTCCAAATTACCTCTTCAGAAAATAGCGGAAGAATCTCAAAGTGTTGTGAATTTGAAACTTGACACCGCAAAGACTGAGGGAAAAGACAATTCCCAAAAACGTAGTGTCCGGCCATCTAAGATGAAAACTATAAAAGTTTTTCAACAGAACAGGAAAAAATACCCACCCTCAAGACTTAATACTTGTCATGTTTGTGACGGTAAGCATTTTAAAAGTAATTATTTTTTCAAGAACAAAAATGTTATGAATGTGGTAGATTAGGACACAAAAGTAAGTGATGCAAATACAAAAGATGTAGAAAAAAGAAAACGTGTGTGAATAAGATAAATATATGAAATAGGGATAAGAAACTTAAAAGGGAAATAAACAAGAAATCTCAAAAGAGGTAATTTTTTTGTGCAAACAAATGATATAAACATAAAATTGCAACGAGATACAGGATCTGATATCCCTATCATAAATGAACAAACATGGACAAAAATGGGTAAACCCAGTTCATTGACTTCTGATAAATTTCATGTGCAATCTCAGGAAAGAGATTGATCTCTTTAGGTGACTGCAGCTTCAATGTTTCTCTTGTCGGAAAAACCAAAAAATGCGGTTGTGTTGTATTAAAGAATACTGCTAATTTGTTTAGAAGAGTCTGGATTGCATTATTAATCTTTGGGGCCTTCCAATTAACTCTTTTTGTAACAAGATAAATATTGTTACCCCCGGTACTATTACGGCAACTGAAAAATTGAAAAACGAACTGAAAAACGTTCTCTCAGAAGGTCTAGGGACTGGCACAAAAGCAAAATTAAGCTTGAGTTAAAGAGAATGTAATACCAACATTTAAGCCAAAAAGGAGTGAACCTTTTGCAGCCTTAGATCCAATTAATAATGTATTGGATAGGCTAGAAAAACTGGTGTGATCTCAAAAAGATTATTTCAAATGGGCATCACCAACCGTCTACGTTAAGAAAAAAAATAATAAAATTCGCATATGTGCTGATTTTTCAACGGTGTTAAATAAATGTTTAAAACAACATAACTACCAGTTACCAAGTCCAGAAGAAATTTTTTCCAAAATGAATGCAGGTATTTTCTTTCTAAATTTGACCTGTATGACGCTTACCTACAAATACTAGTAGACGAAGAGTACTCAGAACTATTGTCAGTTAACACTCATAAAGGGTTATGCAAATTCAACCGACTTCCATTTAGTATAAAGGGAGCACCAAGCATATTGCAACAGATGATGGATACCATGCTTGCCGGTTTGTATAGTGCTCAATCATATTTGGATGACGCACTTATTAAAAGTAAGACCCGAAAGCAACATGCGGATGATGTAAAGAAAATATTTGAAAAAATTAAGGGATATGTTTTTCTGATTAATGAAGAAAATTTCGAATTGTTTATCTCCAGATTTACATAACTGGGATCACTTATCGATGAAAACGGTAGAAGATCCGATTTTTTAAGAAGGAGCGCAATAAAGGACATGCTTGTTCCTGTGACGTCGTCCCCTGGTCGCAGCGCCAACCGTGTCGTTCTATCCCAGTCTACCACGGCACCAACTGTGACGTCCTACTTTGATTCCCAGTCTGCCTACCCACGTTGTGAATTGATCTAGGCAGAGGAAATCAATCAGTCATCGGGGCCGTACTGCAAACCGAGTCCAACGGGGGTGATACCACAAAAATACGCATAAAAGGCAATAAAATGAAAACTCAAAAGTTCAAAGTATCAAAGAAAAAGGTAATAAACTTTATGTCTAGTTGTTCGTTACATAGGACTGGATCTATCTCCCGACCCGTTCTATGGATTGTGACACGTCGTTTTCCGCTAGGCAAGTTTTAACACTTCAAGTCGTCTGCCCTCTAAGAAGTTGGTGTTTCGGTGGGTCTTTGGACGAAAGTCAAAAGAAAAACTTATTTCGGTGATCTGGATCTAAGTCACTCTTCAAAATAATTGTTCTTGGTTTGAAGAGATGGGTCCGGAAAATGTGCGGGAATCCTGGTCAGCTATCTGCGAGGATTGCCTCAACCGGAGACTGACTCTGGGAACTGCTGTGACTCGACTCATTTCTGCTCGTTGTGGCTTCGTTTATATGGGCGCCGACCAAAACCGGGGTGAGTTTGTCGGCGCCGGGGGATTCCTCAATAATTCTAAATACATATCCACCTCTCTGGTTAGGAATTTTCACCTTTTTCCATTTTTGGGAACCTTTCCTCACTCCCACCTTCTCATCATACTTCAGAGGGGCGTGAACTGCCCTCCCCACATCTTCGTGGCAACCTCTCTTACTCATCCTCCAGATGGGCGGCAACAGCCTCCCTCGTGCATCACGTGATCACCACTCGACCAATGATGTCTCAGTCGGGCGTGGACGAGTCTGCGGCTTTGTTTCAGGAAGATAAAAAATATCTTGCTTAAAAAAAAATTATCTCTTCCCTTTCCCTTTTCTTCCGCTTAATGGTTTATCATTACTCCAGCCGCGAACGGGAGAATATGACAATGGCGGTCATAACTCTTCTTCTACACGTGGTTTACGTCAGGTATTTTATCGCTAATTATCAGAATGTGTGGTCTTCTTAACATGGTCTCAAAGAGAAACATCTCCAAAGTTCCAGCCAGTCTGTCGCCTCGAAGAAAGAAAGAAAACACATTCATTTCCCTCGGTAAAAATTTCTGATAACAAAATTTTATTATCGCAGGCCAAGAATGTTCCGTCGGACGTTCGTGGGTGGTTTTTAATTTTTCATATCTGTCCAAGTCCTTTTAGTTGTCTGTTTTTTGTCACTTAACGAAATAACATTTTCATTTGAATTTTTTCTCTTTCCTTCTTTGGCCAGCCGGTCTGTATTTGATAATAAGATGTCTTCCCGTACCAATAGTTTGTTTTCATATCCTTAGATAACACAGCCGATGCCAAAACATATCTGATTCTTTCCTTCTTTCCCTTTCTTTTTACTCAGAATTTCCCTGTCATTGTAATGACACTCTTTCGCCATTTGTTACTTATCAAAATATCCTTTTATCCATTGTCTCTTAGCTGTGTGTGTGTTCTTGCTTATCACTCACGATTCGGTTCTTAGCCTGTCTTTTTCTTCTTTTCTTTCTTTTCCCTTTCTGTCTCGTTAAATGATGCCACAATCCTCCCCTAACCGATTTGTCATTTACCGGTAAATGACACCTAAACCCAAATACACCATTTAACATGCATCATGCATTTGTCCCATGCAATTCTATACTACTTTCCTACATGCAACGTAATGTTCTCTTTCAAGTTCTTCTGTTCTACATGCAATGTAATGTTCTTTTTCATCTTCTTCTGTTCTACATGCAATGTAATGTTCTTTTTCTTCTTCTGTTTTACATGCAAGTGTAATGTTCTTTTTCATCTTCTTCTGTTCTACATGCAATGTAATGTTCTTTTTCTTCTTCCCTTTTACATGCAAGTGTAATGTTCTTTTTTCAAGTTCTTCTATTCTATATGTAATGTCATGCGTGCGTGTGCCTGTGGGTGCAGATGTGGTTACTATGGCTTGTTCTTCTTGGTCAATGTTTTCCTCTCCGCTGTGGGAGGTTTATCCCCCGCACGTGGCGGTCTCACGACAGCCTCCTCCGTTGGTCTTCCTGCAATTTCTTCGCCGATTCTGTATGAGTAAGGAACACTGCTCGGCATCTCCCTCTCGAGTTGCTGCATGCGCATTGGATTGTCGTTCGTTAATATCCTCTTACTCTTAATCTTCCATATATAACTATAAATGTACCCATCACTATTGACCAACTTATCGCGATCTGCTCATCGCCTTCCCAAGCCATACCTTCATTTCCCAACGCACTTAACTTGTCCCTCAATTGATCCATATCGATCTTTTCTATCGGCTTCATTAGTTCTGGCATTTTATTCAAGGTAACATTGGAGAATCCCTTCACTATTGGCTCCCATAATTCTGTACAATTGACTAAGCCTCTGCCAATCATTTCTATGATTGAATCTTTCTCTTCATATCGTTCTTCTTCCTGGTAATAGGGGGGTAAGGACATAGATAGCCCAAATGCCGAACATCTCATTGGTAGCTTTAACAGGAATAATGGGGGCCTTACTCTTAATCTCCTTGTGGACTCTCCCCCACACACCCTAGACAAGCTGATAGGTTTCTGTGTGGCTACTGCCCACACCCCGTCTGAAACACTGATAGCTTGTGGTAATGCCGTGTTTGCTAATACCTCTACTTGGCAAGTTCTCTTAATTCCCTCACTCTTCCCTTCAACAATTCTAGTATGCACATCTTGTGGTTACCAGTTATATAGATAGGGCTTAACCAGGTACAATACCCTACAGCATCATCCCTACACTTTCTAGCTTCTTCAGCTGTTAGCAACATGAATTTCGTTCTCCCTGAATTTAAAGCTATGTATTCTGTTTCCACCTTGTACCTTGCTATCATTCCCAAACCTTGATCTCTTCTGGGGTAGGGAATTGGTAAATTTATAACCTGGTATATCTCGAATATACTCTCTCTATCTAACAACGGAACAGATATCACAACCAATAATCGTCTATTTTCCAACAAGGTCACACATCCCAGTTCATTATAATATTTCCACAATTCTTTGGTGGGGTCCACTGGCAGTCTTAAATGGTGGGGTAACTCGGTCTGTATTCCGAGTAGCACTTTCTTTAGGTGACTCGGGTTTACTATGCTTGGGGAGAGGTGTCCCAATGACAACATGTCCAATTGTGCTCTCACATGTTCCAGCAAGGTCGTCAACGACTGACTAGTTTGTCGTACCTTATTCGTAATTGTCATCAGTTGGAAATATTTTTGCACGAATCCGCTCATTTCTTGTAATTCGATCATTACAGTTTCTGTATCATTAATTACATCTTGTCTCAACCCTGCCAGGTTATCTATTAACCAATTGATTCTGGCTCTGTTTTTGGCCACCTCTAACCTTGTCACATTTAATATTGTCACACTCTCCTTTGCCACTTGAGCAAGCGTCCTCTGGTTTACTTCTACTTCTCCCAGTTTCCTTCTTATGAATTTAACGTCATCTTCAGTCACTGTTCCAAACAGGACATTTAACGCTTTTCCTATAATCGGAACTACTGATCTCTTTTCCCGCGCCTGCAGTAACTCTATTCCCTTCAGGTAATTTTGCATGTCCCTCCATTGAGCCTCTATCATAGTGGCCTCTGATTCCAGGGAGTGTAGCAAACTAAGATACCCTTTTTCCTTGGGGTAATCTTGCCCTACCTTCAACCGGGCGGCATCCAGCTGCGTTAGCTCATTTCTTAACTTATTTAGTAGCGATTCGTATGGTTTCAAATCTATCACGAATGTGATCAACCATTTAGACCTGGTTATTATTACTTCACTCGTCTGATGGTGTTTCGGCTGTGCTTCCCAGCTTCCGCCATCGTCACCATCAGTGTGGCTATCACCATCATCATCATCAGCCTTTTCATCTTGATCATTCCTGTAAGGTAACAAAATTCTCTTGTTGTTATTCTTCACAACCATTCAGTCTTGCTCAATTCATCACTCAATTATTCCATAATTTCTTACTACGTTCAGCTCTTCCCTCCTCCAATTAACTCCTAGCAGACAGAATGGCCCGGACAGGTGTGCGTGGCGCTCACTCCCAAAGGCCGTACTTCATGACACCACTGATGGCCAGTCAGCAATGCCAATAATCTTCTTCCATCCTTCGTGAGATGCAGCCCGCGACTCCATCCCCTCCATCCACATCCACCACAGTCAGCCAGCAGGTTTTTGGATGAGCCAGTGTCGTTACCTGTCGACACCGACTGTTTCTATTCTGCACAGCCTTCTTTGTTCTACTGAGATTCGGGGTTCTTCACCCTTCTTGATCTCATCTTCCGAGGTGGTCCCTGCTCAACCTCTAACCTTCCCTCTGTGTTTAATTCCCGTCCAGGAGGTGTTTTGTCCTCTTCTTCCTCCCCTGATTCTTCCTTCTGTTTAGAGTCCTCGCCCTGGACGTCTTTAATACCTCCTGACTATGTCTAGATCTCTCCTGTTCCTTAGCTTTTCCTTGAGCTGGGAAAGGGGTATTTGATCCTCTTCCTCCCACTCGCTGGGCCCTTCGTCCTGTTCAGGGTGCCTCTTTTTAGAGCGCTTGGCTGCTTGATTGGATCTCCTCGTCTTTCTCTTCCTTTCCTTTGGGCATGGGGGTGCGATGGCGACCTCGCAGTGTCTTCTCTGCAACGATTCAGTCGACGACTGAACACCGCTGATATCCGCCGAAGGTTCCAACCCCGTCACTCGGATCGCTTCGTCTATCTGGCCAATTCGATCTATCTCCTCATTTTCTTCGGAATCTTCCTCCGTCTCCACTTCTTCCGGCTCAAACAGAGTTACCCTCCTTGTCCTTGTCTTCTTAGGCCTCGGCTCGCTCATTTCCAGGTTAGCTATTTCAGCCTTCTTTAGATCATTGGCATGGACCCTCCTTACTCGTCCTGCCACTTGATCCCATATTACATATGATACTATCTGCTCTACTATCCGGTAGTACGGTTCCCATCTTTGGTCCAGCTTTCCTTCTCTCTGGTGGATTTTGTAGTAGACAGGGTCTCCAACCTTCAATTCTACTACCTTTCTTTCAGCATTCACTCTCTCATTTCTTTTCTTCTGGGCCCTCTTTATTCTTCTTCTGGCCTGAACAAATATTTTATGTTGTTGTTCTAGCAACAGCTGATGATGATCTCCCATATACTTTCTTCGGGGCTTCGATAGGTTATCAACAGGCAGGACCACGTCTCTGCCAAACAACATAAAGTAAGGAGAAAATCTGGAGTTTTCGTTTATCGTAAACCTCACGGCCGCCAGAGCCTGTGTCAAATACAAGTCCTAGTTTCCAGTGTTCTCTCTGACCAGCTTGGCCAATACATCTCCCAAGGTTCTATGAAACCTTTCCACTTTAGCATTTCCTTGGGGGTGATATGGAGATGTTTTTACATGCTCTATATTCAAACCTGTCAGAAATTCTCTCATTATGCTGTTTATATTCTCCGTGCCATTATCTGTTACCAACTGCACAGGGGCGCCATACCTAGGGAAGATTTCACTTATTATCAAACCGGCCACAGTTCTAGCCTTCTTGTCTGGTACTGCAAATGCCTCAGGCCAATTTGTTAGCCAATCGACAAAACTTACTATGTAGTTGTTTCCCTGCGCAGTTTCCCCATATGGTCCTGATACATCCATACACACTTTCTCGAAGGGGAATTTCGGCACGTCCGTCTCCTCCAATGGTGCCATCTCCTGCCTTCTGCTCTGCGACTGGCACACTACACAGCTCCGAACATAGTTAGTGACCTCTCCGTACAATTTGGGCCAATGGTACTTTCTTCCTATTAGATCACATGTCCTATCAATTCCCATGTGACCCAACCTCTCGCGGCACTGTTCCAATACCTCTGGTCTTAAACCTTTGGGCACATACAACTTGGGCTTGACTTCCTCATCCCTGCCTGAGAGATAATACAGCCTTTCCTCTATTATGGCATACTTGGTGGTCTCTCCTGCCTTCACCTTTTCTCTCAGGGCAGCTATTTCACTGTCTGCCTGCTCCTTCTCAATTCCTTCTGTCCAGTAGGGATCGGTTATTATCTGTGTGTCCCCTTCTTCGTCCGATTCTAACATAGGGCGATCTTTTAGCTTATTAGAGTTAATTACTCCTATTCTATAGGCTTTATCATCTACTCCCTGCTCTACTTTTACAGATCTTTCTTCCAGTTGTTTCGGTATTCTTGAGAGTAAATCTGCGCACCTTTTTTCCTTCCCTGCCAAATACTCTATCTTACAGTGGTAGCCACTTAACTTAAGTGCCCACTGTTGAATCTTCTTATTATTTGTCCACTCTGCCTGCAATAGGTACTGCAGAGGTTTGTGGTCTGTTTTTATAGTAAAGACCGCACCATTCAAGTAGTAGTCCAGTTTTTGGAGAGCATACATGATAGCATATGCTTCTCTTTCTATTACTGGCCATCTCTGTTGTGTCTCTGAGAGCTTATGAGAGAGAAAGTATATCGGTAATTCCTCTGGTATGCCTGGCACTGGTCCTTCTTTATCGCGACACGGCTGGGTAAGAACTGCTCCTAAACACTGCTCACTGGCATCAGTGTATAGTACCATGGGCTTGCTGAGGTCTGGGTACGTCAGCAGTGGGACGGCTGTCAACTGTTCTTTTAACGTATCAAATGCCTGTTGACAATCCTCTGTCCACTTGAACCTAGCGGATTTCTTCGTCAGGGCTACTAGTGGTATGGCAATTCTCGAAAATGCCGGGACGAAGCGTCGGTAGTAACCTATAGCTCCTATAAAACCTCTTACCTGTCTCACTGTCTTAGGTTCTGGCATTTCCCTTATGACTTTCACCTTATCCATATCGGGTTTAATACCGTCTCCGTTTATAACAAAGCCCAAATATCTAGTCTCCTCCTTCAGAAACTGACACTTCTACAATTTCAATTTTAAGCCGTGTTTTCTTAACCTTCCCAACACTTGTTTTAGATGGAAAAAGTGTTGTTCTACTGTCTCCGAAAATATGAAGATATCGTCCAAATATGCCATGGCAAAGCTCTCGTATCCCCCTAACACTATTGACATCAGCTGTTGGAAGATTCCCGGGGCATTAGCTAAACCGAATGGCATCACCCTGAACTGGAACAGTCCTAGGTGACATGCAAATGCGGCCTTCTCCTTGTCAGCCTCATCAAGGGATACCTGCCTATACCCGGACCTCAAGTCCAACGTAGAGAAGTACTTTGCCTTCCCTAATAATGCCAATGGGTCATCTATTAGTGGAAATGGCACCGCCAACGGCTTCGATATAGAATTCAGTTTCCTAAAATCTACACAAAAACGGTGCCCGCCATCTTTCTTACCTACTATTACGATTGGGAAGCTCCAAGGGGAGATCGATTTTTCGATCATCCCAGCTTCCAACATCTCTTCTACTGCCTCTTCTACAAGATGAATATGAATAGGTGTCCGGTAGGGTTTTAATTTCACAGGTGGGTGATCTTCGGTGTCGATTTTCATTTTGACTGTGTGGGTCTGGCTCAATTCCTTGTCTGACTGGGCTACCACATTTCGATTATCCCTCAGCAGACCTCCCACCCTGGTTCTAAATTGATCCGGTGCTAATATATCTTCGTCCACTATTCCTTCTGTTTGCTCTACAAGTTTTCTTCGTTCCTCTTCGAATCTCACTCGATTCAGAGTCCGTAGGGTTAGCGCTTTCCCTATCTCTTCCCCTCTCCTAACTTTTATAGTCTCTTGGGCCTGGTTCACCATCATAATGGGCACCAATTCAGCTGCCTCCACCACCGTCTCACAGAGTTACCTCATTCTCTTCTAGGCCTTCCCCTCCACAGGGACCAACTTCAGGGGTCCTTTTACTATTTTCTTCCCTGACACTAACCTACCCTTTCCCGACACCGCCGTTCTAGGGGATAGCTTTACATCTTCCTCCACCACTATTATTATATCTTCTTCCGGTGGGCATCCCAATGGCGTTCTCTCGCCATTCACTATCAGCACAGTGGGGTTGAACTCTATCTGGGCCCTCTGGCTCCGGAGCCAATCTTCTCCCAAGATTGCCTCCGTACACAGGTCGGGGGTTACGTAAAAATTTTGGGTGCTTCTTAATTTCCCAATCCTCACAGGGAGCCTCACCATCCCTTTTATCTTCAGGGGGCTCCATCTGCTTGCGTGACCTCTATGTCCGCTTCCCGTAACCTACTCTTCCGTTTCACCCGCCTGTATGCTTCCTCTCTCAGCAATGACACAGATGCTCCTGTGTCTACCAGAGCTTTCATCGCCTTACCCCATATCTCTGCTCTACAGGATAGCTCATTCTCTTGCGTCAGCGAAGAGAACACTTGGGCTTTCCTCTTCCTGGGCCCCCACCCTTGGGTCATCATAGCCATAGGCGCCGGCAGCAATTTCAGCACGTTGTGACGAACACGCTCGTCACTTAAGGCCTCCACATGCTAACTGGGCCTGCATGACCGCATTGTCTCTAACCACTTCTGGGAAGGCCAATGATGACAGCTTCCCCGCTCGGGCCCCCAATTCTCCAGGGGTTTCGTCCCGCAGCTGTGTCAGCTTTAAGAGGGCCCTCATGGCCTCTATAGCCGTGCCCTCGTCAGTGAATTATTTGGTCAATAGTCACTTTAATCTTTCCCAAGACAAGTGGGGTTGACTCTCCAAGAGCCCCTTCATAAACTCAGAGGCTTTCCCCTTTGTGGCATCATATGCCAGATACAGGGTCTCCTGATCCGTGAGTTCATATATAATTCGGCTCTTTTCCAGGATTGCCAGCAAGTTTTTGAAATCTTTCCCACTGCCGTCAAATGCTGGGACCCTCGGTCCACCCAACAACTTTCTCAGGTCAGCTGACAACACTTGTCTAACCCCCTCTTCATCCCCCACTGCTCTATCTAAATCATAGTCCGACATATTTAAAGAGAAAGACAATCTACGCAGCAACAATCGAGGTTGGGAAATCAAGGAAAATGTCCTACCTTACAGACGATTCTGTTCTCGTTCCTCACGGTCCCGGGTCGTTTTGAGTCCTATTCGAAATTTCTCGGCAACAGCGGTCGATCCAGGATCTTGTCCTGCTGTCACGGTACTAAATGTGGCAGTGGCTGTTCCAGGGTCCTATCCTGGTCACGGCACCAGTTGTGACGTCGTTCCCTGGTCGCAGCGCCAACCGTGTCGTTCTATCCCAGTTTACCACGGCACATACTGTGACGTCCTACTTTGATTCCCAGTCTGCCTACCCACGTTGTGAATTGATCTAGGCAGAGGAAATCAATCAGTCATCGGGGCCGTACTGCAAACCGAGTCCAACGGGGGTGATACCACAAAAATACGAAAAAAAGGCAATAAAATGAAAACTCAAAAGTTCAAAGTATCAAAGAAAATGGTAACAAACTTTATGTCTAGTTGTTCGTTACATAGGACTGCATCTATCTCCCGACCCGTTCTATGGATTGTGACACGTCGTTTTCCGCTAGGCAAGTTTTAACACTTCAAGTCGACTGCCCTCTTGGTGTTTCGGTGGGTCTTTGGACGAAAGTCAAAAGAAAAACTTATTTCTGTGATCTGGATCTAAGTCGCTCTTCAAAATAATTGTTCTTGGTTTGAAGAGATGGGTCCGGAAAATGTGCGGGAATCCTGGTCAGCTATCTGCGAGTATTGCCTCAACCGGAGACTGACTCTGGGAACTGCTGTGACTCGACTCATTTCTGCTCGTTGTGGCTTCGTTTATATGGGCGCCGACCAAAACCGGGGTGAGTTTGTCGGCGCCGGGGGATTCCTCGATAATTCTAAATACATATCCACCTCTCTGGTTAGGAATTTCGACCATTTTCCATTTTTGGGAACCTTTCCTCACTCCCACCTTCTCATCATACTTCAGAGGGGCGTGAACTGCCCTCCCCACATCTTCGTGGCAACCTCTCTTACTCATCCTCCAGATGGGCGGCAACAGCCTCCCTCGTGCATCACGTGATCACCACTCGACCAATGATGTCTCAGTCGGGCGTGGACGAATCTGCGGCTTTGTTTCAGGAAGAAAAAAAATATCTTGCTTAAAAAAAAAATTATCTCTTCCCTTTCCCTTTTCTTCCCCTTAATGGTTTATCATTTCTCCAGCCGCGAACGGGAGAATATGACAATGGCGGTCATAACTCTTGTTCTACACGTGGTTTACGCCAGGTATTTTATCGCTAATTATCAGAATGCGTGGTCTTCTTAACATGGTCTCAAAGAGAAACATCTCCAAAGTTCCAGCCAGTCTGTCGCCTCGAAGAAAGAAAGAAGATACATTCATTTCCCTCGGTAAAAATTTCTGATAACAAAATTTTATTATCGCAGGCCAAGAATGTTCCGTCGGACGTTCGTGGGTGGTTTTTAATTTTTCATATCTGTCCAAGTCCTTTTAGTTATCTGTTTTTCGTCACTTAACGAAATAACATTTTCATTTGAATTTTTTCTCTTTCTTTCTTTGGTCAGCCGGTCTGTAGTTGATAATAAGATGTCTTCCCGTACCAATAGTTTGTTTTCATATCCTTAGATAACACAGCCGATGCCAAAACATATCTGATTCTTTCCTTCTTTCCCTTTCTTTTTACTCAGAATTTCCCTGTCTTTGTAATGACACTCTTTCGCCATTTTTTACTTATCAAAATATCCTTTTATCCATTGTCTCTTAGCTGTGTGTGTGTTCTTGCTTATCACTCACTTTTTCTTCTTTTCTTTCTTTTCCGTTTCTGCCTCGTTAAATGGTGCCACATTCCAACAAATATAACAAAGTTACAAGCATTGTTAGTGTTTGCTAACTACTATCATATATATATATATATATATATATATATATATATATATATATATATATAAATATATATATATATATCGCTAACATGCAGGAATTAAGAGCACCCTTGAATAACCTACTAAAGAAAGATGTGAAATGTAATTGTGCAGATAAATGTCAAAGTGCTCATGCTTCAAGATCATTAATTGCATCTGAAAAAAGCTACAGCCAGATGGAAATGGAATCATTGGCAATCATATTTGCTATGGAAATGTTTCACAAATTCATACATCGCAGAGAATTCATACTACAGACAGAACATCGTACATTATTGTCCATAGATGGATTAAAAAAGGATGTTCCTATACATACAGCAAATAGAATGCTGCACTGGGGAAATATTCTATTGAACTATAATTATAAAATGACGTTTCTACCATCATGCAGACGGATTATCTAGACTAAACCAGTAACTTGAAGATAGTAATTGCGGCGATAAGGGTTGAAGATGCAATTAATAATGTATTATAAAATACTGTAAAAGAAGTGTCCATAACATTGGAGAAAATAAGAATCAAGTCGGAAAAAGACGGCTTTATAATGAAAATGAAGAAGCAATTAAGATTTAAATGCAAAATATTACTTGAAATAATGCATTTTCAGTATGTAATGATGCACATATGCACGCAGAAAGAACTGTGATACCAACATCGTTGTTAAAACATATGCTCAAGAATTTCACATAGGACATTTGCTGACCAAAAATGGAAAGGTATCGAAAATTTAGTGAAATCATGCAGAGGTTGCCTATTAAAATTCAATCTTGGCCGAATGCCATGGACCTGAATACATATAGACTTCGCAGGACCGTTAAACGGAATAATACTATCTAGGAGTAATTGATAGTTACACTAAATGGCCCAAAATATTGAACTGTCGAAGACCAACAACCGTGGTAACGGTAAATTTCCTACACGGGATTTTTATAAAGTTCGGTGTTGCTGACTCTATCTTTCAGATATCGGGAGTCAGTTCATGTCCTTATCATCCAAGATCAAATGGAAAAGCGGAATGGCACTAAAAATGTCGGAGGGTGAGGAGTCAGATGAAATAATACTACCACAATTTCTAAGTGTTTACAGAATAGCACCAAACCGTGTCTGGAATATCGCCTGCAGAGTTGATGTTCGTCAAGAAGATTAAGTCCGTATTTAACAAATTACTACCAGAACGGAAGACGAGAATATCAAGGAATCAAAATAAATATAAATAAATATTTTAAAGCGGGTGATAAAGTGTTTCTTAAAATGTTCCAACATGGAAAAAAGTTCTGGGAAGATGGCGTTATAAAAAAACGATCGGAAAGATGACATACCTAATAGAGGGACAAAGGTAGAAACATAAGTGTCAGCTTAATCTGTTAAAACGGAGATTCACTGATTTAGTAAGTGCACGAAAAGAGGTACCGATCGAAATATTGTATCACAAGTTTGACGTACCCACGCCAGAAGAAATTAGTGAACCAATAAGGTAGAGTAAACGAAAAGGAAAAGCAACGGAACATTTGAAAATTACAGCAATCAGAGAAGCAAGTAAGAGGAAGGTAGTTCCACTGAAGGGAAGTGCGAGATAAGAAGCTGTTGGAATTGAAGAGACGGCTACATTTAACTGTTCAACTGTTAAAAGTTGGGACCGAGATGCCAACCTAGTAGCACGCTTAAATTCATTAAGTTTGGGAACCAGTGAAAGTAGCTTGTCAGAGTAGTTGCAAGAAAATACTTGTAGAAAAGACAGAGGGAAGCCTCAGCACGTCTATGAGAGAGTGACTGTAGACTCTCGTCTGGATTCAGCGGAAAAAACTTTCTGTTGCTACACAAACTTCCCTTTCGCTAGATGAAGCTATTGATTTAATGTAGTTGTTCTGCTTCAGGTCATTAGAAAGCGTGAGACCAAGAAGGCGTAGAGAGGTGCTCTCGTGGAGTTTATTTAATAAATAAAAATGGAACGTCTATTTCAAATACGGAGTATCCATTTTAAGAAATTTTGAAGTAAGTAAAATGTAGGAATAAGAATAAATCGATTAATTCTTTAGAAATTACAACTGTACTTATGGAAATATTCAGTTGGATTCACTCAAAGGCGTTGGGGAGCCGGGTGAAAGCATTTGTTTTCCTTTAAATGCACCCTTACAAACAACAGAATTTTTACTTTATTCTCCACCTAACGCCGCAGTAACACGCAGATTTTTATGGGGTGGAGTTACTAGCCCCACATCTAACTGCTTTTGAATTTTGAATTATTCTTTTCAGTGAGTAGTTGCCAGAGCTAGCGAACTCAGTCAGTCCTTTTATTAAATCCAAGCTGAAGCCAGAAGCGAACTCGACCAGCCAGTATTGCTTTTCAATGCCGATAACTGCCACGTCTCATTCACATCCAAGTCTACTCCACTCTTTTACTGAAAAGTTGGTGCCAGAGGAAATGGATTCTGCTTTTCAAAAAGGGTGGTTTTGCGTACTGGATCTAACTGTTTCAGATTGGTATTTTAATTTGACCTATTGATTCCGTTTTCAAATTTTTACACATCCAGTACATTGTTATGATTGATAATAACAGAACTTGCTTTTGACTTGCAAACTTTTTTATAACGAAGGCGAGATTCGATGGGTGCCGGTGAATTTAGCTTCTCAGATGTTGCAATGGCGGACACAATTATGGAGATTCTGTCAATTTCGTATTATTATTATTATTATTATTATTATTATTATTGTCATTATTATTATTATTATTATTATTATTATTATTATTATTATTTGTCTCAATGTCACTGACGCTGTAGATAGATTTCGGAAAGTAGAAGAAACTATTTCTCTCAGAGAGAGCAATTCAAGTGCATGTTTCATAAATTTGGCAAAAACATTTGAGTACAAGTACCTGTTTGAACTGCTCGGAAAGAATAACCCAGAGTTTACACTGGGAGCTCCAAATATCAGGTCATCCCATAAGTTCTGTCCGAATTTTAACTTTTTCTTAAAATGAACGAAAATTAAAGAGTATTTTATAATGTCTAATGGAGCTGAACATTATTTTTATGTTTAGATGCATTTAAACTGATCACATTTCAGAGAACAATAAAATTAAATTTTGTTTGATTAAAACCCTGCTAACATGGAAGTACCCAAGAATCATTTGAGGCACATAATGCTTTATGAGTTCAAGAAAGGAAACTCAGCAGCCGAAGCGGCTAGAAACATTCACTCAGTTTATCGAGATGAATGTTTGAATGAAAGTACTTGCAGAAGATGGTATGCAAAATTCAGAGGTGGAGATTTCACCCTTGAAGATGAAGATCGAACCGGACGTACAGTTCAGTTTGATGAAAAGCTTCTTGAAGCACCCCTTGAAGAAAATCCTGCTTTATCAGTTGAGGAATTGGCAGTGGTTCTCATTTCAAACCATACAACTGTTCATCATCTTCTTCAACAACTTGGAAAAGTTCCTTAACTTGGAAAATTGGTGCCTCGTGAATTGTCTGAAAACAACCTCAAATCCCGAGTTGATATCTGCTCTTTTCTGCATTCTCGCCAACTTGTTTCAACTTTTTTGGATAGACTTGTGACTGACAACGAAAAATGGATCTTTTATCGAAATGTTAAGCGTCGCAGACAGTGGCTTGGTAAAGGGGAAGGACCCCAACCACAACCGAGAAGGGAACTTCATGGGAAAAAGTTACTTCTTTCAATCTGGTTGGATGGCCAAGGAATAATCCACTTTGAATTCTTACCACCTAATGCAACAATTAATGCTCAAATATACTGTCAGCAATTAGAGCGTTTGAACCAAGCTTTGAGGAAAAAAAGACTTGCTCTAGTGAATCGAAAAGGGGTGATGTTTCATCAGGACAATACGCGACCTCACACAGCAAGAATCACGTCACAAAAGATCAAAGAACTTGGTTGGTAGAAAATTTTCATCCACCTTATTCTCCCGATCTTGCTCCTTCAGACTACCATTTGTTTCGTAGCTTACAGAATCATTTGGAAGAAACAACTTTTGTAACACAGGAAGAGGTTAAAACTGACATTTGTGAGTTCTTCGAATCAAAGCCAAAACAATTTTACAGTAATGGAATTAGTAAGCTCGCTAATAGATGGAAGGAATTCATAGATAATCATGGAAAATACATTGTTGATTGAATCTGTAATTAAATGTAACATTTGATCGCTTGTTTTCTTTATTCAAAATTCGGACAGAACTTATGGGATGACCTGATACATGTGGAAGGGAAAATAACTGAGTTAGTACACAAAAATGGAAAGGGAAATTTATTAAATCTTTACGCCGACGAGGCTATTCTAAAGAAGCTGGAAAGTCTATCAGGATATATTATCCGTGAGAAAAATCCTAAGTTTATAAGATGACGTGGAGTTGGTGAGAGACATAGAAAGACAACAACAGGAGCTCCTAAACAAGGTAGCAAAAGAAAGCATGAAGAAAAGACTAATTATCCATTGAAATAAGTATGGTGGCGAGTAAGAGAAAAATCGCATGATGTGTGTTATGAATTGGAGATATCAATATCATACAAGTAAAAAAGATTAAATATCTGGGGAATTTTTTTAAGAGGGTAGAAATTGTGACACCTAAATCCGAACATAGCAGTGGAATATTAAAAGATGTCTTCCAAAAAATAAGAAAAGTGACAGAAAGACACCAACTAATCTAAGGAATATTCTGAATTTAAACAAACCTTAAGAATTTGTGGACTCCGTGATCATTTGTCCTTAGACACACCAGTTCTGTAAGGGCTGGGGCACATTCTCCAACGACTCATATGGGTTAAGAGATATATGCCGACTTTACAGTAAGCTTTAAAAAGTTGAATAAAAAAACGAAAATACTTTTGATATACCCTAATATTTCATTATTGCACAGATTCTATTGCTTTTAACATTACCTGTGTTTACTTTGTTTATAAATAGTGGAGTGGATAGATAATTAAACACACACAATTCTGGTTGTGAGTTTATTTCCCACGACGTGTATTATAAATAAGGCTTGGCTATGCTTATTAACAATTTTGCTCGCCATTTTATTAGATGGACTCTATCAGTATATGGACCACATTGATTTCATACATATACAAATCTATGAGGTAAAGTTTCTCGGCAAAGGCGTATTTCTTTGTGGGGGTGGAGGCGAGAGTTTGGCTTTTATGCGAAGGCAGTGGTGCGAAACACACTTCAGTTCGAGTTGTTGCTCGTTCCCATTGATCGTTCCTCGCGTGACGCTGTAAGCACCAACCGATCGACCATTACCCACTCACAAGTCAGCAAACTCTTCCCGCGATAATATCAAAACCAAAGTGAGAATCGTGTTCGGGTATTGATTCTCTGAAGAATATTTTTCGCTATTGTGAGTTCCTACTTCAACATCGTTCTGCAGGAACATCGAAGAAGACAAGTCGACAGACATTCTTTAATTAAATCCATTTCTTTGGGTTTACTTATGCTTTCGCTCTTGGGAATGAGTTTCCTTTTCTAGGATTGCTGTTATATTATCGATTGCGTTTTGAAAATCTCCGATATTATTGTTTCACTCGGCTGTTGACAGTTGATATAATCAATTTGGCCTGTTAATCGTTATCTAAACTCAGTGTAAGCAAGCCACTTGGGGGATTTCAGATATTCACGCATACTTAAATGGGCCGACCTGAGCGATAGATTTGTTATAAACATTTTATGACGTTCGACCATGACAACTATAGTTTCTTAAGAGTAGGGTTTTATTTCTGGACAATCGATATTAACTTCATTCGACAGTAAATCACTTGGGGAAATATAGCAAACAAGTCGGATTTTTCTGAGGTGTTCACACAAAGCGTCTTCATTATTCCATATATTATCTGTGTATAAACTTCATTTACGTTGCTTTTAAGGAAACATTTGTGCAAATATATTGCTCGACCTTTTTGAATTGCCTGCAGTTTTGAGATTAAATATTATAAGGTAACAAAAATATCCTTACCTTGTAGAACCCTTTACTCTAAAGCTTATTTCATGTATACATGTAAAGACAATCTCTGACTCTTAAATATTATCATTGTATTTTATGGTGTATCTAAAATATTTTGATTTTTATAGACATTTACTTAATTAAATATACCTGTAAGATTGCCTAGGCTTACGGTCACATCACATTGAAACAACGGTTCCAATGCGATCACAAAAATTAAGCAAATTCGAGTATGGTTAGTATCTAGATATATAACCGCTTGGGAATACCACGTGATGTAAGCTTGGGTGTGCGGGTGGTGTAATGTATAATGGCTTGGAATTTTTAATTGAAGATCGAGTTCGAATTCCTGTTAGGTTCATTATATTCACTTACCCGCAATAAAGTTATGGATACACCACTTTCCATGCCAGCTATCCGTAAATTAGTAAGACTTGTATCACAAAACTATTATCTCTAAAAACATTATTAAAAATACTTTCTGGTTTTAAATAACGCGCAAAGGGCTTATAAGCCGTAAAAAACGACTAAATCAATCACAATATTACCTAGGACTGCACTATTATTATTATTATTTCCTTTGATTTCTGACGTTTACACATTTCTTTCCTGGTCCCACCCAGGGAGCTAAGATTAGAAATGCCATCATGATACTTTGACAAAAAAAAAAAAAAATGTATAGATAAAGCCCTTCGTAAAGTGTGGGCTGTACTTGTCAGAACAATTTTTTGTGTCCCTTTGAGGCATGGACTTCCAGGAATCCCTTCAATTAGTCTACTGCAATCTTTTCCAACCAGTCCTAGGGCTGCAACTACAACAGCGATTGTTGATGTTCCCATATGCCACATTTTCGAGATTTCTATTTCAAGGTCCTTGTATTTTGACAGCTTTTTGAATATCTTCAAAGATACATTGCAGTCAGCAGGGACTGCCATATTAATAAGGAGGCACCGTTTTTGTTTGTGGTCTTTCATAACAATATCTGGGCGGTTGGCCTTGATTGTTCTGTCAGTGGGTATTGTGTAGTCCCATTGAATTTTAACAGGTTCTATCTCCCTAACCGGGTCTGGGTGGTGTTCATACCAATTTCTTTCAGTTTCCTTATTATTATTATTATTATTATTATTATTATTATTATTATTAAATATGTATTATTTATTTTAGATCAACTTTTGATCACATACGCGGTAATAACCATTAACAATTGTGATGTTTTTGTTGTAATTATTTCATTAAAGAAAAGACAACAATAAAAAATGGACAACACTCCACAGAATATGTGATGTGCTTGTTACAAATATTTGGTGGATTTTCTGGAGAGATGTAGCATTGTTGATTTATTCTTGAGTTCCTTTCTTCTTCAGACCCAAAGTTCCAACCATAACAGGAACAGTTTTAATTTTAAATGTCACTTTTTTCTTTCGATTTCCAAGATTTTTAATATTTGGGCGATTTGTTTGTAAAGTTCCCACAAAAATCTCTGAGGATAGTCGCATCTTTTCCCTTAACTATAAATCTAGGATGATGTTCATACCAGTTTGCAGCTGTTTTTATTCCTGTGTAGCATTGACAAATTGTCCGTTACAGATATTGACGTACTCTGGCGTGATGGTTTGTGTACTCATTGGGGCTGCATAAATACAAAACATTGTTCTCACAAGTACAGCCCACACATTACGGAGGGCATTATCTATGTGATTTTTATTTATTTTTTATTTATTTTTTTGTCAGTGGAAAGTGTAATGATGCCATTTCTAACCTTAGGTCTCTGGGCGGGACCCGGAATCAAATGTGTACACGTCAGAAATCAAAGGAAAAAAAATACAAAAAACAACAACAACAACATTAATTAATTAATTAATAATAATAATAATAATAATAATAATAATAATAATAGTAATTATTATTATTATTATTATTATTATTATTATTATTATTATTATTATTATTATTATTTCCTTTGATTTCTGTTGTATACACATTTCTTTCTTGAACCTTCCAAGGAGAGACCTAAGTTCAGAAATGGCTTCATTACATTCTCCATTGATTAAAAAAAAAAAAAAAATTTTTCCACTGATTAAAAAGCTAAGATCACACCCATTTTATATGGATAAAGCTCTTTGTAATGTGTGAACTGTACCTGTGAGCACAATCTTTTGTATTTCTTTGAGGTATGGGCTACCAGGAATCCATTCAATGAGTCTATCGGAACCAATCAATTCGAAGGCTCCAAATATTACTGGAATTACTGATGTCCTCATGTGCCACATTTTTAGATTTTCTCTTTATTATCCTAGTATTTCGATAGCTTTTTGAAGATATTCAAAGTTACGTTATAATCTCAAGAAAGAAAGAACATTCTGTTTTTCTGGTCTTTGATCACAATGTCTGGGTGATTAGCTTTGATTGTTCTGTCTCTGTGTATTGTAAAGACCTATAAAATTGTTACACGTGCTATCTCTGAAACTGGATCTGGGTGGTGTTCATATCAATATTTGCTGGTAGAGTTTCAGCTATATTAAGTTGTTGATTATGTGACAGTGTTAAGATCTGTTTGTAAAGATTTGATCCTGAGCTACAATAATTAGGTCTTCCGTCTCAGCATTCAGTCTGGTGCTCCTCAGCCACTGATGTGTTTTCTGCTGGACCAATTCTGCTTCTTTCGTTCTTTTTAGGCATTTGTCATTGCAAATACCTAAAAATGATCTTTCGTAATTCCATTACTTTATTTGCATTATTCGGACTATTGTCCTCATCTTTGTCGCCATATTTATTACAACCGTCCGGACACATGGCACAGTGGATAAAGGCGTTGGTTAGATCCAGTGACAGGATCCAAAGAGTGTGAGTTCAATACCCGATTAAGGCAGTGGAGAACTTTCAGAGGGAAATTAACAGGAGATAATTGATAACTGACATCCATTAAACATGACACGTGGAACTAGAACAGTCTACCCCAGTGAGCAAAATAAAGGGTTAAGTTCGACATTCCAACCACCTGAAGAAGGGCGGAGCATACAATGGCCGAAACGTTGTAATAAATATGGCGACAGAGATGAGGACAATAGTCTGAATAATGTAAATAATGTAAATTGTATTTGGTGCCATTTTTTACTTCTATAAGTGCTTATACAATTTACATGTAAATTTTCTTGTGGTCACTTTCGAATAATCACACGCCTTTGACTATCACTAGCACTAATAGTACTTGTTCGATAATACTCGCTCGAATAGTAATCCGTATTATGATCCGAATAGAGAAATTGCATAATGAATGGAGAATAGAGTTCAGCATATAAATAGAGGCGAGACTAGAAATGCAGATTCAAATAGTAATAGAGGATATACTTGAAATAGAGATCGTTAGACGTCACGATAATACCCAGATGTATATATATTTCCTCTAAGGTCACGTGATCTACTGAATTCAATAATTGTTCACTGGCGATCGATGTTCAAACTCAAGTGTCGACAGAGACACTTTATTCCTATATAACTGTTAGTTTAGGTTGATTAAGACATGTCATTTAATGGGTTATTTAATATCGAATCTTTGGTCTCGCGACGAGGATGCAACTCACGAATGGGCAATGGTATCCTCACACAGATATGCCTGGATCAAATATATCTACTTCACACGCACACGAACGCATGAACACACACAAAGATATATATATATATATATATATATATATATATATATATATATATATATATAATATTGCGCATGTAGCGCTGGTGCCAATAAAAGAGTATTAAATGTATAATAACAAAGCTATAATTTATATTAATATTACATATACAGTTTTTCCTGGCTTCTAGCAGAACACTGAATTTAATGCACAACGCAATCGTCAGGTGCTGATCGAAAACTGACGATAATTTGCATATTGATATATATATATATATATATATATATATATATATATATATATATATATATATATATATTACCGTTCTATAATGCTGGTAGAACAGTCCATTTAATTTACGGAGGGGGGTTAAATAAAAAATATATAGTAATATAAAGAAATAAAATGTAAACACATATACACATATACAAAATACATACACACAGTTACATACCTCCAACTACAAAAAATATAACTACAGCAAAAATAGAAATATACACATCAAATAAATAATTTCCAAAACACGCCTCAATATAGGCTACTCAGATATATTGGAAGAATATGCAAATATCCGGGAAATGCTTTAGGAAATTACCAACTGTTATAGTAGCAAAGAAGCTATAAAATGGTTTAAAAATAACGTATCTGTCTATTACCGATGTTTGGGATGTATGGATGTTTTATATTTATTAAAGCCCCACATTGATTTTGTTTAGTGAACGGATATTACTGCCAGAGGTAGAGCTTTGTCGTTTTTTTTTTTTTTATTACTAACAAGATTTTGCTTAGTTTCTTGTATATAGTTTTGTACACATTTGGAAATATTCATTGTTTTTATTTAGATTTTTAATTGTTATTTTATTCTCCTCCCCCCCCCCCCCACCACAGACAATGAATTGTATGTATGGGGACTAGTTAGGACTTCCTAGAGTTTCTGAGGTATTATGGTGTATGAGGTAAGAATGGCAAGTCAGAATGTGTTGTTTTGGTGAAAGGAATATCGTATGTATGTTTGGGCGAGTGTTTGCGGCTAGATAAGTTTAATGTTAAGACAGATGAAGACCATCTATTTCCCCTTCCCCCCTATTGGCCTTGTGCCCTATTTGTACAATTAGTACAATAAATTTTATCTGTCTATTACCGAAGAGTTGCTGATGAACACCGTCAATTAATGACCTTTAGCGTACAGTCTAAATTACATGCTATGAATTTATTATCATTGTTTTTTTTTAACCTCTTAACTTGAGTGCTCCTGACTGGTTAATATAAAAAGACCTTTAACGTGCGATTTAACATGTGATTCCCCGATTTTTTCCTTTTAACCTAAGTACTACTGATCGGTTAGTACAAAATAAAACATTTGACCCACTACAATGCTGCTAAAATTTCTTGTAATTGGAGTTAGGCTGCACATTGAAGTGCAAAAGTACAGTTTGACTACACGCTAAACTGCAAAGGACCTAGTAGATCGCACGCTAAAGGTCATTTCACAGCGTAGACTACGAAAGCTCTAGTAGACCGCGAGCTAATGTAGAGCAAAATATGGTAACATTTGTGACGAAGAAATTAAAATAATAAAGCAGGATCAAAATCCTATGCTGTATCATAATGATTGTCTGTTAACAAAACAAAACAATGAGAAATTCAATGTTAACATTTCGTCATAGGATGCAGAAGTGATAGAAGGGATATTCCTCATGCGGTGTCGGGGATATTTTTTCGATATCAATTATACAAGACTGACGGTATAATCATACAACGTAAAATAAATCCAACAAATACAGAACAATAAAAAACAAACAAACTAGTAAATTCTTCAATGGTCATGACCTAAAAATCACTACAACAACAAATGCAAAAGTGATTGACTGTCTTGACGTGAACTTGGATTTGAATATTGGTACATACAAAAAAACATATAACAGATTTACACATCTAGAAACACGTAAATATCGAATCAAATCCCCCCCTTATTATACTTAAGAATTTACCTAAATCAGAACAATATAGATTAACAATATAGATTAACAAATAACTCCAGCAATAAGGAGATATTTGATGGAGATAAAATTAAATATGTAAAAAGCCATAGAAAATAAAACCTAGTGGAACTAAAAGATGCAGTTCATCCGAGTACTTTTCATGCTAATAGCGACAGAGCAGTGAGAGACTCGCCACATTCCGCCTGTCAGAGAGAAGTTGGAGCATCGAAAATAATTCTTTTCTAAGAAAGATTCGGAGACTCTTTTGAACTCTATCAAGACTAGATAGTGAGCCTCCCGCCCCAAAATAGCAACAGTGCTTCATTTTTTGCCTGATAAAGATAGAGGATTGCATGAGGAGTCAGGTACTTCCTGAAATAGTCCAGGAAACCGATCATTTTACCTGCATTTTTAGTGATGGATCGTATATAGGAATTCCACTTGAGGTCGGGTGAGAGTTTGACGCCGAATATCCTCTCAAGGAACGGGGCCTCCTCGAGAGGACATAAGTTCATTGTGACTGGAAGTACTGCGCGGTCTAATCATTTGTATTTTATTTAAAATTACTTATTAGATGTGTATTTTTGTGTTTGAATTATAACTATATTTTTGTAGCTGGAGGTATGTAAGTGTGTGTATAAGTGTTTCGTATATACGTATATGTATTATTTCTTAGAATTAATTTATTTTATTTATTTATTTAATTTATATTTTTAAATCAAAAGGTCTGCTCCACTATCAAATTATTAATTACTCGAATATTCAGCCCTCTCAATGTTGTTTAATACTGTTTATTATAAACAGAGCATTTACTTAAATATCTGTATCTATAAAAAAAAGAACGTATAAACATAAAAAATGTTTTAAAATAATTGTCGGACTTAGTCCATTTCATATTGTGTGACGTCATTTGTTTACATTTGGCTACGCATCAAGCAGATATGAATGTACGTAAGTAAATCATGGAAAATCGTAATTTAAAAACAGTAAAATCGACGTTGCTAACCGAACGCTCCTCTATGGCTCAATTAGTAAAAGCACGTCAGGCTATACGACGGTTCCATATAGGATACAGGTTCGGAGGACGAATATTTTCTATGACAATTTCTCGGATATTCAGGCCGGTAAATGATGTTAATACTGTTTATTATAAACAGATCATTTACTTAAATACTTCTATCTATAAAAAAGGAACGTATAAACATAAAAAAATGTCTTAATGTATATATATATATATATATATATATATATATATATATATATATAGAGAGAGAGAGAGAGAGAGAGAGCGTTATCTATACTGCATATTTTCAATAAATAAAGATTTCTCTGAAGTTATTTCATTATACATCTAGTGACATTCATTTATTTTCGCTGACCGTTTTCGAGAAAGAAAAATTGGATGTCAGCTCCTTTCGATGGTGATTATGTGTATCAGCAGCTGGAACAAAACGATTTGTATAAGAGGCCGTATTACAGGCGGACATACACTGTTGTCAACCCAAGAAAGGAAGATAGACTAAAAAACACATAGTAAATGATAAAGATTATATGTCAGGGCAGTGATTTGTAGCTGAAAACTTGCTCTATACAATGGCGTTATTTTGCTTTTTGTATATGCTGTAGTTTCTGTGGAAATCGAAGCACTTCTTTCGGACCGGCCCATCTATAGAATAAAATAATGTTATTTAACTCTACCTCATGATATACTCTTGTAATGACAGATGCAATTATTGGCTTTCTAGCTGTTTTGAGGCAATAATATTTCAAACTAAATCTCAATCTTGTTCAGTTTGGTCTCAGAACTCTGAAAATGGAAAAAAAAGGAAATATTATTTCTTCGTACAGCCTATAAATGATTTAATCAGAGCACCATGAGGCGGTATAATGGTTAGCAAGCTTGTTTCGCTAGGACTGAATAGGGAGTTCGGTCCTCTCTGGGAGCACCATAGCTTCGACCATGTACCACATTTAAGCTACGCTTAGAAAATCATTTGACACTCACAGGGTGCACAATACGTTCGGTTTTATGCAATATCTAAGCTACGCCTAGAAAATCATTGACCCTAACGGGGTGCCCCATATGTTCGGCCTTGTGCCACATCTAAACTACGCCTAGAAAATCATTTGACCCTCACAGGATGTCACGTACCTTCGGCCTTTTGCTACACTAAGCTACGTCTAAAAAATCTTTTGATCCTCACAGGGTGCCCCATACTTTAGGCCTTATGCCACATCTAATCTACGGCCAGAAAATAATTTATCCCTCACAGGGTGTCCCATACGTTCGGCCTTATGTCACATATAATTACGCCAAGAAAATCATTTGACTGTCACAGGGTGTCACATAAGTTCGGCCTTGTGACACATCTAAGTTATGCTTAGAAAATCATTAGACGCTCGTAGGGTACCACATACATTCGTCCTTGTGCCACATCTAATCTACGCCTAGAAAATCATTTGACTCTCAAAGGGTGACCGGTACGTTCGGCCTCAGGCCACATCTGAGCTACGCTTAGAAAATCATTTTTGCCTCACAGGGTGCACCATACGTTCGGTCTTGTGCCACATTTAAGAGACCCCTAGAAAATCATTAGGCACTCAAAGGGTGACCGATACGTTCGTCCTTGTGTCACATTTAAGCTACTCATAGAAAATCATTTGACCCTCACAAGGTGCCCAATACGTTCGTCCTTGTGTCACATTTAAGCTACTCCTAGAAAATCATATGAACCTCACAAGGTGCCCCATACGTTGGGCATTGTGTCACATTTAATCTACGCCTAGAAAATCATTTGACCCTCACTGGGTGCCTCATACGTTCGGCCTTATGCCACATCTAAGCTACGCCTTGAAATTCATTAACCCTCACTGGGTGCCCCATATGTTTGGCATTGTGCTAAATCTAAGGTACGCTCAGAAAATCATTTGACCCTCACAGGGTGTCCCATACGTGCGGACTTGTGTCACATCTAATCAACGCCTAGAAAATCATTTGTCCCTCACAAGGTGGCCAATACTTTCCGCTTTATGCCACATCTAAGCTACGCCTAGAAAATAATTTGACCCTCACAGGGTGCCCCATATGTTCGGCGTTGTTCCACATTTAAGCTACGCCTAGAAAATCATTTGTTCCTCACAGGGTGCCCCATACATGCGGCCTTGTGCCACATCTAAGCAATGCCTAGAAAATCATTTAACCCTCACAGGGTGCCCAATACGTTCGTCCTTGTGCCATATTTAAACTACGCCTAGAAAATCATTTGACACTCACAGGGTGCCCCATACGTTCGGCCTCATGCCACATCTAACCTACGCCTAGAAAATCATTCACCCTCACAGGGTGTCCTATACGTTCGGACTTATGACACATCTACGCTTCGCTAGAAAATCATTTGAGACTCAGAGGGTGCCCCATGCGTTCGGCCTTGTGCCACATCTAAGGTACGCCTAGAAAATCATTTGAACCTCACACGGTGGCCCAAACGTTAGACCTTGTGCCACATCTAATCTACGGCTAGAAAATAATTTGATCCTCACAGGGTGTCCCAGAAGATCGTTCTTATGCCACATCTAATTACGCCAAGAAAAACACTTGACTGTCCCATAAGTTCGGCCTTTTTTACATGTAAGCTACACCTAGAAAATCATTTGAACCTCACAGGGTGCATCATATGATCGTCCTTGTGCCACATCTAAGTTACGCCCAGAAAATCAATTGACCCTCACAGGGTGCCCATACGATCGGCTTTGTGTAATATTTAACCTACGCCCAGAAAATCATTTGCCCCGCGCAGGGTGACCCATACGTTCGGGCTAATTCCACATCAAAACTACGCGTAGAAAATCTTTGACACTCACAGGGTGTCCCATAAGTTTGGCCTTGTGCCACATCTAAGCTACTCCTAGAAAATCATTTGTCCCTAACAGGGTGCCACATACATTTGTCATTTTGCCACGTCTAATCTATGCCTAGAAATTCATTTGACCCTCACAGGGTGCCCCATATGTTCGGTCTTATGCCACATCTTTTCTACGATTAGAAATGATTTGACCCTCACAGAGTGTCCCAAAATTTCGGCCTTATGCCACATCTAAGCTACGCCTAGAAAATCATTTGAAACTCGCAGGGTGTCTTATAGGTTCGGCCTTAAGCCACATCTAATTACGCCAAGAAAATCATTTGACTGCCACAGGGTGTCCCATACATTCGGAATTATGCCACGTCTAAGCTACGCCGAGAAAATCATTTGACCCTAACAGGGTGCCCCGTACGTTCGGCCTCATGCCACAACTAACTCTACGTGTAGAAAATCATTTGTCACTCACAGGGTGCGCATACGTTCGGCCTTATGCCACATCTAAGCTACGCCTAGCAAATCATGTGACACTCAAAGGGTGCCCCATACGTTAGGCTTCGTGTTAAATCTAACCTACGCCTAGAAAAACATTCGACACTCACAGGATGCCCCATACGTTTGGCCATGTGCCGCATTTAAGCTAGGCCTAGAAAATCATTTGACCCTTACAAAGTGTCCCATACGTTCGGCTTTATGTCACATCTAAGCTACGCCTACAAAATCATTTGACTCTCACAGGGTGCCTCATACGTTCGGACTTGAGTCAAATCTAAGCTACGCCTAGAAAATCATTTCACTCTTACAGGGAGCCCCATAGGTTCGACTTTATGCCACATCCAAGCTACGCCGAGAAAATCATTTGAACTTCACAGGGTGCCCCATACTTTCGGCCTTGTGCCACATCTAATCTACGCATAGAAAATCATTTGACCCCCACTAGGTGACCCATAATTTTGGCCTTGTGCTACATCTAAGCTAGGCCTAAAAAATCATTTGTCCCTCACAGGGTGCCACATTCATTCGTCATTGTGCCACATCTAATCTACGACTAGAAACCATTTGACCCACACATTGTGTCCCAAACGTTTGGCCTCATGCCACTTCTAAGCTACGCTTAGAAAATCATTTGACCCTCACAGGATGTCCCATACGTTTGGCCTTATGGCACATCTAATGACTCCTAGAAAATCATTTGAACTTCACAGGGTGCCCCGTACGTTCGGCCTCATGCCACATATAAGACTACGCTTAGAAAATCATTATTTCCTCACAGGGGGCACCATACGTTCGGCCTTATACCACATCTAAGCTACGCCTAGAAAATCATGAGACGCCCAAAAGGTGTCCTATACGTTCGGCATCGTGTCACATCTAACCTACGCCTAGAAAAACATTCGACACTCACAGATTTCCCGATACCTTCGGCCATGTTCCGCATTTAAGATACACCTAGAAAATCATTTGACCCTCACAGGGTGTCCCATACGTTCGGCTTCATGTCACATCTAAGCTACCACTAGAAAATCATTTGATCCTCACAGGGTGCCCCATACTTTTGGCCTCATGCCACATTTAATCTACGCATAGAAAATCATTTGACTATCGCTGGATGCCCCATACGTTCGGCCTTATGCCACATCTAAGCTACGCCTAGAAAATCATTTTACCCTCACAGGGTGTCCTATACGTTCGGCCTTATGCCACTTTTAAGCTGCGATTAGAAATCACTAAAACTGATATAATCGTTCGAAGTATAGTGATTTGTACTTTTAAATATCTACGAGATCTCAAATGCAATGGTGATATTTTAATCACTCGATAGAAGAGAATCCGACCAGTAGTACCCTAAATCTTTTATAAAACGTAGAATAATCGAAATCTACTTTTTTGTGGATTTTTAAATAAGCAACCAGACATTGACATGTCTTTATATTCATTTACCTGTCCTGAGTATGACGATAAAACTACATCCTTGTCCTGTGTAATACGGTAAACTACTTCCAGCAGCAACGCCTCTGATCAAGAGGTTTTAAAGAGCGTGGAACGACCTATTAATTGCTGGTGTTCCCAGGTCCACCCTGACCCGGAGTGGAAGCACCTGATAGGGTCCCAGTCATGGGCAAATAGTTAACCCTGAATCTGGGGTAAAAACAGTATGAAATTTGTAAATACCAGAAATACTTCGTAAAAATTTATTACCAGCAATAAACTTTTGAAGAAATAAACCATTACCAGCCGTAAATTTTTGAAAAGGGGAAATGTTGCCATCAATACAGTTTTAGAAAAAATATTACCAACCATACATTTTTGAATAAAATATTACCAGCAATGAAAATGAAGAGGTTGATATGCCGTAAATCAAAGCTAAGCCTAAACCAAAACCAAACATTCATTTGCGCACAATTACATTTAATGGTGAAATATATTAATCTATCTCTTTTGCCATCATCTATGTGTTTTGTAGTGGGAAATTCTAAACTAAAAACAATTGTCCATGCAATATATAGTTGCAAAAAACTATTCTTACAAGCCACAGTATCTTTCAGCATTAGTTTAGGGAAATCCTCTCTTGTGTAATTTGCTGTTTTTAAGAACTATTGAACCTTCTAGAATTACTGGAATTATCGGACTGTTAGTCGTTTACCTCTTTTTGGCAAAGTAATTCTAATCAACTCCGAATTGATTAAGCGTCATACTATATACGGATTTCTTCTGATAAACAATATGGTTTTTGTTTCTTTAGGTCAACCACCGATGTGCTAAATTATTTTTTTATCAGGCTTTCAATAAGAACGGCGAGTCTCGAGCTGTGGTTTTAGATATCCCGAAGGTGTTTGACATAGTCATCAAGGAGAAATATATCAGAATACTAGTCTGAATAATTTCTATCTGAGTTTTATGGTTACTAGTAGTTATCATTATTTACATGCCGAGTATCGTCCTCATTTTTGCTGTTATTATGTTTGAATCGGTTTGAACCGGTTTGCACTTCGGCCTTCATCAGATGTATATCAATATGGCCAACCTCCAGGCAATTATGGACTGAACCCTTTATACATCTACGGTAGAATGTTCTCTTTCCTCTCGTATAGTTCTTCTTATTAGTACTGCTAAGTTATTGCTCGTCTATTTTTGCCCAGGATTTGAACTAATAAAACCTATGTCAAGGCTTTATATCACGAAGATAGATAGACTAGAAATGCAGATCAATCGTCATCACGATAATTCCCCTTTCTTTCTTTCTTTCTTTCTTTCTTTCTTTCTTTCTATCTATCTATCTATCTATCTATCTATATATATATATATATATATATATATATATATATATATATATATATATATATCTATATATATATATATTTTAAGAAATGGACAAAGTCCGACAATTTATTTATTAAATACATTTTTTATGTTTAACGTTATTTTTATAGATACAATGATTTAAGTAAATGCTCTGTTAACAGTATTAAATAACATTTACCGGCCTTAATGTCCGAGAAATTTTCAAAGGACGAATATGAAATTTACTTATTTACTTAATTCAATAATAGGATCGCCTGAATTTGTTCACTGGAGTTCTATATTCAAACTCAAATGTCGGAAGTGACATTTTATTCCTATATTACAATAAACCAACTTAAATAAGATATTTATGACTTACGATTATATAAATAGCTATGAAATTAAGTTTCTTATTCATAATTTAAAAACAAAACAAAAAAACAACAAAACAATGAATTATAAAACAAGTAAATTTAGATAAGCCGATGATACGATCTGTTTCCCTTTTTTAAAACAATAAATATATCCGTGGGAGTCAAATGTTTATACAGTAATATCGGTGTCAATGGAGTAACTGTCATGTTGACACACCGTTTTTGTGGATATTTTTACCGCCACATTGATTGTCAACAAAGGCTAGACTGATTGATAAATAGTGAGCGTACTAGACGAGGCAAGAATTTGAACTTGAATCGCCGATTTCATTCTTCGTGCAGATCACCGTTACACTGACAACGCATTTTTAAAATATATTTATATGGTCTACATGAGGTACACCATGTATTGTTAGAACTAGTAATTTATTCAACGAAATTTTCTCCATTCGTGCATTGGTTGTATAATCCGCCAAAGTATTTTTGTACAATCGAGATTCACACAACTTTGCCATTTCATGCAATCCCAAGCAATATTTTTAAATGTCAGTAGCAGAATTCTAGTGTCCCTTCTGATTTAGTCTTTCCATTTCTACGATATTTTGCCAGAGATGTCTTTACATCGTTCTCCTCTTCTGTTCAGACGCTCAAATGATATCAAGTTTTACAGCTAATATTTTGCTTCCGGCAGCCATTCTGATACGATGTCTCAGATTTTTCCGACATATGGCCAGTTGTTTTCGAAGTCGATAGTAAATGGTAACCTTAGCCGTTTCAATATAAGGAAACATTCAGCATTTATTGACTGAACAGCTTGGATTAATGTCGCTTGAAATATTTCTATTCAAACACATTTTGAGGAAAATAGTTTTCACAATGAAACAAGAGATAAACATAAAAAGATAAAATAGGAAACAGAAAGCCTGATATGTAAAAATATTTATTAGCATTAAAATAGATAAAATGTGGATATTGCAGATTTGTGAATAGCCTGTGTTTTAAAAGTTTTAGTCCATCATCCTGCGTCTCGTGTCCGATATTAGAACTTAGAATCTTAACTTTAACAATCGTTTGAATGCCAATAGCAGCATTATTCTAATGATAATTGTAACATTAGCCGTTTCCTTAAATGAACTTTCTGCATTCCTTGACTGATCAGCCAGTATTAATGTCAGTTGAAATTTCTAAAATATTTTTCTTAAAACAATTTTTCAGGAAAATATCTTCCTCAATCTCAGTAGCTGTTATCGTTTTTTCCTGGATCAATAGGCGTTTGCATCCTCACCTTTCGTTTGAAGTAGTGTATAATGGGGAAATCTCTTTGTAATACAATTAAATTCTGTTCGTATTACATGTGGTATCTATTTTAGATGTTGCTGCTGTTGAAAGTCCTTACTTGATGTGGTTATTGTTATTTGGTACAATTCATTGTTGGTGGTACTGGAACGCAACTTTGCAATATTCAAAAAAGTGCTGTCTTCAACAAGGTTCATAGATATTTTTAATCGTTGATATGAGAAAGCAGTTGTATACAGCTGACATTTTAGGAATTTCTGAAAGGATCTGATACGATGCATGACATCCATATAAAAGTTTCCATCTGACGCTACTATTTAAGAACATGGCTCGAGTTTACAGGTTAATGTCTTGGTTTTGTAACAACGTGTAGTGTTAGGAGAAACTACCTCTAGCGTGGCATACTATATGTTCAATTTCCTTATCTCCTTTGCCACAGTGGTTATAACTGATCCACACACTGAGGTATTTGTTTAGTATTTATTAAATCGATATCCAATTTTTTTTATGATGGCTTCAGGGTACGAGCCATCACTGCTTTCATTTCCAGATCATAGTTTCTGTTTCGTTAAACTTAGTAAGGGATGTTGATCCTATGTTCAAGAGCATTCATTTCCCAACTATGAGTACCTATATCCTCAGTACAATTGCCTCGGAAGGGAGAGCGGGATTATTGTGTTTTATTGGTAGATTTGTTTGGGGTCTAATACGGAATGATTAAATGGTCAGTGCACGTCTCTTCAGATCTGTATCTGTGAATGAATTTAAAGGTTAACTAGACTCGTTTGGTCTTTACCATATTCCTGATGAGGGTTGAAAAGTTTCTATATTGGGGTCCCCGCCAGATATGTAAGATAATGTAGACCGATAAAGTTCGTTTATTACATCGATGCGTTTTGTGGATTCGGAACTTGGAATGTGGTTTCTGTTTGATCACTAGAGGAAGTCTCTATGAATGTTGACACACGCTACTGGGAGGTTGATATCTACCTATAACTGTCCACGCTTTTTCGAAGATACCCGTCTACTGGAGCGGCTAGCCAAAGCCAATTGCAGAGACTTGCACAAGCACATTTCTGTTTGCCCAACATCTACAGAGTACACCTGTGGTTTATACTGCAACTATTATTTGCAGATCTTAGTTACAGTTTCTGGGATCTATGTCGATATAGCAAGTATACAATTTTCTATGAGGTATATACATTTTCTTTGATTTGATTGATGGCATAAAAGCCATCATTACATCTCCTTTACTTTTTTCTATGTGTCGTGTCACTTCAGGTCATTGGCGATCATAGCTTTCCAGAATTATCTGTACTTTTTAGCTCGTAATATATTTTCCACTTCTGCTATAGACATTTACTGTAGCTCACTAGGTAGGTTATGCGTTGATTTCCACTGGCCCTTCTTTTCTACATTCTGTCCTGGAGTATTAAATTTTCCAAAAATTCTTTCCTCTCTCTTCTTGATGATAAGTGTCATTTTTGTTTGCATTTTCTCTAAAGCTTCATCGTTACACACATGATTCTTCCTTGATATTCTCAACATTTCTCTTCATATGTGAGGAGATTATTGTGAAGAATTCACTGATATACATGACGACTGGTATGACGTATTAGTTCAGTATTCTTTTCTACGTTTGTAACGAAATTTTCATGTTTCTTATATTGCTTAGCAACTTTCGCTATCTCGGTGTTTGTTTGGATGTCGGTGTCATACCTATCGTCCTCTCTTCCCTATTCCCAAATATTTAGATTGTTTTAACTTTTGGACTTTTGGATTCAGGTATCTAAACTTTGTAATGTGCAGGTTAGAATATTCCTGCTCCTGTCATGATACCTGCCTTGTTGCCATTGAAGTTTATGCTTTCATCGCGCTTACCTTCACTGCATTTTGTCGAAGTTCTTGCAGTTACCTTTCTGTGTTTGCTTTCAACACCGTGTCACCTGCATATCATATGTCGTTACGATTGTGACTGCTTTCAATATTATGTCACCTGTATATTTAATGTTGTTAGAATTGTGGCCACCAATGTTTGCTTTCCAGAATGTGTCACCTACATATGTTATGCCGTTACGATTTGGGCCGCCAATATTTGCTTTCTACACAGTGTCGCCTACATATGTTATGCCGTTACGATAGTGACCGCCAATATTTGCTTTCCACACAGTGTAACCTACATATGTTATGTCGTTACGATTGTGGCCGCCAATGTTTGCTTTCCACACTCTGTACCCTATATATCTTATGCCGTTACGATTGTGGCCGCCAATCTTTGCATTTAACACTGTGTCACCTGCATATCTTATGTCGTTTCGAGTGTGGCCGCCGTAAATGACTGCTGGTAAAACCTTTTCCTTGGAATCCTCTTGTTGTATAGGTTGAAGAAGTCTGTTGAGAAGACCCATCCTTCTTTTTACACCCCGTTAAATTTTTATTATCTTCTAAGCTCGTTTTCTATCGGTATACAGACGGTTTGCTACCAGTATAGGTTTAATGTATTCTAATATCCTTCCCAGATTGCCATAAAATAGAGTAACTTGTTAATGATTTCTGTGAGAAAGTAAAGCGATTTTGTAAAGTTCATCTTCAGTGTCAAGTGGTGATTTATTTGTTCTCAATTTTTTAAAAGCTTTATTAATTTCCTGTGTTAGCGCCCGTAAATCACATTGCAAGTCTTGTACGCTGTAGAGAAACGCTGACAGAAGGAAATAATAAAAATATAGAGGATAAAAACATACGTCCTTAGAGCAGCATAACAAGCAAATCGATTTTATTACATTAAGAGAACTTAATAAGTGTTGACTTTCAGGCAGAGATACCTTATTTGGCTGTCTGTAACATTTTCCGGAAGTATAAAAGAAAATTTTCATGTTAAAAATAAAGAGTAACCTCCTTATATTTTTATATAAAAGCAGGACAAACGAAAACCCTGATGACTTCTGTGCCATTTAGTGCTGAGTAATGTTTCGAGAAATATTTAACATTCCATGCAATATGGAAAGATAATTTCGGTATTGTTGGTCGGAAAAGAAAGATTCGAAATTTACGTGTGTATTCTGTACTAAACGAACTACTTCCTTCAGCAATGCGTCTGATCGGGAGATTGGAGGTATTGAGGAGCATCGAACATCCCTTGTGAAATTATTTAAAAAAAATAGCCTAAGGCCAATACATTTTAAAGTCAGATATCGATCTGAAAAGCTACCGATGTTATAAACCGGACCTCCTTCGAAATTGACAAGAAATTAATATTTCATTTAGTCTGAAATAATTCTGGCGGAGGACATATTAGACTGATACAAGACTGATACTAGACTAGCAGATTATTTTCATGCTGTTATTCATAAATCATGATATGTTAATTATGTCTCTTATCAGGGACTTTTATTTAGTATCGTAGTCCTGGGTTTGACGATAAACTACATCCGGCAGCATGTTCACTGATCAGGAGATTGGCGGTTTAGAGGAGCGTAGAACCACCTCTTAAATGTTATTACCGTGTCTAAACTGACCTGTAGCACCTGTTAGGGTCCCAGATATAGTGAAATAGCGAAACATAGAGAAACCCCAAACAAAAACAAATCTATAAAAGAATAAAAATACATTTTTATCGAAAAATTACTAGTATTAAAATATTATAGAAGTACCAGCAATATATTTTATACCAAATTAGCCAATAAATTTTATCCGTAGTTGAATGTATACAATTAACTTTAGAATATATTTAGTTGAAGCCATAAAACTGTGTTCAACATATATAGATTTCGACATTAAATAACTGATGTAATGAATATGCATACACCTGGGTTCTCCCTCACAGTAATATGATTGGCTGGTATCAGCCATAAATACAGATTAATGTGAAGGCCCATGCACTACACGTATTGACTACACCTATGGCTACGCCTATTGCCTACACCTATTGCCTACGCCTATTGCCTACGACTACGACGAGGACCAGTCCATTACGGTTACCTGCTAGATTGTCCTACCCGATTACAGTAGTCAACAACCACTTTGCTACGTCGAACAAATATATCTCTTCCCGGACATATCAATAACCCATAGAGGTGTTGATATGTCACTAAACAAAATCCACCAATCAACCAGCAAAAATGTATTGAACCGAATAAGTATTCCGGGTTTGTGTATGATCTATACGTGGAATATTCATTATTTATACCTTTTCGATGTATTTTTGATTTTTCTTAAATATCCCTGAAAATGCGTATTGTGCGTAGATTAAAGTGCGTCTTATACACCTTAAGTTTCTTTGTTTTTTAAGTCTAAGCAAGTTTTATTTCCTTAATATCTTAAAAAGTAGCCGTTCTGCCATCAATTTTCAAAAGCAGGGTGCCCCTTATTTCCCTCTAACTCTGTATGCCTTGTGAGTATCACATACTCGAAGCCCTCTTTCCTTATTATATGTCTCAGGAATGTCAACTGTCTCTTAATGAATATATGTAAAAGTGTCATTTTTCGTTCTCATTTCTTTACAACTTCTTCAATGGTTACGTCTATGGTATTCTCAGAATTCCTCTGTAGAATCACATCTCAGCTCTCCTCTTCATCTAGGAGGAAATTGTCCAGAAGTCACCGTAATATAGTAGCACTGATATCCCATAGCAGCTCAGAAATCGTTTCTATGTTTCTAACGAAATTTCCTTGTTGTTAATACGTTATTTAGTTTTTGGAAGGCCTCTTTCCAAATTGCAATGCAAATTTCCATTTCTGTATCGTATATTCCGTCGTCTGTGACAGCTCTTTCCAGATATTTAAATCTGTGTTCTTGCTTGATTTTGATGTCTCAATTTTGTAGCACGCATCTTAGACTGATCCTCCTGTTAATGACCATATATTCTATCTCATATTTCATGGTTTTTTCATCTTTCCGATTTCCTCTGATGCCTCCTCTTAGAGACACTGCACTGTTGTCTCTGTCAGTCAAGAACACGGCATATGTTGCGAAGATGTTGTCTGTCTCAATTAGTGGAATCTCATCACTGTATAGGTTATGTAAATCGGGCACAAAGACACACCATTACATTGCACCCCCTTTCAATTTTTCTAGGCTTGCTCAACCCATGTTCTGTCCTTAATGCAGGATGTTCATTCCCAGTAAATTTTGTCGATTATTTTAACCCTAGAACACTAACCAAGGGTATATAGTAACCAGCGCAAATTTTCCTAGTTTTAATTACAATTTTCGCTACTTGATTTTCTTACCTAGTTAAGGTTTTTCAGTTGCTATTAATGTTAACTCAAAGTACAAAGTTTGAGGTGCTTGCATGTAAAATATTTCAAATAAATATTTATATTTAATATTTCTTTTTGATATATTTCAAAATCGGGTATGATATACTGATGGTTAGTAGTGGTGTAACTTTAATTAATGCTTAGTGTCCTAGGATTAATATCTTTCCCGAATAAAACAGTTTTCCTAAAAATTCCAGCCAGCATTCCCTAATTGAGCTTTATAATTTTAATGTAGATTTTAAAGGAAAATAAAACGGATTTGTGGGCAAAATAACGGGCAAAATAGGGGCCCAAATAATTTTTTGCTCTTTTAATACAAAAGAGAAAGTTATTATTTAATTTTTATTGTTCGTGTTATAATGTTTACTCAGAATAGAATGGTTCCGAGTTTGTCTGCGTGTCCTCTACCAAACTACATAGATAAAATCTCATCTCCTGTCCAATTACTATGACTAGGCGCATCCATAAATTAGGGCATTAGGTGTTATATTTCTTTTCTCGAAATAGCCCTGAAATTGTTTATTATACAGAAATTAATGTGCAACTTATATACGTAAAAATGCAAATGAAACATACTTAAATCTATAGAAATGCAATGATTTATCAGTTGCTGTTTGTTATCTGACTTCACACGATAGACATGAGGCTCTTGTTGAAATTAGAATTTCCGATCTGATCCAAAAGGTGAAAGCCAGTGATTAATCAATTTGCGATAAATATCTCTGACCTCATTGACCGATGTGGACAGTATCAAGCCACTGGTCAGATTGAAATCCATGACAGGAATCTACTGTCCCTATGCAATAATTAATCTGCTTTTGATCAAGATCTTCGGCCACTGAGACCCGCATGTGAAGTGACTGGGGAGCCAGAAATTCATGGTTAAAATCTTTGGCCAAACTCAGTTGATTATTAAATTCTTAATGAGGCCTGCAGACTGTTCGATTTCAAATCAATCATCGAGAGTATTTGATATTTAAATCGAAAATCCCTCAGAGTGATTGGCTAGCTCGCGACCAGTACAGAGGAGACATTCACGCTTGCAGAAATAAGTAGGTATATACATAAGATAGCTTAGACCTAGGGACATAATAATAGGGTAGGCCATACAATTATAATATTGATTCACACACACAACCACATGCACACGCGCGCACAAACACACACACACACACACACACATATATATATATATATATATATATATATATATATATATATATATATATATATGTATATATATTGCAGGTAATCGATCCGTTTGTATATAATCCAGGTGGATTCTAGTAATATTAATTATTTAAACTGATCGACAGAGATCTTGATGTTTTTATTTTAACATGTATTTTTTACAGCCAAAAAACAAAAATTACCTGAACATAGATATTAGTCTATCTCAAGCCGTTCTTCCTACGGCTATCATCAGCTTCTAAGTGCTTGTCTCAGAGCATTGGTCTAAATTTATTTTCAAAGTCAATATTCCTCTAGTAGGCGCCTTGTTAATGAGAGTTGGCTTGTGTTCGCGATTGGTGGGCAGTAAGGTATCTTATCCCGGGGGAAGCGTTCTGTGTTTGGAGTTTATTTATGGCCAGATTTGTAGATTTTAGGTAATACACATGGTATATATATATATATATATATATATATATATATATATATATATATATATATATATATATATATATAGTTCAGGTAATCGAACCTTTCGTATATAATCCGGGTGGATCCTAGTAATATTAATTATTAAATTTGATCGACAGAGATCCTGATGTTTTTATTTTAACAGAGCATATGTATTTTTACACCCAAAAAATCAAAAATTACCTCAACATAGGTATCATCTATTTCAAACCGTTCTTCACACGGCTATCATCAGCCTCTAAGTGCTTGTCTCGGAGAATCGTTCTAAATTTGTTTTCAAAATCAGTATTCACAAAATATAGACATAAAATTACACAAGAATATAGGCGTATATATATGTGGGTGGTGTATGTGTACGTATAGTGGCATATATGTATGATCATGTAAATGTACACATATATGTATGTATGAAGATATGGACAGCACGAGTTATTCCATTGGGTGCTCTGGTATTACTCACAGTCTATAAATCTATAACCCAATAAATTTACATTATTCTTAACGGACTTAAATTTAAATCCCCTATCGCTTAGTACAACAAAAGCTATTTAATGTGAATCCCAGAAAAACACAATCCAGGTCTGTTACAGTAAACACCTCATAGTAGAAATTGATACTAAACTACAAACAAAAATTTTATCCATAATTAAACTCCAAACTCAGACCTGTTCCCCCGCGATAAGATACCTTATGCCCTTAAAATCTCTAACATAAACCCACTGTAATTAATGAGCCGCCGATATGTGTATGTATGTATCATTACTTTAAACGCTGTATTTATGGATACACCTGTTTGAGTAGATAACTTATTTTTTTAAACAGTCTGAATTACGTTCTTCGGCCTATGCCTTCTTTATCATTATGTAAAAAACAAATTCCAATTGTCTCTTTCTGATTTTAAGAATAAGTGACTTTTTTGCTTCCGTTTTTCATTAAATTTTCTTCGTTGCTCAGATGTTCAGTGCATGGTATTCTCAGCATCCTTCTGTAGAATCAAATTTCCTCTTGCTTCAAGTCTCTCTTTTATCTGTGACGAATTTACCTGTCTCTCAATATTTACCTATTTCTTAATATTTACCTGTTTCTGAATATTTACCTGTTTCTTGATATTTACCTGTTTCTTAGTATTTACCTATTTCTTAATATTTATCTGTTTCATAATATTTATATGATTCTCAGTATTTACCTGTCTCTCAATATTTACTCGTTTCTTAATATTTACCTGTTTCTTAATATTTACTCGTTTCTTGATATTTACCTGTTTCTTAATATTTACCGGTTTCTCAATATTTACCTGTTTCTTACCTATTTATTAATATTTATCTGTTTCTTAATATTTATCTGTTTCTGATATTTACCTGTTAATTAATATTTACCTGTTTCTGATATTTACCTGTTAATTAATATTTACCTGTTTCTTGATATTTACCTATTTCTTAATATTTATCTGTTTTTAATATTTTTATGATTGTCAGTATTTAACTGTTTCCCAATATTTACCTATTTCTTAATATTTACCTGTTTCTTAATATTTATCTGTTTCTTGATATTTACCTGTTTCTCAAAATTTACCTGTTTCTTGATATTTACTGGTTTCTTAATATTTACCTATTTCTTAATATTTACCTGTTTCTTAATATTTATCTGTTTCTTGATGTATACCTGTTTCTTAATATTTACCTGTTTCTTGATATTTACCTGTTTGTCAATATTTTGTTATTCTAATGCACCGTCGAATTTTGGTGTCACAATTTCCGTCGTCTACAAAACACTTCCCAGGAATTTAAATTCGTAGTTACCATCTGGAATTGTTCATCCTGTTAACTGCTATATATTCTGCCTTCATAAAATTGATAGACCTTTCTGATTGCTTTGCTTTACTACCTCCTGTAAGAGTCCAGTGTGTAAATTGTTAAGGGTCCACCCCTTTTTTATACAAGTGGACTCGACCAATGTGTACTTGTACTGCTGTCGGTGAATACCCCGTAGTGACAGAGTGAAAGTGATACAGTAAGAGAGTGAGGTAACAGCTTTGTAGGAGTCACAGTTGCGAGCACGTAGAGTCAGAAGGAAGTCATAGTTCGATACTGAATTTCCCAGACTGTATGTATATTATTATTGCTACTAACCGCATTTCTGGATCTATTACCGTATTACCAATTGTATTATTACGTCAATACATTTATTTGCTATATTTCATTCCTGCTTTTGTCCTTCATTGGAGACCGGATTTCATCCCGGAATCCACAACAAATTGGCGACGAAGATTCGTACTCACACGGGAAGAAAAAACAACAGAAAATTTTCCCTCGTCGTCCATAGCGAATAGGCGACGAGCGATTCGAACACACACGAAAAGAAGAAATAGAAAAATCCTCCCCTCCTCCACAACAAATTGGCGACGAAGATTCGAACTCACACGGAAAAACAAACAACAATTTTTTTTTCCTCGTCGTCCACAACAAATTGATGACAAAGAGTTACGGGAATTAAAAATACGTAAAATTTAGTTATGGAAGATTTAAAAAATATTCTGGTAGAACTGATAAATTACCAAAATGATCAACAATTACAACTACAAGGAAGAATGGAAGAAAAATGGCAAAAGCAATTACTACAAACGCAGAAGGAAAATCCAGAAAAACAAATAGAGCTCCAGGAACTAATATTGAAAGAAGCGGGTAACAAGCAATTAGAAGTTGAAAAAGAGGCAACTTTTTCGCAAGATGCAGTGTGGAATGGCATAGAGATTTTAAAATATTCTCTAGATGGGGACAAACATTTCGGAGATTACTTCAGAAGACATGAAAGACATCTTTAATATCGACTGTCAAAATTGGACAGAAGCAAAAAAGCTACGTCTATTGCTTAGAAAATTAGGAACTGAATGATATACAAATTTCGTGGATTATATCTTGCCAAAAACGACGAACGATTAACATTTGACGAAGCAGTGACATGTCTTAAAGAACTCTTCAGCCCCAAAACATCACTCTTCCACCGGAGGTGGAAATGTCTTAACCTGGTAAAGGGTGATAATGAGGATTATTCCACGTTTGCCGCAATCGTAAATAAACATTTTGACGACTAGCGGAATTAACCCCGGGCAATTTCAAGTGTCTCATCTTCGTTCAAGGGTTAGTTTCAACAAAAGATAGTAAAATGAGGAGAAAAAAAATGCTTTCAAAATTACAAAATGAACCTGGACTAACACTACAACAATTATCGGAAGATTGCCAGAGATGCCTAAGTATAAATAAAGACGCGAAGATCATTGTGGAGTAAGCTGTATCTCATATACGTAAGTTAAACAAAAGTCTACGTTCTTCGCCCTCCCCGGAAAGAAAACAAAAATTCTATAATAATGAAAAAAGATTCTCACCCTCCCCGGAAAGAAAACAAAATTCTATAATTTGAGAAAAATTACAACATACAGGGTAAATTATGACGAAAATCGAAGCAAATATAAGCCCCCGCCCCCACATCAGCATGTTATCGATGTGGAGGACAACATTGGAACAAAGATTGCCGTTTTAGATATAAAAACTGTCTTGAGTGTGGAAAAATGGGCCACAAGGCAAACCAATATAGGAACAGAAAAGATGCTAGGAGAATTAGAGCTACTAGGATGCATAACAAAGACAACACCAACATAAGGAAATATGTGGAAATTCAAATGCTAAATAAAAAGGTAAAATTGCAACTGCATTCAGGTTCCGACCTCACGATAATCAACCTACAGACATGGAGAAAACTTAACAGACCAACCATGTTACACACATAAAAAATTGCAAAGTCGGTTACAGGCAAGCGAATAAAATTCGAGGGAGAAATAATCGTGAATGTTAAATTTCACGGAAAAATAAAAAAAAACTTAAGATATACGTCATGAAAGATACTGAAAATCTAGTAGGTATCGACTGGATGCAAAAGTTCAACGTTTGGGACCTACCTATCCTCTCGTTTTGCAAAAGGTTAGAGGCTGAACCATCAGATACTATAAAGTTAAAAGAAAACGTTCAACCAGTTTTTAAAAAGAAACGAAACGTGCTACCATAGATGAAAACAGTAAAGAGTTATACAAGGCAGTAAAGGAACTACCTGTGACTTTGCGAGAGATAAGAAGAGAAGCGGAAAAGGATGAATTTATGCAGAGGACGAAGGTAAAAAATACAGTTTGTGTTTGATAAATTACTACCAAACAAGAACAAAAACCAGTATATACCTATTGTACAGAAGCGATCATTTAAAACAGGAAGAGAAAATTTACCGAACCTCTGGTTATCGACCATAAGAGAAAAAAACACTAACTCCCCTCAAAAGGGATCTAAGGAGGTGGGTGTTAAGCAGTCCATCCATTTTTGATACAAGTGGACTCGCCCAGTGTGTACTTGTACTGCTGCCGGTGAATACCCGGGTGTGACGGAATGAAAGTGACAGTGATACAGTGGGAGAGTGAGAGTGTGAGGTAACAGCTTTGTAGGAGTCACGGTTGCGAGCACATAGACTCAGAAGGAAGTCTTACTTCGATACTGAATTCCCAAGACTATATATATATATATATATATATATATATATATATATATATATATATATATATGTATGTATATATATATATATATATTATTGCTACTAACCGCATTTCTGGATCTACTAACCGTATTACCAATTGTATTATTACGTCAATACATTTATTTGCTATATTTCGTTCCTGCGTTTGTCATTCATTTGAGGCCGGATTTCATCCCGGAATCCACAACATAAATAAATCAACTTCTCGAAAGAAATGAAAGAGAAAAGCATAGCAAAATTAGATAAAGAAAATAATTAACAAATAAAAAATTAATAACAATCTGGGAATGACTAGTTAACAGAGAGAATGTTTAAATGTCCTCTAACCCAAAGTGTAAATGTCCCTTATGTATGATCAAGATTTCATGAAATTTTCTCCATTGGCGAAAGCATTACATTGATAACATCTAGAATATATTGAGCTATTGCTTTATTCTACAGTTGTCCGGAAGAAATTTGCAGTCAGCCATCTATCAGTAGAATATGTCAAAGGATTTTTAGATAGCAAATTGAAAAATCGATGGCTTTAGAGAGCAGAAGCCATTGATTTGGAGAGTATGTTGACGTGGTATTGTGCTTCTACAATGTTATTTGGTCTGAGGCTATGTTAAAAAATATTGTTTGAAAAAGAACATAGGAAATAATACAGGATTTAAAGAATTTTACTGACAAAGCAGCAGGTGTGGTAATACCTGTAATCTGTTAAAAACACTTTCGCATTTTTCATAAATCGTTGCTTTGACAATGGTGTCTCATAATCGTTTTTGTAAGAAATCGGTCGGTCTATCTATCTATCTATCTATCGATCTAAGTCATTCTTAACGTGGTCCAACTGGATCACCAGTGGTTTACACATCATTAGTAGAGGTCAACAGAAAATTCGTAGCCATAAAGAAATTGTATCCATTTCACAAAAATGCATCTAAATTATTCATACTTTGAAGAATTAAAAATATTTCTTTAATTACACACACGTCCATTATATTTTAAAATTTCGAAATTACATGGACATTATGCAGTTCTATATTTATAATATATATATATATATATATTTATATATAAATGTTATATATATATATATTTATATATATATATATAAATGTTATATATATATATATATATATATATATATATATATATATATATATATATATAATATATATTTTCGATATTTTTAATTTATAGAAATAAAGTATTTATTATTTTTATTATTCCTTTCAGAAGACTTGTAAGAATGTCGGAACAAACTGCTAATATCAATTGATTTTGATGTCCTGTTTTTATCCTTGTTTACTAAAATAAATTTTAAAATGTAAAGAGACTACATTTTCATTTTATCGAGTATTTTAATGTGAAAATTGAACAGACTAAAAGTAAAAGTAGGCATGGTCCATTTGAATTTTTGGGAGAAATAAAATGGTCAATGGGAAGAAAAAGTTGGAGAAGCACTGATCTAAGTAAAAGGTTTGCCACTTAGCTGATTGTTGTTACCGTCAACATCTCTAGTCAGGAGTTTCGTTGACGGACACTCCAGGAATTACACCGTCCACTTGTTTTGGGTATCAGCAATTGACTGATACTTCTCGATTTTTTTTTTTTAAGGAAAAAATGTCTTGCTACGAATGAAGAATGAAGAAATACGAAAAAACTTTAATTATCATCTACAATCGGTTATAGACTGGGGCAGGAATTGGCTGGTTAACTTTAATGCCTCTAAAACAAAACGGCTCTCTATCACTCACCACAGGGAACCATCCCTGCCACCCATTAGAATGTCTGACGCTCAACTCCACAAGAGAACCTCTTTGCGACTGCTCGGTCTCACACTGTCCGCTGACGTGAGATGGAATAATTACATTGAATCAATAGCATCATCCACCGCGAGGAAAGTTGGTACCCTGTGTCGCAGCAAAAGGTTTTTCTTGCCCGAGTTCATCCTTCAAATCTATAAATAAAAAATTCGCCCTTGCATGGAATACTGCTGCCGTACATGGTCTGGTATCCCCGTTGTTCGTCTTAAGGTCCTCGACAAGATCCAGGGACGGATATGCAAACTGGTTGGTCCTGATCTGGCATCTCGTCTACAGTCGCTCTCTCACAGACATGCCGTCGCCTCCCTCTGTTTTTCTACAAATACTTTCACGGTAACTGCTCCGACGAGCTACTTTCGCTAGTTCCCAGACTGCATGAATTTAAGCGTGCTGCTAGGTCGACATCTCAGTCCCAAAATGTCACTGTCGAAACGGTTAAATGTGGCCGTCTCTTCTACTCCAACAGCTTCATGTCTCGCACCTCTCGTCTGTGGAATTCCCTTCCTATTACTTGTTTCTCTAATAGCTATAATCTCCAACTACTGAAATGTAATGTCAATCGATATCACCAGATGCCTTGATCTATTCCCTGTCCTTCTTTTCATCCTTTCCTCCATCACGTCTCATTACTCTCGCCCCCACTCTTTAACTCCTTTCGTAATAGTGGCATCTAGCCTTGCTTGGGGTGAAATGCTCTAAAAACAATGAAGACGTTAAAGATTTGCGAATGTGATTTTGTGAGGAAAGTAGAGACGTTGAATGAACGAGTATGTCAATTTAATGTAAAGTTATGTATTTCCCTTTGAAACAAGGATACATCAATTAAATCGAAATTATGATCAGACCTATGACGATAAATGATTAATATATTGAGAGTATTAATCTGGGAAAGATCCAGTTATTTAAATATAATATTTTCTTTAAATGTATATATGATATTGTGTTTCACGTGACAATTTTAATAAGATTGGTATTAATTAGAATTAATCAACAGAAGGCCAAATAATACTAAAACATAGAACCTGAAGCGGGAATTTAAAATTTACGCCCATTCTTAGCATAACGCTGATTCTATCAATAGATCTGCTTTTTATATGCAATAAACCATCTTCAAAAGTTATCCCGTGATCAGTGATCAGACAGCGAAAGACCCTGCAAACATTGCAAATTATACAGATGCAGGAGCTGCACTTGAAGTACTCTTCAGGTGGTACTATGAGATTTACGACATGCTAAGGCCACTTACCTGGATCGTCTATGGCAGCCTGTAATATATATTTTTCGTGGTCCGGCGTACAAGCGGATCTTGACCTTCGTCGATCTAGGGTTTGTGTTGCTTCGAATCCTGTCTTAGCAACGCGATTATAAACAGCAACAAAGAATGGATGAATCGGCTACCTTCAGTATGGAAACACAATGTGATACAGCCGTGTAGCCTCGCGTCCATTATCATTCGCGCAGCCGTTTTTAAATATCACATCTGCCTGCTTACGATATGAATATCCTGCCATTGTTAAACGAAAACTTCTCAGTTAACTCCTGTCTTCCACAGCGTGTTTGTTAAACTCTCTGCTTCCGGGCAGATAGGAACCCAGACGAGGCTATGGCAAAGGGTTGAGTCCCGTATGCAGTGGTAGACAGCTACCCGACCTTGTTTTTTACGCGGTATACGGGGAATTTTTGGCCAAGCCTACGGGCTCCGATACCCCACATTAAAATCGTCCTTGTGCCACACCCGACCACGCGGGGTGGTTAGTGAACATCTTCCCAGTTAACTCCCTACTACACACGTGTAATGCTGAAGACAACCTAGCCACAAATGAACGCAAATAACAAAGTAACTTCGTCTACATAGCAACACGGGGTATCTACCGGAAACTTTCTTTAAATTTAAGTCAAAAACGAAGGATTTGCAGAGATTTGTTATGATGAAATAGCCTTTAAAGTTTGTAAAATTTTTAATACACCCTGTATATATATTCTTCCTTCCAATGTTTGATGATCAATTCTTTTTGTAAGTTTGATAGTCTATATCCTTTCCCCATGATGATAATTATTGTGTATGATTTGTGTGCGGGGATAACCTTATGTAAGTAATGAATTGCTAAATGTTCTAGATTGTTCCGGTAATAAGATATTTGGAAGAATCTAGCAAAATCTTACAAAAGAATTATGTAAAAAGAAAAAAAACTTAAGATTTTTGGCATTAAAAATCCATTATACGAATACTGTTTTCGTATCGAAATTTTATAAAAACTCATAACACATATAAATATGAGGTTGGAATCTAAGAGGAGCATAGGATAAAGAACAAATAAGAATCGTTTATCAATCTAACATGTTTCCCTTTTATTAAAGCTTCATCAGAGAATGGGATATGGATAAAAAGATGAAATGCATTCTGGTATTTTTATTTTTGCCTTGTTTTATTTTTATTGGTTAATCAGTTTTCACGTGCCTACGTCTTGTTAAACAAACGGTAGTATAATTTATGGCGTTCCGAATTCAAAGAGAGATTGCCCGTTTTTCGAATTTACAAGAAATTAACGTATTTCAAAGCCGTCTGAGAAACTGTAAATATTGTTTCAGATATCTCAGAGTATACTATTAGGTTGGTGCAAAAATAATGGCGTAATAATGTCGTTTTTTGACGTTAAAAAATACGTCAAAAACGATATTATTACGTCATTATTTTTGCGCCGACCTAATAGTTCTAATTTGTCTATGTGGGATTCAGATAAAATGGTATATTCGTAAGTGTGTGTGTGTGTGTGTGTGTGTTTATGTTTAGTTGACATTATGTTTTTTGATTGTTGGCATGTTGATTGGGTAACGTTTCTTTCAGATACACATACATTAAACTCTTTAAGAATGGATTCAATAAATGTTGCTGATGTAATTTAATATTTTTGATGTGTTTTCATTGTTGGTAGAATAATTAGAAGTTATTCCTCGAAATACTTCCTCCGTAAAAAATTATATCTATTTTTAATTAGTGTGGCATTTGTAAAATGAAAGTTATAACCAATTTGTTGCTTTGTGTTAAGAGTGACTTTAAATGATTTTCGAAACGTAAACCCCTTTTTATGTCTTTAGATTTCGAGATTTCTCACCGATATAAGAACTTTTACATTTTAAAGAATTTATTTGATAAATACCAAAACTTGAATTGATGTTGGATTTATTTTTCTTCCTAATTACATCGGCGATTAGCTTGATGGCGTTAAACATCGTAGTATTACGGATAATTAATTTATTTAGAATTTTTTTAGAAAATGTGTTACAGGGTAGGATTATGAATTTTGTGTTCTTGATGTTAGAAATGTTATAGGTTGTGTCTAATCAACAAAGTCCACAAATACAAAAATTAGATTCCACCGATCGCAGTCATTTTTAAAAAGCATTTTAGTGTCTGTGCCGTAATTAGAATTCCTATGTTTACATCCTGGTATACTTTGAAAAGCAGGAATTTTGTTTTTTTTAATCGTATTCACCAAAAGTAAGCCAGTAATACCTCTAAGACACGAGGAATACTGTGTGTGGAAGAATTATAATACAGAAATATTACTAAGAAGCGAGAAAGAAGTGTAGTGAGGAGGACAACAGATAGCGATTGATGTCGCCTTTACAATTTTGAAGTAGACTGGGAAGCATGGAATCAGTACAATGTTCCACAAACGAGAAGTGCGAGGAAAGTATCCTTTAGCATAGAACTTACGGTTACATCTAGCCAAGTGAACTGTGAATCGCCAGTTTAGTACTTCGCTTAAATTCATAAAGGTTACCACAGCGAAGAATTCACCCGAAGAGGCAACATTGCGGCGTTAGGAAAAAGACTGAAGCCGAGATGCCAGATTATGACCAATAAAACTGCTGATTCTTTTTTGGATTTGATCCAGGATCTCTAGATATATAGCAGGAGCACGGGGCCATATATGAATGCAATATTCCAAACAATGGTAAACATAGATATCTAAGAGAGATTCTTGAGAGAAAAATTCTCTAGCACGACACAGTGAACCAACATTTTTAACAGCTGAACTAGAAATGGATTTGATATAGTCTTTCCACTTCATGTCAGCCGAAAATGTTAATCAGAGAAGGCGAAGCGAGTTACTCTCCTAGAGGTTAGCATCAGTCATACTGATGGAAGGTAGATAGGGGTCTCTCAGATGATTAATAGAGATCTGTTTAGTTTTAGGGCCTTTAAAATTAACAAACCATATTATCCCTCAGTTAACAAGAGACTAAAAACCGTTATGGACAACAGACGCCAATTTTACCCCATCAAAACATGTTGTTACTGAAACAAAAGCAAAGTACAACCAAGGACGAAGGCCTGGGGTGGGGGACACCTGCTTTAGTACGGAAGTATCTAGATCAGTAACCGTTCAGGATAACTTTCATTTCAAGATTTGAAAAGAGAGTTATCCTATAAGATACAGAGACGGATATGCAACGTAATTGGCCCTGATCTGGCATCTCGTCTACAGTCACTCTCTCACAGACGTGCTATCGCCTCACTGACTTTTTTTACAAATACTTTCACGGTAACAACTCCGATGAGCTGCTTTCGCTGGTTCCCAAACGCCATGAATTTAAACGTTCTACTAGGCCGACATCTCGCTCTCACCCTTTCATTGTCGAAACTGTTAAATATAGCCGTCTCTTCTACTCCAATAGTTTCATGTCTCGCACTTCTCGCCTGCGCAACTCCCTCTCCTCTTCATGTTTCTCTGATAGCTATAATCTTCAGCTATTCAAATGTAACATCAATCGACGTCTCCAGTTGCCTTCTCTTCATCCTTTCTTCTATCCCTCCTATTTACTCTAGCTCCAACTCTCTGTAACCCCTTGCGTGTTAGTGGCTTCCCGCCTTGCTTGGGGTGAAACGCTTAAAAAACGACTGCATCAGTTAAAAAAATAGCTGAGATACACCGTATCTTTTCAGCTTGTGGAGAAGATGTTTATGACAAACACTGTCAACAGCTTTCAAGATCTCCAAAGGAACAGCCCGAACGTCACCACTCCTCGCTAGAGATTTATAGACTCTTTCTTGAATTATACTCAGTACCTCAGAAGTTAACCTAGAGAAAAAAAAAATATTGATTGTCTGAATGAATGCACTGCTATGTGAGATGCTTAACCGATTCAGCATTAATCAGGGCCTCCAATGCTTCCCCGGCTATTACAGGAGCCAATCCGGGAGCACAATACTTAAGGGCTATTACAGGGATAGCATCAGGACCGCATGCTTTGCGGGGTTCCACAGAAGGCTTTATAAGCATATTACTTAACAGAGACTCCATTCTAAGTGGAAAGTTAGGATACTCCAGAAGAGACAAGAGATAAAGTTTAAAGAGAAGTTATGGGTGAAACATATCAGTAGATGTGTTTTTTTGTACAGTAATAGTTTTTGGTATTTTATGTATTACCTTACATCAAATAAACACTAAATACTTACATCGAGCACACATGTACGACACCCTCTTGCCGACTGACCTGTCACCTGTCAAAACGCAGGGCAGTCAGAGCACACATCGATCGACCAGCACATCTTGAGCGACCAAAACACAACTATCGAGATAAGATAGATATTAGTGGATAATATAAAAGTACTTTACAGCTACAGCACACAGACTTTAGGTTCTTTTAATTAAATTTATTGGAGGAATAATTTGTACCTAAATATACATTATATATATATATATATATATATATATATATATATATATATATATATATATAAGAGACAGATAAACCTACCAAGGTTTCACCTACGCAGATGGTCAAAGAATTCTGGCCGAGAATAATTTCTTATATTTATAAGATTATTACTATATATATATATATATATATATATATATATATATATATATATATATATAAGTGCACACTCCAATATATTTACGCAATCAGATCCGAAGCACACTAATAATCAGAATCTTAAATTCTGTGGAAAAAATATTAAGACATTTTTACTCTACATATTGGCTTATACTAAGTCCATTTCTCTTTAACAGATACGTACATATAGCAAGAAATGTTCGTGGATTTATAACTTTTCAAAATTCAAACAATATTCTCACTTGATCGATTTGAACAAGAATTCTAGCGTCGCGGTATCGCTCGTTCCAAAACATATTCAACTCTCAATAAATAGCATAATTAAAAAAAATTGCTTTACACATATTTCGTTTTATTGTTTACCTATGTATGAGAAAATTGCGCCCTGATGATGGTAATTTGAAATTCTGGTAAGTACTTGGTAGGAATCGTCTTCCATCTGACAACTCGAATATAAGGGTTTTATTATTCAATAAAGGGTTTTATTATTATTCAAGGGATTGATAGTAAGTTAATGTCTCATTAAGTTCTGTTAGTGAAATTATTTCGCCATTAATCACCTTAACATTGCTACTTAATAATTTTTTCTTCATGATGTATATATATATATATATATATATATATATATATATATATATATATGTGTGTGTGTGTGTGTGTGTGTGTGTGTCTGTGTGTGTGTCTGTGTGTGTGTCTGTGTGTATTGCACAAGTCATCGTAACCGAGGTGTTTCGTATTCGTCTTTTTTAAAATGGCTATCAGGTCAGATAAAGTTCTCTATCGCGGAAACTGGTCTGCACAACATAGCTCTTGAAGAAACAGAAATGTGCCTGGAAAACCCTCTGCAGGTCATCTCCGCAGACAGGTGTACACAGAAACAAGTAGCCAACAATATATTATTATTATTATTATTAGTAGTAGTAGTAGTAGTGGTGGTAGTATTTAATTTTATATCCTCTTCGACTATTAGATGTTTCGGCTGGCTGGTGATATTCATATCAAAGATACCAGATATATCACGTTCCCCGTTACATGAGATGATCTGAACAGCGCTTCCTCTGACCGTATATTCATAATATATGTATTGTTCAGCAGTAGTTCTTTTAAAAGTGCTTGAAGAATCTTAGTTAAATAATACACTTAATACTCTTAGTAGACTTAATATAGATCGAATTCATTACATTAGAATCGTGTTTGATAATTATTCAACCATAAAAAACTTTTGAATAGTCTTCAGAAACAATTTCTTGCGAATAACTTATAAGTGCCATAATATCAGATATACCTATATTTTAAACGTTGCTTTTGGGGATGAGAATTTCCTGGCCAAATTTGACTCCACCCTCGCATCGACTAATAGGTGAACTGACAAGTCGGCGCTTAACAATCTTTTCTTTATGTTGTCTAGCTATAGAAATTTCTTTATTTTCACCATATATCTTCTCTCGCCTCTGGAAATAATAATATCCTGTGTTTACATTTCTCAGACAGCCTTTCTTTCAAGAAAACAGCACACCGTGACGCTAAGTTCATCATGAAAAGATAACACGAGTTTCTTTTGTTCGAGTTTTGCGCTCCGACAAACAGCCATAGTAGATTGTTTTTCTTCCTTTTTGCTCCTAGATGTTTTTCTCGTTCCTCGTTGCTTGAATGCAAGGCTATTTGCACTTGTAGTTTCATGCAAACAATCGATATTGATCAACGTAAAAAATGAGACAGCAACAGCGAGTTGTCTTCTTATTAGGCAATCAGTGTTCAAATCCCTTCCAAGATCTCAGATTTGGTGTTACTTTATAATCACACAACGCAGTCTTCATTTCAGCAGAAAAGTAAATAGCTATATGTTGGACTAAGGATAAGTTTTACTACAGCGGGAATGATTCTATGCAAAATTTTCGATTCATTTTTCTCTAAGATTCAGGTTTCACACGATTCGTATTAATCCAGAAGACAACTTATAGCGTCATTGCGCTTAATCTATTGTTGCAATTAATTCTGTATCAAAAATAATTTTATGTGATAGAGTTGCTGCCGCTACACGTTTTAGATTCAAATTTGTCTTCTTCTTAGACTGAGTGCCAACCAAGTCTAAACAGAACAGTGATTTTTTTCTTTTGACCCCCTAGCTGAGGAGGAAAGAGATCGCTCAATTAATTGCTACGTGTATGTGTGCGAAAGTGAAGGCAAAAGTATTTTAAATTGAGTCGCCAATCCCATTTCTTCAGTGGTACATATTACGCTACAAACACATCTTAAGTTTTGGTTAGTTGGTTTTCTTTAGCGCCATATCAACAACTTTATCGGTTATTCAATGCCGAAAACTAAATATTTTTAACACAGTTGTGTCCCTTCAACGATAGATAAAATGTATTGGTCATTTTACTATAAATAGGTATTGTTGATAATTTTTTTTATAGCAAAATGTATTGCTGGTTTTTTCATACTTTCATAATTCTATGTTTTTGTTTGGGAGTTTACTATTTGTCCATAGTTGAGAGCCTAACAGGTACTCACCCCCGTCACTCCCCGGTTCAGGTTGGATCTGAGAACAACAGCAATTAAGAGGTGGTTCCACCTTCCTGAAAATCTTCAATCTCCCGATCATAAGCGTTTATAATAGATATATTTTATCGTCATACCCAGGACTACCTAAATTTTACACGTGCCCCCTGAAAATTTAAGTTTAAAAAGAAAAAGACGAAACAAAAACAACCTCCATCCGATGGGTTCATCTTTTTCCACGGGTAAAAAATAAAGTATACATTTCTGAATTTTCTATTTCTATATGGACTATTTACCTTACCTTTGTTGTAGTTATCACAACGTTGCTGCCGTTGTGACCCCCCCCCCACTACCGGGCGTCATCAGATACACATCGATCCAGATAACCCACAGAGAATTCCGAACTGAATATTTTGTTTAGTCTACGGAGGTAGACTGTTCTCGTGATATAGTAAATTTCACTATAAAAGCTTCAGACAGTTTCTATCCCAGAACAGTCACCTTATGAAACAAACTCCCGAAAAGATGTCTCTCCGATCCCTAAATCTTAAAGTTTTCACGTATAAGGACAACTGTTGCAGCTTCATCTGTTACACATGCGGAAAAAAGTGTCATAAAAAGACTGGTCTATTAAGGGGATCCAAAGTCTGCTCGCGAAACGACAATGTTTCACCAAAGTGGGTGATACGATTATGTTATGTTATTTATTTATTTAAACATTTCACCCCAAACAAGACGGAAGTGCCACTAGCACTCAAGGGGTTGCAGAGAGTGAGAGTAAGAGTAAAGAGGAGTGTTTGAAGAAAGGATAAAGAGAAGGATGGGGAACAGGAGATGGCGATTGTCATTACATTTGAATATTTGAAGATTATATCTATCAGGGGAGCAAGTAAGGGGAAGGGACTTTTACTGTCAGAAGGCATGAGAGAAGAAGCTGTTGGAGTAGAAGAGGCGGTTACACTTAACTGTTTCGACAGTAAAAGGGTAAGTGGATGACTACTACCTACTACTCCTTGAAAGAGTTCCGTGACATTTTGTCTATGGGAAAGTCGGTTGGAAAAAAAAATCATCGCTTACAAGATTGAGTGAATATCAGTTATGTGCCATACGTGATACATAAAATCTGAGCACAATTTTCCAGATATGTTTATCTGAGCAATATATAATGTGACTTTAAGGTTATAATATATTTCCATAATAAAAAATATTCATAATTTGTCTTGTATGTGTCAAAAATTAATATAAAATCAAACAAACTAACAATAATTCCGTTACAAAATACTAAAAGATATAGTCCATAGATTTGTACACACACACACATACATATATATATACATATACATACATTGGACAAATCCCTGGTAGGACGTGCCCTATAGAAATATAAAAGAATTTACTCACAAGTATAGCCCCTCACAATACGAAGGGCTTTATCTATGAAAAATATGTTCGATTTAAAAAAAAAAAAAAACTGCTCGGTGGAAAATGTCATAATGTCATTTTCTGACCTTAGGTCTCTGGTCGTGAACCAGAAATAATTGAGTATACTAAAGAAGAAACTAAAGGAAAATAAACAACAACTACAACAACAACAACAATAATAATAATAATAATAATAATAATAATAATAATAATAATAATAATAATAATAATAAAGAAAGGTAGAATTACAGAAACACCCTCAATAGATTTAGATTTTGTCACAAAGATTAGGGAATTGGAGCATGAAGAAGCTTATAAGTACCTAGGAATTAGCGAAGGAGATGGCATACAACACCCCCAACTGAAAGAAAAAATAAGAAAAGAGTACTACAGGCGTGTACGTCTGATACTAAATACTGAACTAAACTCAAAAAATAGAATATCAGCTATAAACACATTGGCTGTCCCAGTGGTGCATTACAGCTTTAATGTCCTTAACTGGACCATAGCTGAAATTAAGCGAATGGACGCCAAAACGAGAAAGCTTCTCACTTGCTATCGCATGCATCATCCCAAAGCTGATGTTGATCGTCTGTATGTGCCCAGATCCGAAGGAGGCAGTGGATTAGTTCAACTAGAACTGTCCTACAAAACTACAACAATTGGCCTCCAAAGATACTTGGAAACTACAGAAGACTGGATGATGGTATGCGTCAAGGAACATGAAAGTAGTAAGCGTCTTTACTCCGTAATGAAAGAAGCCAACAAATTCAAAATGGAGCTTCAAATGGGCGTAGAGATGCAACTACAGCGCAATACACCGGCTGAAACTGCAAAATACTTGAAAAAGACAGCAAAGACGAATGCAACCGACCAGATACAGAAGCGATGGCAAGATAAACCACTTCATGGCCAATACTCTGCCCGTATCAAACAAGCTGATGTAGACAAAACCCGTACCCATCAGTGGCTATGCAGTGCAGGGTTGAAAGCGGAAACTGAAGGTTTTATCCTTGCTGCGCAGGACCAATGCTTGCTAACTAGGAATTATCAAGCACATATACTAAAATATTGTGTCAGCCCAAAATGCAGATTCTGTGATAAATTTCCAGAAACGATTGATCATCTTGTATCAGGTTGCACGATGTTGGCACCCACTGAATATAAAACCCGACATGACAGAGTGGGCCAATATCTGCACTGGAAAATCTGGAACTTCTACGGGAAGGAAACCGAAAGAAACTGGTATCAACACCACCCAGACCGGGTTACGGAGATAGGACCTGTTACAATTCTATGGGACTACACAATTCACACTGACAGAACAATCCAGGACAACCGCCCAGATATTGTTATTAAAGACCACAAACAAAAACGGTGCCTCCTTATTGATATGGCAGTCCCTGCTGACTGCAATGTATCTTTGAAGATATTCAAAAAGCTGTCAAAATACAAGGACCTTGAAATAGAAATCTCGAAAATGTGGCATATGGGAACATCAACAATCCCTGTTGTAGTTGGAGCCCTAGGACTGATTGGAAAAGATTGCAGTAGACTAATTACAGGGATTCCTGGAAGCCCATGCCTCAAGGAGATACAAAAAATTGTTCTTACAAGTACACACTTTACGAAGGGCTTTACATATGTAATTTTCATTTTATTTATTTTATTTTTTTCGTCAGTGAAAAGTGTCATGATGCCATTTCTAACCTTAGGTCCCTGGGTGGGACCCGGAAAGAAATGTGTAAACGCCAGAAAGCAAAGAAAATAATAATAATAATAATAATAATAATAATAATAATAATAATAATAATAATAATAATAATAGAGGCTTTTCTTTGAATTTGTCATGGGACTGAATCAAATCAATTCCAACAAAAATTCAAAGAGAAATATTACGATTTGTTCAAATGGTGGCAATTGTATTGATTCCCATTTCATATACGCCGACCATAGCGTACCAAACATGACTTGATTTACGTGTGTTGCACAACTGAAAATTAAAGAAAATAGTTAATGACCACAGGGATGACGTCTGATACAATAATTGCAACATATAACAGAACTTGAGGAAAATTTTATCACGAACGACTGTAATTATGACCAACGTTTTCAGATAGACATTCTGAAATACAATATCTAGATTTCACTGACTTCGATTTAATGTTTGAATCATTAAAACGAATTCAGATAATTACTTATGCAGACGACTAACGCCCTAACCCGGGGGTGTGGAATGAGCAAAATGACAGGATTATTTCGTAAGCTATTTTTATTTATCGTTTTTATTGACTCATCAACTGATGGAAATTTTCAAAATGAACACGATCCCCGTCTCAGCAGTATTTCATTCACGAGGGCTGCATTTCATTTGTAGCGTTGATAAATCCGTTATTTTTTTTCTCTCAAGATAAGCGACGTTTGTACAAAGAATTATATTTTCTCCATGCTTGCATGAAATTTTTAAACATTGATAAATAGTGTGTTTTTATTTTTCTTTTCTTTTCTACGTGTTGTATTACTATTAGGTTGGTGCAAAAATAATGAAAAAATAATTAAAAAATAAGTCAAAAAACGACATTATTACGTCATTATTTTTGCACCAACCTAATAATAGCAATAATGAAATTAGTCCATTACTGCATAAATTTGCCTTAAACGTTCAGTTCCTTTGCCTAATATACACATTTTTTTTCAAATAGAAATGTTGGAGATGGTTATATTTTAGATAAGCAACATTCAAAAAGTTTGCCCGGCATGCAAAATAGTTTAAATACTTTTAGCGTCTAAGCTTCTTAGGAGTAAAAACAAGAATGCAGAAAAAAAAAATCCAATCCAAAAGGTAACTTTAAACTCTAGCCTAATATATATATATATATATATATATATATATATATATATATATATATATATATATATATATATAAGTGAAAATTTAAGTCAACACTCAGAGGCGACAAGCTGTTTCATGCTAGAATCATTCATCAGGTCGCGAGTCTGACGATTCCGTCTTGCATGAAACAGCCTGTAGACTTTGAGTGTTGACTTCAATGTTCACTTTTGTATTTATATTTACAAACGCTCTATCTCTGATATTGAGCACTTTATGCCATAAATATAGCACATCTTAAAACTAAATTTCTTCATATATATATATATATATATATATATATATATATGAGGCATGTTTGAATACTGACATTTTTTTTTTTTTTAACATGTATGCTGCATGGGTGTGGATGTATATGTATAAATGTTTTTATGTTTGTTTTGTATGTAAATTCCTTTAAGATGAAACACTTCCGAAATCACATGAAATTAAATTTTAACTGAGGAATTTAACCAAAATCTATATATATTTCAAATATTAAAATATAGATAAAGATTGTAAAATGTATATATAGTTTATGTACGAGAATAAATGCATTTTTGTGTAAATTATCTCAAGTGTTTCTATGGGATTTTTTTTTTTTTTTGACTTGTTAATGATCGTATGTATGTAGGGATTCACATGAATACATTTGTGAGACATATATGAATAAATGAAAATTAATATTACCCTCAAATACTATTAAATAATGAAACCTAATCTTTAATTTAGTTTACCAATATAATAAATAAATTATATTCATAAATTAATTTTAAATATTAAAATAGATGTTATTGTTATTTTTTTTTTATTGTGGAAATACTATTAGTCGGGTGAATAAACTAGCAAAATTTTAAATATTTCTTTATGTCCTAGATAAATATGTTTATTACAATAATAGTTATATTTAGTCCTGAAACTATTTACATAAAAAATTAAAGATTTAAATTAATAACAAAATTTTTTTCAGACATCGAATTTTCTATCAAACATTGTAAACTATCTTTTACATAATTTTGTTAAAACAAAATTATAACAACTCCATCTCTCCCCCCCTATCTCTCTTTTTACCATAAGACTCACTTGTATACATTTTCTACAATTCATTTACGTTTTATTAACCATCTAAAGAGGTCAAGGTTCTGTCACTCCTCCTACTCCAATATAAAACATACTTAAGAGAGATATAAAATTAACCCCTCCCTATACTTTATATTGTCTGTTTAACTACCACTCTCAACCCCCTCTATTAAATTACAAAAATTACACTACCCACCAATTTCTAATCCCATTTTTCCTCTCAATTCGTTGTTGGAAGTTTTACCTGATGATCCTGAATCCTTAAAAAAGGATTTAGGTGAAATAAATTATCGTAATGGTACCTTAAAGTGGTTTGTTTTTCATTACACATATATATATATATATATATATATATATATATATATATATATATATATATATATATATATATATATATATATATATAAAAGTGAACATAGAATTCAACACTTAGAGGCGACAGTCTGTTTCATGCTATATGCAATCTTCAGGCCTGACGATTGCATAGAGCATGAAACAGACTGTCCCCTCTAAGTGTTGACTTCTATGTTCACTTTTATATTTACACACGCTATATATATATATATATATATATATATATATATATATATATATATATTTATATGAGATTGTGTGTGTGTGTGCTTGCACGCGCGTGTCTGTGTGTTTTGGTTGTTTTTCGAGGTTGCTTTATATATTGCAAAGTTAAAAATGGTTATAATCTCTCTTTAGTCGAGATGAAGTTAGCTGTGTTCCGTGATAGCCACTTCATAGTGATGAGAGTATCAGTCAGTGATTCAGATTCTAGCAGTCAAACCAGGCAGTTACTTTTCAGATGGAACTCTCCTTTATATGGCTTCTTTAGAAATACAAAAGAATCCCGGCACAACTCACTTTCTGTCGGGAGTTATTACAAAGTAAGTCCGTATATTTTTTGTCCCTTTTCACAATGTTTGTTGTGTAGATATCAGCTACTGTGTTCTATCCGTTTAATAAGGTGCTATTATCTCATGGATAAAATAATGTCTATAATAAAGCAATGAAAATGACGAATATCCATAGCTCATCCATTATCTGGTGACCCCGGCCTTATCTGAACATGCAAACAAATATGAAATGTTTATTTCTGGCAACGCACAATGCCCATAACAAGCTAAAGTCTATGTGAAACGAGTAGCAAGGATTTTAAAAAGGACAAAATTATAAGAAAGTGGAGTAAAGTATTCTATCGAAAACTTTGGGCCAATACTTTCTCCATTTTCAAGAACTGAAGTTAATGTTCCTCGTAACAAATATTATTATGATATTTATTTTATTCCATATGCTTTATTTAGTTTGAAACACAGACAAGAAACCTTGGCTCTGTTAGAAAAAAAGTTCGATTCAAAGGATAACTTTTGTTTATATTAAATCTGCTTCCAATACCTTCAAACGTGTAAACACATCACAACCACGTGAAAACACATAACCACACACGAATATATATATATATATATATATATATATATATATATATATATATATATATATATATATATATATATATATACAGATAGATAGATAGATAAGTAAAACGACCAGATATAAGCAACCGTACACGCGCGTGGTGGTGTCCATATACAGATAATTAATCATTAAATTTATTCATGAGGTGTAAACATAACAGTGCTCGATATGCGATCACACAGGGCAAAGATATATATTAATAAATATATATATATATATATATATATATATATATATATATATATATATATATATATATATATTGATAGATAGAGATAAATAGATACAAATCTATCTATCGATCTGTTTCGTCATGACCTTACACCACTATTTTATACCAATCACACATATAAACCCTTAGAGACGCGGCTTCGATTCTCATTATGATCGATTTTTCAGGAATTTGACTTCTTTATGTTATCAGACTGGAGAAGCAACCCCAGTGAGCGGCATTCTTGGATTAAAATTATGCAACAGGTTGATATATGCCTTGGGATTAAAACTAGTCAAACCTATGTTTTCAGAAGTTGTCTATAGTGTTGACTATTGTTTTTAAATTTAGTTTCCCGAATTCATTGTAAATTGCCTTTCTAATTTTCTCTGTTTTAAAGCTTGTGGAGCTCCTCACTACCTCACTAAATTAAAAAAAGTAAACTTCCTAGACGTAACACTAGACTTAACTAACAACGTTCACCTACCTTACAGAAAACCTAACACTAATCCCTTGTATGTACATCCTAAGTCAAACCACCCTCCATCTATAATTAAGCATATACCCACATCAATAGAGAAAAGAATAAGTATGAACTCAGCATATAAAGAAATATTCCAACAGCACAGTAGTTTTTACAACACAGCCCTGAAAAACAGCGGATACAAAAACTTTGACATAACCTATAGAAACGTTAGTACCAATAATAAGAGAAACAGGAAAAGAAAAATCATGTGGTATACCTCACCGTACAACCAAATGGTCAGCACCAAACTAGGCCATAAGTTCCTAGCTTTAATTGAAAAGCACTTTCCCACTAATAGCAAACTTAGCAACATCTTTAACAAAAACACATTGAAACTGAGTTACAGCTGCACTGAAAATATAGAAAGAATCATAAAAAGACACAATAAGAAAATCCTAGAAAAACACGCATACCAAAACAGTAATAAAACACAAACTAAAACTAGATAAAAATAACGAAAAATTATGCGATTGTAGAAACCCTAAAAACTGCCCATTGGAAAATAAATGCCTCACAAAATCCGTGGTATACCAATGCACTATCTCATCCATTGAGAGCCCTAACACTGATAGGATATACATAGGATCAACAAAGAATAAGTTTAAAATTAGATGGAGACAACACAAGAGCTCTTTCAACAATATTCAAAATAGAAATCAGACATCTCTATCCCAATATTTCTGGCATCTAAAGGAAACGAATAAAACACCAAAAGTAAAATGGAAAATAATAAATAGAACAAGAACCTGTAGAACCTGGGATGACCCATGCCTCTTATGCTTACAGGAAAAACTACACATCATTAAATTCCTAAATAATGAAAAATTATTAAACCATAGGCAGGAGTTAACGGTTTTTTGCCGACATCAACAGACTTTCGCATTAGATAATTAGCATAAAAAAAAAACATAGCTAAGTAAAATTCTAAAAAGCTCAGCCAAACCTTTAAATAGGAAAAACCCTTTTTGTCGTCGTCAAAAAAACTAAAAAAACAAACTGAAATTCAATGCAAAGCGATCTGTATATTAAACACCCACTTAAATAAACAAATAAATAAATAGATAATCAGATAGACAATAATAAAAGACAATTCTCCAGACACATAACGACTGTAGGCGCGCCATAAAAATATCCTTCACTGGGAACCAACTAAAGGATGACCGTAAACATTAGCCTTGAAATAGACCTTAGCAAAACCTCTCAAAGGATGATGAATCTACTGATAAGAATTAACTCCCTGACCACTTAAAGAAGGAAAATAGTCTAGCCACTCCCACAATAACAAATTCTGTAAAAATACACGTAAACCGAGAGATAGCTTATTCCTAAAATTTCGCTTGAAGATGAAACGGGACTAAACACCACAATCCAACTTAATTTTATTAATTATTTGGATGATTTCGGCTCTCGTTTTTGAAACATGAGAACTCTTATGTAGCGAAGGAATCATATTTTTAAACAAAAAATATTATTATAATATAAGCTCTACTTCTGTATGGAGCACTGTCTTCTTAAAAATAAAAACAAAAATACTAAGGAACCCCGGATTATGCACCCAACGTGTTCTTTTCTATTTTCTGCATACCTGCACAAGGATACATATATATATATATATATATATATATATATATATATATATATATATATATATATATATAGTGAGCCTACCTAGGTTTTCCCTAAACGGATCGTCAGGGAAAGAGCAGTACTTTCCCTGACGATCCGTTTAGGTGAAACCTAGGTAGGTTTGTCTGGCTCACTAGGTGTATCTATGTCTGCTCTATGGTTGTATTGAGCTCTTTTGTTAGTCGTTTAATCGTATCGTTTTTTTTTCTTTGGGCTTCAGACCTGCATCTGTGCGATTTTTTTCGGCAGTATTTCATGTTTGTAGCTTTTTCTTTTGTTAAAACCTTTTTTTCCCTCGAGATTGATTTGATTATTTGCAAATCAAAAATTCGAGGGTTTTTCGAAACGAGTCTAGTTATCTATATTTGTATATATATATATATATATATATATATATATATATATATGCTCGTCTTCATATCTAAGAATTTAATTTTTTTTATTATTCTAATTTCTTCCTTGATGATGATGATGATGGCCTTAATGACTAAGTAAATCAATTTTTGTATGGAAGATCCGACGGTGATGACCGCATAGAAATCTTGGTGAAGGACGAGATCGATTTTGTAGATCCTCTCTCTCTTGTCGTTTGATTTCTTCCTTTTCTCTTTTGGTAGCATTAAAGATTTTGGTTGCGATGATTCTGGATATATTGAAAATATCTAAAAATAAGAAAAAAAAATGTTTGAATGTGGAAGTTAATGGCAAATTTATTGAATAAGTTTATTCTGTAGTATTTCAAGATTTTGTGTAGTTTTAGAAATTATATCTTTCAAAATGAGATTACAGTACTATTTCATTTTTGCGTAATTTAGACGACAATTTATCCATTGCATTTTTTTTAAAGCGAAACACGCGGGCTTTAACGGAGATTAACTTTAAAATAACAAGAATGTGTAAAAAAAAGAGCGAAAAAACAAACAAAATGCACACAAAGAGCTAGAGACAAATAACAGCGAGCCCCAACAAATACTCACACTGTTTACACGGCGAAGGGTTGCGGTGGGACCCAATATAACGTGGTTCCAGCACCTTTTGATGAATGAAATAGCGAGTGCGACGGGGACACAACAGTGAACCAGTCATCACTAAAATGAGCAGCACAACCTATGTTATTTAAAAATTTACATATATATATATATATATATATATATATATATATATATAAAGAACATTAAGATATATAATCCAGTTTTCTTATTGATGTTTTTACAAAACAGTGCTCAAAGTAATTCTATTATATATATATATATATATATATATATATACATATATATATATATATGTAATAGATGACCACTCATATTCAAGGATACTCGTTTACTAGGGTGGCTAGCCAATCACTATTCGGAATATATATATATATATATATATATATATATATATATATAAAGAAATATAGTCTTACGGTGTGCTATATTTATGGAATAAAGTGCTCAATATCAGCGATAGAGCGTGTGTAAATATAAAAATGAACATAGAAGTCAACACTTAGAGGCGACAGTCTGTTTCATGCTATAAGCAATCGTCAGGCCTGACGATTGCATATAGCATGAAACAGACTGTCGCCTCCAAGTGTTGACTTCTATGTTCACTGTTATATTTTATATATATATATATATATATATATATATATATATATATATATATATATATATATATTAACAAGTAAAATAAATTAATCTTAATTAATCCAAATAAATAAACATACTAACAAATAAACAAATAAACAAACCGCTCCCGATAAATCAACATTTAGTAAAAACAAGTAAAGATAATCAATCCAAATAAGTAAAGTAATAAATAAGTAATAAACTAAGTAAAAACTTCTCCCGCCAAATAATCGAATAATCTACAGCAATCAACCCCAAAATTGAAAAAAATAGCTTTATTTTTCCAAACCAAAACAAAACTGTTAAATAAGCGATATAAACAATTTTTACTACGTTAATAAAACACCGATTAAAATAAAAAATAAATGAACATATATAAGATAAAAAAAATGAATAAAAATAAGAAATACATAAAAACGAGCAGAATTCAACCCAATAAATAAATAAACAAATAAACGACTTCTGACAAAATAACCGCCAAAATAGACTACCCACAATGCACCACTGACCCGTATAAATAGCCGAGGAAAAAACAACATGAAACAGCCTTTCGCCTCTAAGTGTTGCCTTCAATGTTCACTTTTATATTTACACACGCTCTATCTCTGATATTGAGCACTTTATCCCATAAATATAGCACACCTTAAGACTATATACATATATATATATATGTGTCGGTGTGTGTGTGTGCTTGTGTGCGCGCGCGTATGTGTATGTGGGTTGAGAAGCAACTAATAAAAATGTGCAACCTTTGTAAATCAATGCAGTGAAAAATGAGTTTTACGATTTTTCAGACAACGGATTGATTAAACTGGAAGAAGTAAAGACTGTACGTGTTAACTCAATCACGTTCTATATTCGCCAATATATTTTCTTTAGCCAATAAATTGGCAAACCAAATTAAAGTTAAAATATTTGTTCCAGGTGCAATTGTCTAAATTTCTACTGAGGCTATTGGCAATATGTCAAGGAGAATTTTTTTTCTACATTCTCCATCTTTTTTTAATGTTTTTCATTTCAGGATTTCTTTCTTCTTCTGCTGCTATTTTACGAAAGGGAAGAAGAATCTATGCCATTTAATGAAAGAGATTTGCGGAGAAAATGAAGGAAAGCAAGTTTTCGTAAATAAAAAAAAGAAAAATAGCTTAAATAGAATGAAGAAGGATTTTTTTTTAAATCTCTCCGTCGCATTTACTTTCATCGACACCCTTCAATTCTTATCTTTTCCTTTTGCTATTTTGCAAACCTTTATTTTTTTTTTTCATATCACTCATATGTTTTCCCCTTTCTGTTTACTGTGCCGATAAGATCACCGGAAAAACGAGGGGGAGAATATGTGAACAAATACACAATGATTATGAGTTGCTTCACTCTGTTTTAATATTCTTATCTCCTACGGGTCATCTTATGACTTTTGCTGAATAATCTTTACAGAAACGCTCATGTCCAAAATAAATCTAAATGTCTTTTCTGTTCTCAATGACTTTTCCTTTATTGTTCTCTCTCATTAATATTGTTTTTTTCTTTTTCGCATATTATTTCACACTCTGTAATCTCTTGCGTCTTAATGGCTCTATTGCCTTGCTTGGGGTGAAATGATTAAAAAATCGTAATTTTTCTTTCAAGTTACTATTGAATAAGAGCTTTAGTTCACGATGATCAAGCATTTTTACATGCTACATTTTAAGTGGAGATTCAGTAAATTGCCCCTCCCTACGCAAGACAAAATAGAATTTGTTCTTATTAATATATACATGAGAAACCATACATACATAAGTTTTAATAATTTCATAACGACCGCGAAATAGGCATTTAATTTACTGTGTTACTTATCTTTTCCTTTTATTATTATTATTATTATTTCCTTTTATTTCTGTTGTGTACACATTTCCTCCCGGGTGCCAACAAGAGACTGAAGGTCTGAAATAGCTTCATGACATTTTTTACTGATCATCTTTGTAAAAAAAAAAAAAAATAAGATCACATGCATTTTTCAAACATTTGCAAGTGGAATTACCTTTGGAGTGATTTCAATATAATGTGGTTTTCCACAGTTCAATGCAATATTTAAGGAAATTTACTATCACCGAGGAGATTTGGACATTTCCAAATCTATAAGGTTCCAAGAGTGTGGTACTCTATCATCGGCTTTACGGATTCCTATCCAAGTCGTGCTAACATTTCTACGTTTTTCTTGCAATTTTTCAGGATCATTTTATCTATTAGCAGTTGATATTTGTAACCATATGAACCTCTTCGACAACCTTTCTGTCCCATGAGAAGAATGTTGTTTTAATCGATTAAGTAACATTTTTCAGGACAGACGGGATCAATTTAGATGTCGTGGACAGACACGTTATTGGATTATAATTTTGGGATCTGCTTCACTCGTGTTTGGCAAGAGATATGTATGACCTTCAGTAAACTATTTTAGAATTTTATTAGGATTATTAATTAGCATTGATAAAGTTTGCATAATTGTTTAACAGATTGTGAAAGATGATAGAACACCAAAATGTACGTACCTTGTTATTTCCTGGGTACTTTCATTTTGAGGATTATTGTTAAAGTACCTTATATTATTCTTGGTTATATTTTTCCATTCTTGTACAAGGTTCACCAACATTCTTTCTTCTCGTTTGATCCAATCTGCATTCGAATTATAATCCTTTGGATGGCTCTAAGTATTTCCACAAAATTCCTGCAATTATTCAGTAGATTTTCCAAATTTCCTGTGAAACTACATGAGGTTCATTTGGAATATATTATTATTATTATTATTATTATTATTATTATTAGTTGCGTATGATATGTTTCCCGCTTTGTATCCCTGTCCAAACTATGATCTTTAGGCATTATATGAGGATTGATATTTAATTTATAGCACTATATAGTGTGTTCCTAGTAAGGTGATTTTCTGGGCAACTTTTATGCTGATGTTGTCCATTTCTCTTCTCAGGAGGTCCATAGTTCCAATTACTAATGATGCAGTCACAGTTTTCATTCCTCACATTCAGTTAATCTCGATTTTCAGGTCCGTTTATTTTAATCGATAATTTTTATGGAACTGTTTCTCTCAGATGTTACTGCCATGTTAATAAGCATACACTTCTTGAATTTATTGTCTTTTATGTCCCAGAGAATATTTACATCGTTATTTTTTAACTGTGTCTGGTTGGTGCTGATACCATCTCTCAGTGGTTTCGATTTTGTGCTTGTATATATTCTATTACACATATGTTGCTACATTGTTATCTCTCTTAGTATATTCATTTTTTATTTTTCTGTCAGTTCCGGACATCCTGAGACAATATGGTCGACAGTTTCCTCATATTTTCGGCAAATCCTGCAATTCGGGTTAGGTCCATTTTGATTATGTAACAGTGATAGGATCTGGTTTCGAGGTTTTGGTCATGAGTTGTAATAATTAGGTCTCCTGTCTTAGTTTTCAAGCGGGTGCTCATCAGCCACTGATGTGTTTTCTGTTGTTCAACATCTGATTCTTCCGTTCTTTTATGAAATTTGATATGCGCTTTGCTGTCCCAGTTTTGTAATTTCATTTGGCCAAGTATTTTTGTTTTCTTTTTTAATCGTTTGGCGTTGATGGTATTCGCTTCGTTTATTGTTGCTAGGATTTCAGGTATATTTTCTGTTTCTTTAAGAGTGCTGCTTGATTATGGATACGGTGGATTTGGTGTTTTACTATTTGCAAGAGAGGCTCATTGGTTTTCTGAGGTACGATTCCAACCCGATTTTTGTAGCTTTTAGAGTTAATTAAAGTTGGATTAGACATTGACCTCCTAAAGCTGTTGGTACATGCAGTGTATCGATATCGGATTTCGGGTGTTGTATCCATATTTGGGTAAGCATTTTTATTATCTTGGCGTTCAACATTTTAATGTCATTCAACTTCCATTTAAAATGTTTAAGCTGTATGTTACTACGGGTAAAAGCTAAGGCGATGATAGTCTTCATTTTATCGGCCCCATTTAGTTTGTTTTCTAGTATCAAATTTACTCTCTTATAATATTCTTTCCGGATTTTTTCCTTATAATTGAATGTTGGATTCCGTCTGCTTCATTAATTCCTATGTATTTGTATGTCCCCCCCTTGGGCCAATTTCCTTATTATTATTATTTCTTTTATTACATTTTATTTAATTTGGACGCATAAGGTACCAATTTGCTATTGTGAGAGCCCTCTGTATGGTATTGCTGAAAAGTCACATTATATGATTGTGTAAAAGAAAGAAAGAAAAGCAAGATAAATAAAACGGCCGAGTATTGATAGGAAATATCGTCCTAATCCGGCAAAGAAGGATGTGATGGACTTAACCATACGTATTTAATGAAAGGCTCGGTTCGAAATTCAAAGTGATATGACGGACATCTGGAGAAAGCCGGAGAGAATAACCAGGAAACATAGTCTGCAATAACAACCAAGTCATTATAATGATAAAATTTATATATATATATATATATATATATATATATATATATATATATTTGGTAGGATAGATGTGAGTTTGTGACCCTGGGTTTCACGCTTTAGCGATCGTCAGACAAAGTGATTAATTTTTTTTAAAATTTGGGTTTATGTAGATCGCGTGTATTGGTGTTATTGTGGAAGTGGTGGGGGAACTTCGTCGTTTTGTCATCGCACTAACGCAAACATCGATTTATGCAGACACATATACATACTTGGTCGTCCGTTGGGACTCATACATATATAGATGATAAACATATATAATGATAAAACCATGAATGCAGTTACAGTGGTGGTAGCTTGAACTAAAAAGTGGTTGTTGGTGTTTTATTTTATTTTATTTTGTTATATGTATTAATTTATTTTGGTATAAATCCTGATAATAGGTATTCTTTTATCATTCTCCCACCACCGTTACTAATCATTTCTACCAATTTACAATTTCTACCAATTTACAATAACTATTAGCTAATTATATTATCATTGCCTCCAATCCCTTGCAACATTGCTATCACATCATATCATATAGACCCGTTATTAAATCAAACTACCCTCTCACTCAGCATACTAAATATTAAACATCACCATATAAAACAACCAATAAGGATTACAAATTTCTACCTGTTACATATACACAGTCAAAAACAAACAAATAACCAGCTTTAAATATAACAAATAAACCCCCAATTTTTTTCAAAAATCTAAAAATAAATATAAAAAATAATAATTTTTACCTATCATAATTTTACACAAACCCCACCACACGTATATATATACATGCGAGGAAATATTATTCAGCGGAAAAATAAAAATATGACATGTATACATTCACGAGACAATCACGAGACATTTCCGCCACACTTCCAATCTTTAAATTTCAACATACAAATGCGTATGTATAGACACAACACCACCCGTATACATTTATATGTCATATCCGAAACTGCCCACATATGTTTATATATGTATGAGTCCCGACGGACGACCAAGTATGTATATATGTCTGCATACATCGATGTTTGCGTCAGTACGATGAAAAAACGACGAAGTTTCCCCCACCACTTCCCCAATAACACCAATACACGCAATCTACATAAAAGCAAAATTTTTAAAAATTAATCAGTTTGTCTGACGATCGCTAAAGCGTGAAACCCAGGGTCACAAGCTGCCATCTATCCAACCATATATGTTAGCTCTATCTCTGATATTGAGCGCTTTTTAATAAGTATCGCGCATATAATATATAAATCATTATACACATATATATATATTTATATATACACACACACACACACACACATACACACACACACATACACACACATATACATATATATATATACATATATATATATATATATATATATATAAAACCGTCATATAGCCTGGCGTACCTTAACCGATTGTGGCACGTCAGGCTATATGAGGGTTCTGTATAGGATACAGGTTCGATTCCTGTCGGAGGACAAATATTTTTTATGAAAATTTCTCTGACATTTAGCCCGGTAAATGTTGTTAATTCTGCTTATTATAAACAGAGCATTTATTTAAATATTTGTATCTATAAAAAAATGTATGAACATAAAAATATCTTAATATATATATATATATATATATATATATATATATATATATATATATATATATATATATATATGCATACAATATATATACATGTATATATACATAATATATATATATACATATATATATACACATACAATATATATATACATATATATATATGCAAATACAATATATATATATATATATAAGCATATATATATACGATATATATATCTATATACATATATACATGTATATATACATACAATATATATATATACAAATATACATGTATATATACATACAATATATATATATATATATATATATATATATATATATATATATATATATATATATATACATACAATATATATATTCATACAATATATATCGTGGCTGTCCTCTCGGTCTCGAGGGTGGCCACCTTCTTTATTTCATGTCATCACTCCCCTGCCACTAACCCTCAAATTCTATGTATTCGCAGGTGACTCCTCAGGTCAGACAAACTGCGACAAATTTTGCCACAGAATTGGCATACCCGATTTGTTTACAGTGACGTTATTCGGTGCACAGTAGGTTTTGCACATTTACGCAAATGGCTTTTGAAGCCGGCAAATGACAGGCACAATTTTCAGCATATTTCACAATTAACGTGGTGAATTTGTGGACCCGGTGCTGGACCCTGTTCGCCTTTACGAATCAGACGTTTGTAGGCACTGTACTGCATACGGCTATTCTCAAAGGACTCAATGCTTTCGTGAATTAGTTTCCGCCACTTCTATCCAAAGCCATTTTTCCCACTGGTTTACAGATAGTCCAGATTGTTTCAGATATGATTTTATTGTGTCCTTAAATCTTTTTTTCGGCTTTGATGCATTTCTCTTTCCTTCCCACATTTCACCATAGAACAGCCGTTTTGGCAGACGACTGTCATCCATACGCACAATGTGACCGACCCATCGGAGACAATTTTTCATTACCATCGACTGAATGCTTGGTAGCCCTGCTTTCTCTAATATTTCTGTATCTGAGACATGGGACTGCCATGTGATATGAAGTATCTGTCTCAGACACCGTTGATGGAAGCCCTCAAGAAGTTTTAATTGATGTTTATAGAGTGTCCATGTTTCGCTTGCATGCAGGAGGGCCGTCAACACATACTTTGTACACAATGATTTTCGTATGTAACTTGATACCATGCTGGGACCACACACGTTTTTTAAGTGCTGAAAAAGACCAAGAAGCCCTTTCAATGCGGAAAGAGATTTCTCTGTTGAGGCTGCATCCTTCAGAGAGAGTACTTCCAATATATACAAAAGAATGTACTGCGTCTAATTTATTTCCTTCAACGAAGACAGCTGGTTCCATATAGAGTGATCCGGGTGCTTGATCATACATGACAACTGTCTTTTTTTTGTTGATCTTTAAACCGAATGAGTTACATGCAGATACAAAATGGTTCATAAAGTATTGCACCTCATCTTCAGAATGTGCAACGATGTCACAGTCATCCGCGTAGAGCAGCTCCCTCACCAATGAGGAAGAGACTTTTGTTTGAGAAAGCAGTCTACGGACATTATATACACTGCCAGATGTCCGATATCTCATGTAACTACCATTTGGGTTTTCATAGAAGGCCACGAGAAAGACTATGGCGAAGTAGATATTGAATAACATGGGTGAAGAAATGTCACCCTGTTTGACCCCATTGTTTATAGGTATTTCTTCAGATAGAGTGCCGTTAAAACTAACTCTAGCTTTCATTCCGTCATGAAGAGAACGAATCAGACCCACAAAGATCTTCCAAAGAGCTGATCTGTTTACGGTGTCAAATGCTTTTGATAAGTCAATGAAACACTGGTACAACGGAAGATTTTGTTCTTTGCACTTCTCTTGCAATTGCCGAGCACTGAAAATCATATCCAAAGTGCCACGTCTTGCACGGAAACCACACTGTGATTCTGGTAGTATTCCATTGACAATTGTGTGGACTAATCTATTTAAAATAATCCTTGAAAAAACCTTTCCAGCAGTAGACAGCAAAGATATACCCCTAAAATTGCCGAAGTCCGACCTGGAACCCTTCTTATACAAAGACACAAGTATTGCATCTCTCCAGTCCTGAGGTACTTCACTTACCCATGCATTTTTGATGACTTGCTCCAGGAGATCGATCACTCTCTCACCGCCATTCTTTAGAATCTCTACTGTTATACCAACCATTACTGGAGCTTTGTTGTTTTTCATTTGACTCACAGAAGCTTCTATCTCACCTCTGAAAGGTACTTCATCAAGAGCCATAATTGGCTCGTGTTGCATAATGAGATCTAGTACAGATTCATCAACGACTGGATGGCAATTAAGGAGTTCGCTATAATGTTCACACCATCGTTTCTTGATATCCTCTGGTTGCCTCAATATCTTTTGATTTGAGAGGAGCAAAAGTTTATTGCTGCGGACCATAGAGCTCTTTGATTATTTGGTAAAACAATCTCGAGTTTTTACTGTTTCCTGCAAGTTGTGCCTCTTCTGCTTTCTTGAGCCACAACTGGTTTTGGATTTCGCGCATACGTGTTTGTGCCACTTTTTGGAAATCCGTGTATGTTTTTGTAGCTTCCATTTTTGCTTGGTTAGATAGACTCGATGACAAGGTTTTCTGGAAAAGATTACGTTTTGTTTCAAGAAGTGCATCAATTTTCTCATAATGTTCAGCAAACCAGTCTTGGAACTTCTTTTTCCGAACTCCTAAAATATCATGAGCCGCTGAAAGCACTTTCACTTTGAAATCCTCCCATAAATTTGTTTCATCTAGTTCGATAGAGGTAAGTGCATTCTGGAAGATGATCTTTGTTTCAGGGAGATGAAAAAATTTTGAGACCTCAAGCTTTTTTGCTTTTTTTGTGCATGATGCGGTGCTATGTCGTGCTTTGGGGCGGATTCTAAGTTTCATTTTGGCTCTTACCAGGCGATGATCCGTCCAACATTCAGCGCCTCTCATAACTCGGACATGGTGAAGATCTTGTTGATCAAGCCGACGAACAATAACATAATCAATCATGTGCCAATGTTTAGAACGTGGATGTGCCTTTGTATTTGTTTTCTGACGAAACCACGTGTTTCCAATCACGAGATCGTGCTCTTTGCAAAACTGCAAGACCTGAAGGCCATTGCTGTTTGTATTTCCTACTCGATGTGAACCTAAACATTTCCAAGTTTGAGAATCCCTCCCCATTCTCGCATTGAAATCGTCAAGTAGAATGATCTTATCATCCTCAGGGATATTGAGAAAGAGTTGCCTTAGCTCATCATAAAAAGAGAGTATGTTTGTTTCAGGGGAGTCCATGGTTGGGGCATAAGCCGACACGATTGTGACAAATCGTTTTTGTCGCAGAGGAAGACGTACAGAAATAATACGTTCTGATTTACCAAAAGGAAGTTCCTGCAAGTTTTTTTAATAGGGAGGATTTGATGGTAAAACCTACACCGTGTTTTCTCGCTTCATCAGCAGGTTTCCCCTTCCAAAAGAAAGTATAACCAGAGCTTGTCTCTGTGAGCTGACCATCATCAGCAAGACGTGTCTCAGAGAGACCAGCAATGTCTATGTCATAAAGCGAAAGCTCCCTGGCCAACAGAGCAGTTCTGCGATGCAGCCTTTCAGACAGCTCATTGTCAAGTAATGTTCGTACATTCCAGCATGCTACTTTCATGCCAACGGAAGTGGAAAACCGATTTGTATGTTTGTGATTTTTTGATAATGCCGAGTTTTTGTCTTTAATTTTATTACCACTAAATGAACAATCCGCCAGCCGTGGCTACTGGCTAGATTATGAGGCAAAGCGTTTGTTTGGGATACCTTTTCTAATCCCCGCACGAAGCAACCAGTGCTCTCCTAGAAAGGCTGCTTTGACACCCTTAACTCCACCGAATCACGCCTTTTGCCTCTATTAGACAATTGAAGCGATGTTAAGATGTTAAAAGTCACCACTGTGCACAGTTCGAGCTACATACTTACAGTTTGTTAAACCTGTATACGTCACCAAAACGTATATCGCCAGTGGACTTGAGACATAGGTTAGGTTAAGTGATGCTTCGTAAGAAAGCATCACAAAAAAAAAAAAAAACCCTGTAAAAACACGAAAAAAAGGTCAATGAGGTACCTGTGCGTGAGTTTATTTATAGTGAATTGAGCTTGCACTGCACTCAGTCCACTTTTCGCGTGTGGTATAGTTTTTCAATGGCACATAAAATGAGATGATTGGTCCATACCACTCAGGTTTGATATTTGGAGTTTTCCATCTCCTAGATGGATTACCACAACACTGGCTAAGGAGTCCCCATCTACCCCGGTAAAGTTCCAATGTGTTCACCTATACATTTTTCACATAGTTTTATATCAGGCTTTACTTTGTCCTAGATGAGTTGCTTTCTCTTAAGCTGAGGAGCATCATCTACCCCTTATAAAACATAAATGTTAGTTGGTCGTTGACCCCATAGGGGTTCATCCGCCCGTTGCAAGGTAGTGTTTTTTATCCTTCTGGGAGACTAGCCACACTCCTCACCAGACAAAGCTGGTGGGGAAACAGTTTAGTCGCCGGTGACCCGACCATGCGGCAGGTAGTACTGGGTTACATGGTAACAGTAGCATAAGACCTGTCACAATATATATATATATATATATATATATATATATATATATAAATACAATATATATACATATATATATATCATACAATATATATATACATGTATATATACATACAATATATATATACATATATGCATATGTATACATATAATATATGCATATATATATATATATACAATATATATACATATATATACATACAATATATATATACATATATATATCATGTATATATACGTACAATAATATATATACATATATATAATGTACATATACATACAATAAATATATATATATATAATGAGATGCTCCATTGCACCATAAATAGCTCGCTTTCTCAAGGTTGAATTATTTTTTTACCTCAGCTTGCTCCACAACTGAGTGTTTATCTTGACCACGTGATTGTTCGACATGGCGCTGCGAACAGGATTATTGACACCCGAAAATTGGGAACTCTTCTTCATTGAAGCAGGCATATCCACTGACTCGGCCAAAACTCATGCAACAAGGTTTGCGGATGAGAAGCTGACAATCGAGAGCCTTCAAATGCTGGATCGATCTATGCTTAAGGAGCTGGGAGTCACTTTAATTGGAGAAGCCCTGTGTATCATCAATCAGGCTAAGGAATCCACCACACAGACAACCCGCATTCAGGCACTAGCAGCCAAGCCTCCTCATCTCAATCTCGAGATGACACCACAGCAATTCAGAAAGTTCCGAATTGACTGGGATGTCTTTACCAAGATGACGAATATGCCAAGCTCCCAAGCTAATATTCACTTATACAATTGTGCTGATGAAGCTGTGCAAAACGCCATAATCAACACACACCCTGACTTCTTTACCACTGATCCAGATAAGCTACTTGACATGGTAGAAGCATTGGTCACCCAGAGGTCAAGTCCTATTGTCCATCGCCTTGCTTTTGCCTCCATCTTTCAGGATGCGGATGAGCCAATACAAAGTTACCTTGTCCGCCTCAGAGCCATAGCCGTTGAGTGTAACTTTACCTGCCCCTCGTGTGAGCATGACCTGTCTGATATATACATCAAGGACCAGATCATCCGTGGAATAGCAAATGACACACTCCAGGCTGACCTACTGGCCAAAGATGGGGCACTTAAATCCCTTGAGCAAAATATCCGTCATGCTGAGGCATTCGAATCAGCATTGCGAGAACAAACCTCAATGGCCGGCGCTTCAGATACAGCTGCTGCTCGGCTATCAACATACCGCAGACAGAAGGGTATACCACAAGCCAACGAGGGGATCCGTACCTATTGCAACTGCAGTGTTAAACCAAACCACCAGGCTTGCTTATGTTGTTGCAGCCACCAGCATAGCACCTCAGGAACTGGATCCCGCCGGCTAAAATTCCCAGCATGGGGACAAACATGTAGTAACTGTGGGAAGCCCAATCACCTATCGAGGCTAAGAAACTGCCTCAAGCGGTCAGGAAAAGCCCAGAGGCTAATGAAGCTGCCATGGACACACTTATTGCCCACATCACATTCAATCAAACGACAGGCACGTATACATCTAAAGACACAGGCCAGGTAAGGGAAATTGATGCATATGTTGTTCCGTTCTCACCAAAAACGGATCCCAGACAAGTTAAGAATATCCCCAGAAATAACAGCACTAGGATGACGATCTTTCCCGACAGTGGGGCCACCATATGTCTCGGGGGACTTAAGCACCTTCTGAATATGGGGCTCACTACCAACAACCTCATTCCATCAAAAAAAAGTCGTTCGAGCTGTGGGAGGTTTTACACTTGTATGTCAGGTTTGGCTCCCTGTGGAATTCATCGTCCAAGGAAGAACAACTAAACAAGCCCTATACATATGCAAAAAGATTCAGCGGCTATACTCCAGCAAAGCAGCCTGCATTGATGTAGGGATACTGTCCAAAGACTTTCCTAAGCCGACGACTACAATATTACCCCAAACAGCAATGCAACACATGCCCTCGACAAGCAGACATAAAAAATCGGACGCAAGCACTAAACAATGCAAAGTCGAGGGACAACTTACAGCACACACCTTAAACCCCCTTCAAAAATGACAAATAGTGGCACTAAAACGACCAACAACCCGCCGATGGGATACAACAGGTCAGGTCATTGAAACCCTCCCCAACCACCAATACCGTATCAGAGTTGACGGATCAGGTAGAATTACCTTACGAAATCGCCGATTTCTCAGGAAACTGGATACACCAACAATCCCAGTTCCAAGACCTAGTGCCTTACCCGAGACCCCTACACCAGTGACACAAACATTCAACGCTGGAATAACATCAAACACTGCTCAGCCGTCTACAATAACACGGACAAAACCCCCTCGGGCATTGTCCAGATTACTTCCACACAACCAGTCAGGTTTACAGGAACTCATCCCTCCCCAAAGGCCACTACCGACACGCGATGTGGGGAAAGGAGATGTAGAATAACAAGACAATAAACAGCACTTACCGGTGTAAGAGTCCCAGCTAGCGTCCAGCTGGCAGACAAAAATAAAGCAGGTTGTAACTTAATACAAACCCTGCAAACTAACTGATGAATCAAGCTGGTATTTATATAGAAATACCTCCACTCAGGTACCAGCAGCCAATCACAGCCCAAGCAATGGACTATCCCACTTTAGCACAATGAGATGCTCCATTGCACCATAAATAGCTCTCTTTCTCAAGGTTGAATTATTTTTTTACCTCAGCTTGCTCCACAACTGAGTGTTTATCTTGACCACGTGATTGTTCGACACATACAATATATATATATACGCATACAATATATATAGATATATGCATATATATACATACAATATATATACATATATACATCTATATATACATACAACATATATACATACAATAGATATACATATATATATATATATGTATATATACATACAATATATATATATGTATATATATACATGTATACATGTATATATACATACAATATATATATACATACAATATGTATACATATATAAATGTATATATAAATACAATATATATATACATATATATACATACAATACATATATATACACGTATATATACATACAATATATATATATATATATATATATATATATATATATATATTATATTCTAGAATCGTTATCGATAAGTCTTAAGCAAAATATCGCTCAATATCAATAAATTAATAATGCGATGACAAAATGAGATAAAAACCACAAATAAGTTCAATTTGCAAGTAAACGTTTCACGCTGTGAAGCGATCGTCGGTCAATTGAATTAAGAAACAAGGGTCCGTTGTTCATCTTTAAAACCCCGCACGCACATACCATTTATCAAATCTCTTCGGTAGAGAGAGGAAGAGGATTTTCTTTTCATGCTTCCATTGAGAGGCAACTTTCGATCTTTTATTCAATAAGCAGCTCTGATCAGGAAAGGCAATTATAATTAATTTCTTCCCTAAACTCAATTTGCATCTTTTGAACCATGGAGTTTATGGGGGGAGATGTTCACGTAGAGTATCGGTTATCAGCGCAGGAAGTGAACCTGGCGTGTCGAGTTCCAGTTGAAACTGTTGCATTTACTTTCACACAAGTGCCATTTTCCCTCCAGTTAGTACAGTAGCAGGTCAAACTAAATTATCTAGCTTTGGAGCTAACAACTGTAATCCAGAAAAAAATAACTATTTACTGGGGAAAGTACAGTTGTAAGTCGAGTTACCATGATTGACAATAACATATTACAGAAAGTTTGTCTTACACGTAAAGGGTAAATATTTCGGTGTCTCCAACGAAAATTCCTTTGTTATATACGCAGATGTTCAATATATCTTAGAATGCTATTAATAACTGGTGTACTTGTGAGCTTCTAAAGTGCAGTAAATATGTCCATTAATAATAAAATTCAAATAGTACATGTGTGGAATGAAGGATTCATTAGCTAATTATGAAGCTGTAAAATCTTACATGTGTTAACTTTAACTCTTCTTATAAAATATAACTGCATTGTTTATTTATAGTTACTAAGAGGGCAGAAAATTTATAGGCTATAAAGAAGTGTTGCTAGAAGTGGGGAATCTTCTATGAATTAATTTCAATTTTTCTAATTACTAACTGCATGGCTTCTTTCTATGTACCAGTGGTGGACAAGAAAGCTCATAGATTGACTAAGAAGTGTTACTAGGAAGAAGTGTTACTAGGAAGAAGTGTTACAAGAAGTTTAAAATCTTGAATGCATTAATTTCATCACTTAATTCTTTCCGGTTAAACTGATAGCAGTTCAAACATATCTCGGTTTTTTCCAGTTGTTCAAAAATATATCTGTTTTTTCCAGTTGTTCAAACATAGTTGTTTCTTTTCCAGTTTTTTCAAACATATCATTGTTTCTTTCCAGTTAAACTGATTGTAATTCAAACATATAAACATAATTAACTAGTAGCCAATATTCGTAAAAAAGGGATAACATTTATAATCGTAGTGTTATCAAGTACCAGCAGAAAAATTGTTTTAGTCACCAAGGATATTCATGGTCACAGGTTTGCTACATTACGGGATTCATCAGCTTTATCAACAGTGCTAAAGTGGACAGTTGAATTTAGTAGAGAAAAAGACAGTCTTTACGACGACCCATGTTATGGGAGTTCTGCAACTGCAAACACCGTGGAATGCATGGTTCACGTTTACCACATGGTGATGGATGACGGATGATTGACTATAAATCGAATGGCCAATGCTATTAGTATATCCTGTTCGAGAGCTAAAAAGATTTTCCACAATAAACTTGGCATGATTTTTTCTTCTTGCTGGTCTTCTGACATATGATCAAAAGCGCTCCAGATAAACACATCAGGGGGAAATTAGACATTGTCTGAAGTAAATCAGTTTGGTTTGCATGAACGTTTCCTAAGCTAGGATGAGTGTTAGGTTAATCACTTCGATACGGAGACAAAGAGACAATCCATGTAGTGGACCCCCCACCTCCTTGCCTGCTCTAAAGAAGGCCAAGTTAGTTTCATCGACAAGGAAAGTGATGAACTCACCTTTTGGGGATTCAAATTGCATTGTGTTCAGGCAAAACGGACACATGGAGAAAACTATACTCACTTGTTGAGGCAGGTATTAAAAGTTGAAGACCAAACGCTCCTGGATCAAAGATGAAATGTACCTTGTTTCATCAGGAAAATGCTCCAGTACACAATTTATAGGCGTCATTGGATGCTATGCGTGAGTTTGGCTTTTGATTCTTTATTCTCCTGTTTTGACTATCATCTGAAAAAAAAAACACTATGAACATGAAAAACACTATGAACATGAAAATATAAAAAAAAACTTTGTCAACATGAAAAACACATTGTTAACAATAAAAAACATTATCAACATGAAAGAATATCTATCAATATGAAAAAAATAACTATCAATATGAAAAAAAACACTATCAACATTAAAAACATTATCAACATGTAAAAAAAGCATTATGGACATGAAAACAATAACTATCAATATTAAAAACAAGTATCAAAATGAAAAAAAAACACATTATCAACATGAACAGAAACACTGTCACATGAAAAAAGACACTATGCAGGAATCCAGTATTAACAGTATCGCAGGGATATCTGATGTTCATGACTTTTTATCAACAAGATGAAAACTTCTTAACCAATGGAATCCAAGCAATGCAACACCGATGGAAAAAGTGTGTTGACCGAAGGGGGGACAATGTTGAAAATAAACCTCATCTGGCCACATTCCATTATCTTCGTTAAACTATGAAATTTTCAATCGACTCCCAAATGTTTATTGAATTAATCTTACTCGCAAGTTTTGCTCAAAGCTGAATTAATTCTGGTATGGAAGAATATGACGCAATTCCTTTGCTGAAATGACTTCTTCAGACTATAGAGGGTGTTTAAAGGAATTATACACACACACATGCAAAACACACACACGCAAAACACACAAACACATGTATATATATTTACGGGTAGATAATGAAATAAAACATCGTTTCTAATTGGACAGACACGGTGATTATTCAGTACACTCAACTTAATTTTTGAAATACATTTCTGGTACGTATCTCGTAATAATTTAACACCAGGTAAGTTTTCGCAGTTAGTGAAAAGTTGGTGTTCGAGTCTGTGTGAGAGCACGGATTTTGAAAACACTGGCTTAAGGTTTCTTCCTCTCACGCATTTCATGACTGACAAAACAGAATCTAACAAGGATCGATACGTTTTGACCTTACAAATTCGTATTGGCGGGGTAGGGTGCAGGCTTGAAGATTAAACTTTTCATTGTTGCTTATCTCTGGGGCCAACAAGAGCACTCACTGACCTTTTTCAGTCGTTTTTATTCAGAAGATTTTCAGTGGGTTGATGACCTTTTCGTTCAAACGATGTACCTACGCAGCATACACACATTCATACTGACCTTCACGAGCGCGCGCGCGCACACACACGTGTATATATATATATATATATATATATATATATATATATATATATAGAGAGAGAGAGAGAGAGAGAGAGGAGTGAGAGATAGATAGGTGAGAGGGAACAGTTAAAATTTCTCGGACCCCAATACTTCCCAAAATCTGACAAATGATCAAACATGAGAATGTTTTAAATAAATTATTGGATCGAGAACTTTACATCGCATTGTTGACCAAGAAAAAAAATGTCAAATGCCATTGAATGGAATTCTTTATGATAAATCACGGTCGCTGAATCCGAAAATCTAATTATATTGAATTGGTTCTATTTTTCAAGATATTGGGTAGCAATAAATTTCGAGGATTTAATTTTCTCCGAACATGCTATATTTTCTCACTCTACTCGTTATTTTTTTCTGTTAGGGGAGATAACTCTACCCAAGAAAGAGAATCCTTCAGATTGAGTACAAAAATGACTGGAAAGATTCCATCTGGACAGGGAGGGAAACAAGATGGTTACCGTTTTAACATATGCACGTGGATTGATTTTAGTCTTTTTCATCCGCCTTCATCAAGTATAGTGACAAAAAATAAATATTGTTTATATTTGAAATATAATTACCCGTTTATGTGATCTGCCTATATTTCTGTGATGAGGTATTATGTAAATTATTAACATTATTCGGACTATTGTCCTCATCTTTGTCGCTAAATTTATTACAACGTTTCGGCCTTTGTACGCTCTGGCCTTCTTCAGATCGTAAGAATATCGAACTGAACAATTTATTTCGCTCACTGGGGTAGACTGTCCTAGTTCCATGTGCCATGTTTAATGAATGTCAGTCCTCAAGGACACATGGCACAGTGGATAAAGGCGTTGTTTAGATCCAGTGACATGAACCCAAAGAGTGTGAGTTCAATAACCGGTTAAGGAAGTGGAGAACTTTCAGAGGGAAATTAACAGAAGATAACTGACATCCAAATGACAAAGATGAAGACAATAGACCGAATAATGTAAATAATGTACTTTTATGTGATATTTTTTTTATTTACCCTACCAGCCTGGGAAATAACAGTATACATTCCTTAGAACTGTATAATTCTTTAAGTATTAATGAGAAACTCTTAATACCATTGTTCTTGTTACATATACAAATAACAGTATAGAGGCAAGAGAGCTCCAGCTAATCTGATGCTATCTGCATTGAAGTCAGGATTTATTTAACAGGCTCTGTTGGTGAAATAGTCTTTCTATATTTCAAGTATACAAAACTTTATTCAACGATTCTAAGTTTAAACATTGTCATTATAAGTGGTGAATATACGGTAAATGTTCATCTTCTCAATGTTCAAGATTTCATCAGAACATATCAGGCTTACATTGGTGTGGGGATTGGGGATCAAGATAAGTCATTGACTCCTCTCAAAGTTTGTAACAATTGTACGGAAATGCTTTTCTTGTGGACCCAAGGTAATGTCAAGTCAATGACGTTTGAGGTTACCAATGGTGTGGCGAGAGTCCACAAATCATTAGGAAGATTCCAACTTTTGTATGGTGAAGATGTCAGGATGGAACCATTACAAGATGTCGTGGCACTATCCTGATATTGAACCTGCAAGACAACCGTTTCCACATTGGAGTTGTGTTTCCGTTCCACTTTTTACTTTCCTGCCTGATCTTGCTGAAGATGATTATACTGTGAATCTTACAGAAGCAGTAGATGAAGATTCCGAAAAAAGAAGCAACAGCAGTAGTAGTATTAATAATTGTCAGTTGGGAGATTTTCACACTGCAAAAGTAGAGCTATTCATACAAGGAGAGCAGAAGGACTTGGTGAAAGTTCTTGCTTTGTCAAAAGCGGCCGGTTTTGGGCTCCCGTCTCAGCTAGCATCGTGTTCTTGACTCTGATAACATTTAACGCAGGACAAACGAGGAAAGTTCGTTATTTTAATGAAGACAACGATTTTGTCATTTGAAATATCTCCCAATGCCTTGTTTTATCAATTCAGCCGAGTGGCGTTTATTTATTGAAAAAAGCTAAACCTAGTGTGAATTTTTGCACAATGGTGGCAAGTTTACTTTTATTGCAGTTATCCATTAAATGATCTTGAAGGAACACTTCACGAGTGTAAAGATTGTTCTAAAAAACATAAACATAAGTGAAGGATATGCGTAGATTTTAAAATGGTTAACAATCTGTTAAAGCAGCAAGGTAGTTTTACCAAGTACCCATGTTTTTTTTATCTATGGGAAAGCAGAGTCAACGATCAATATTTGGAAAAGAAGGGGAGGAAAATTCTCATAAATGAACCGCTGGTTAACCGTGTTTGCATTATCTTGTCACCACTACACATAAAGTTGGAAATCAATTTATCCAGGCGTTAAGATGATGCATGTTTCAGTTATATCTGCTCAGAATTTCCTGGTCTGAGTAATAAGAAACAGAAGGTAGGATTGTTTGAGAGGACACGAAAAAGAGAACTAATTAACGATGAAAATGTTTTCTCCTACATGACTGAAATTCAGGCTGCTGCGTGGAATTCTTTTGTCACAGTTGTGAAAGGCTTCCTGAGCCAACATAAAGCGCTTAACTAGTCAAGGTGATGATAAAATTCCCCGAGCTCTTGAAAGAAGAATGAGTATAAAAAATATTTTATCATTGATACAGATTACCTGAAAACCTTGGTTATGTAACCGAAGGACAGTGAGAAAGTTGACATCAAGACTATGAGGAAGCTGCACTAAGGGCCGATGGAAGGCTCACATCATTGTCTGATTACTGTTGGAGCCTCATGCGTGATTGCACTCAAAAAGCTTACAAACGGTCATATAAAAGAAGCTTCCTTCAAACGAAGTAAAGGACGACGATCTGGACAGATTGCGATTTTATGCTTGTAACATATTATGTTGAATAACATAAATTACATATTTTCCTAATTTACTTTTCTTGTGAAATTTGATTGAAAATTATATTTTATTTTATAATTTTTAATTAATCTCTAGTAATAAATGAGGGTATGACTGGAGAATGTTCTGGCTCTTTGTTCAGTGTTAAAACACTAGCATACTGTAAGTAAATATCACATCTTTAATAATTCATATACAATCAGAAAACGTGGTTCATGTATTCAAAGTTGTTTGATTAAAATCTGATAGCCTAAATATCATGGTAAATGTGGCTTTTCTGAAATATCAATTCACCTGGAACGAAGTAATCGAATTCATATCATTGTGTACTGATTCGAAGACACGAAAAACGCATTTCAGCAATATCTTAAAAAAACTAGAGCGAATGGAATAAAAGTGATCGTTCTACACAGGAACATCAATATACCCCCGAAATAATCTCACCTAATATCGAAAAAAAATGTTCTTGGTCAGTGAATTGTTAGATTTAGTTGGTAATGTATTTTATCGGACTTCACAGATTTTATATGTTTTATTCAATTATTTTTACTCTGTAACATTATCCATTTTTAATTTTGTGTTATATTTCAATTCGTAGATATTCATTTTTTATTTTTAAATAATTTCAACCAAATGTTTTAAATCTATGTCAGGCACAAATTCGTATACAATTTTAATCGTCAATGCAATAGTTGCATTGATTTATATGATCCTCGTCGGCATCCGTCTGTCTCGAGAGACGATGGAGTAGCGTGGTACGCTACGAGCCTGGGAGGGATATATGGAGAACTAGGGCTGCCTGGACGTCTAGTTCCCTCTCTTGGCCTTGCTAGAAGATTCCAAAGGAGAAAATAAACCAATACAGTTTGGTGCTGTCCATCCGCCTTAGGGGCTCCACTTTGAATTCAGAGTTGTCCTTCTCCTAGACCAGTTGCCATCCAAGGCTATAGAACCCAGTCTGTCCTGCTATTTACCCATAAATGGAGGGGGAAGATGGTATTCACACCTTTCCCAATATTATATAATCATCCTAAATAGTCATGCCCAGTTTACGAGTCGAAATCCATGAGTCAGATTTCTAACCCGTTGGATCACCCTTCAATAGAGATTAAGAGCGATTTGATGAGACCGGAATGAGCGTAGTTTCTTACTTGTAAACTTCCATACGTCTACTATTCGTCCATGATTAGAATATTGCTCTCCCGTATTTACCTTGAACGCCTTGATAAAATCACACATTACCCTAAATCCATAACTGGTTTTCAAGTCACTTAACCTTTAACCTTATTCTTCTGATTCATCACCATCTGCTTTTCATTTCTGGAAACTATTTGACTTAATTGATAGTGAACTCATTTACAATGTTAAGCAGTGTCCCCACAAACCCCCAAAATGTTACCTTATATAATTGGACACATAATAGAGTGAGAATAGAAACCTGACCTAAATTTTACTTTTCATAGTTTTCAAAAAAAAAAAAAAAAAAAAAGTGCAAGTCTGAGATACAACCTGCGTTATATAAAATCTATTTAACGTCAAAGCAATTTCAAACGGATTTTACGATTGAAGAATCTTGTAATATATTTAAGTTCATGATAGTCCACCATCGATGCAGTCTATTGAAAACAAGATGCATACAAAAAGATATATTCAGCCATGTCATGAACTCAGTCTGAGAATTGCAGGCAGAGACTGACATTTGGCTCTTCAGGCAGGGAATGAACAGAACCAGGTGGTGCTAAGTAAGTATCGCTTTGTTTTCTTTGTTTTATTGTGTTTTACGGTATATCAACCTCAATGGGTTATATAATACCGACAACTTTTTTTTTCAGGTATTTTTTTTTTTTTTGTGAAAAATCTATTTCTGTAATATTTTTTTCCTCAAAAATGTATACCTGGCAATATTATTTTAAAACATGTATTGCTGGTAATATTTTTTTTCAAAAACGTATTGCTGGTAATATTTTTCCTTTTCAAAAATATATTGCTGGTAACTTTGTTTTTTTCAAAAATATGTTGCTGGTAATAGTTTTTTTCAAAAATATATTGCTGGCAATAGTTTTTTTTTTTTCATAAGTATATTGCTGTTAATAGTTTCTTTACAAAAATGTATTACTGTAATAGTTTTTTTTTTTTTCTTAAAAAAGTTATTTCGGGTAATATCTTTTTACAAAGTATTTCTGGTATTAAAATCTTTTTTACACTTTCATAGCTGGGACCCTAACAGGTGCTACTACCCTAGGTCAGGATGGACCTGGGAACACCAGCAACTGAGAGGTAGTTCCACGCTCCTCAAAACCTTCTGATCAGAAGCCTTGCTGTTGGACGTAGTTTATCGTCTTACCCAGGAGGGAGGTACGTATCAAAATTAGAAGCAAGGCAAGAAATTTCACCTGGACTCTGTTGACAATAGTGAGATGATTAACAACAAAACAACAATGGGTCCTTATCTGGTCGATTGGCTTCAGTCGCTTTCACATCGCCGCAAGTTTACCTCTCTGTGTTTTATCTATAAATATTTTCATGATAATTGTTTGAATGAGTACGTAGACTTTTTCAATTTAAGCGAAGTACATGACTGGCGTCGAGATCTCATCACTTTACAGCTGAGTTGGCTAGATATAACCGTAAGTTCTATGTTAAAAGTTTCTTTCTTTGCAACTTGCCCGGCTTTATGCATTTCGTTCAACTTTAATCTTCACAAAATTAAATACGATGTCAATCGCTAATCCTCCTGATTTCTTTTTTCTCTTCCCGCTCATTATTAACGTTTCTGATCCTAATTCTTCCACACCCTTGTGTCTCATTGGCTTTTTTGCTTTGCGTCGGATGAAACCAATTGAAAAGATGTTGTGGATTCCGGATTGAAATTCGGTACCAATAAATAACAGACGCCAGGAATGAATATATGAAAATAATATATTAACGTAATAATACAAACTGGTAAACTGGTTAGTAGTTCCAGGAATACGGGTTAGTAGCAATATATATATATATACAGTCTTTGGTATTGAAGTATCGCTGTATAACTTCTTACTGAGTCTACGTGCTCGCTCACTGTGACTCCTACAACACTGTTACCTCACCCTTCCGGTTACCTACAACCTTTACTCTGTCACTCTGGACTCGACTCGACTCGACTCTTCGGTTTTGCTCTCGTCTCTCAGGTATTCACTGGCAGTAGTATAAATATACACTGGGTGAGTCCACTTGAATAAAAAAGGGTGGACCCCTCAACAAAAGAAAAAAAAATCTACGATGGTGGGCTGAAAAATTCATAGACTCAATATGAAGAAGTAATTTTAGAGATGTGTAACCTTGAATACGTACATTTCAAATGTTCGTATTAATAACTGCATTGCTTCTTCTCAGGAAAACTTAAATCTAACTATTCAAATAGGACTTGCATCCAGTTAGTCAAAAAATTCATCAACACGTACATGGCCTCTTGCGATAATGGTTCTCAGTAAAGTGTTTTTTCATGTTGAGAAATAGATGATAGTCAAATGAGTCCGAGACACAATAAATAACCTAAATCAGTACCACATTCCAATTTGGCGCCTGTGCTAAATATGCACCTGGGAGTAAGAGTTAATATTTCTAATAATTACACCTGCTAAATTAAGGCTCTTTACGTAACAAAAGAGGTTTTTTATTCAGCCATGACTTTACAAGAGGATTTCAATAATTGCAGATACGTTTTTGTTCCGAATTTTGTGAAAATAGTTCTTCGGGCTTGTTAGTTTATTGAGTAGAATTGGTATGCCAGTGCGTAGATGACCAACAAGCAGAATGTCTAATTTAAAAACGCCTAATGTGCGGCTGTCATAATCTTCAGATTCGGATCAATCATCCACTCTACAATGCAGTCTCTCCTCTATGACACGGCTTCATAAAACTATATAGATATGGCATGCTTCTTAAGCACATGCAAAATGAATAATATAGGCCATTTTAAAATCGCCGTACTTGATGTCGCACTTGACATGTCTCTAAAGAATTCTCAGCTACTTGTCCCACAAAAGTGACAGTATGTGTTGAAGTCAAATCCCGGTGACGTCTCAGCTCTTTGAATTTCGATTTCAAATGTTAATGTCAATTTTATTTTTGTTTTTGGCAAACGCTATCAGAGATTATACATGCTGTCATGATGGAAGCAATTATTCTACCCACAAAGTTAACGCATCTGCTAAATAAGCGGCCAGGAAAAATTCTGATTTCTAATAAGGGCCGTGTATTTTTTCCGTCCTTATGTGTACATCTCTGCCTGTGTCTGTCTGTTTACTTTGTATGGATAATAATGAGAGTAGACCTTTCCTTATAAGGAAAAATTCGTAGTTATGTGACCAAACAGCATTACTGTCGTTTGAAATTTATAAAATCTTTCTCTTGAATTTTTTTTTCTAGAAAATAATGTCCCTTGTTTACTAAGTGTTATCGCTCTTTCAAATACTGACGTGATCTTCCTTCTGAACATTGTCTCGAAATAGTCTGGAAAGAACGTCTGTATTATTTTCAATTCGAGCTTATATGTCATCTATTTAACGTATTACTGCCTTTGAAAATTTTTCAAATAATGAAGTTTTTTCTGTGATTAGCTGGAGTCATTTGTGATTGTGTAGCGTCATTCTACGAGATCCGATGAATAACAGTCCTCTTCAAAAGCCACATGGATCATTCACTTGAATCTAAATTTAATTATTGATCTGAAAAAGAAAAAGTTTGTAATTGTTAATCGGGGAGCTGAGTTCCGATCCCGTTGTTTTTGTTATATTCACTGACGCGTAAATATCATTGGGAAAGGCATGAATCCACCTATTCCCCTGCCAGCTATGGGTTTATTAGTAAGTCTTGTATCACTAAATCATTATTATCTCAAACAAAAACAGATTCATACAATCTAAAATCTAAAAATATTTTCTCGATTTAAATAATCTGCAAATGGTTGATAAGCCGTAGAAAACGAATTAGTCAACAACAACAACAAAAAGAAAAAAAAAGTTGACATTCATTTTAGAGGCGAAATTTGGCTCAACCATTTACGAACATCGAGGTCTTTCTTGGCGATGTCTTTGCTTTTTTTCTTTTTTCTATCCAAAATTGTCATGGTAGGAGGAGTTCACTTGTGATGAGAAAAAAAAATGACAGATGTAATACTTCAATGAACTATTTCGATAATTACACTATTTACATTGTTGGGAATGTTGCTCCATCTTTATTGACATATTAACACTCTTTCGACTGTTGTGCGCTCCGGACTTCTTTCAGATGATATTTGTTTAAATATGGAATCGAATCCAGAGTAATCTTTCGTATGGTATTCCTTATTCACACTTGAATGTAGCTAACTCTTTTGTTGGCTTTAAACAGGACAACATCATAACCACTATTTATAGAAGTTGTTAATGAAGAATAGACTTGATCACAAATACACCAGAAGAGTTAAAGCGTCAATTCAAACTGATCTGGAAAATAACGGCTGGTTTGATGATGAAATTGTTGAAGTTACGCAATTATCGCATGAGAACGTTAACACATTTACAGACACGCCAATGCTTTTTCTCTTTTATTTCTTCTCTTATTTAGCAGAGCTCATTTTAAGCCTCTGCATCGGTGTAGGGATTTCAGATGGACGACCTTCGCGCCAGAATTTGGTGGGATTTTTCTAATCGTTTCCATATTTTAGGTACATCGGGTTTATACAGATCCTTGAACATCTGTCTGCATTTCAGAGATGAGGTCTACTGTGGCCACGTCCTTCTTTCTTGTCTTCAGGCAATTTAAGGCTGGTGTCCTCTTCATTACCAAACTGCTATAAATAATGCTTTCGATGTTATCCTGTATACATGCCATCAAAAGAATTAGTTGAACTCAAGTAGGAAAAAAAAAACAACATACAGATTGGCTACTCTGAGTTCCGTTCAAAATTCAAACAAATAGCACCTGAAGAAAGCCGAAACGTACAATGGCCGAAACATTATTAATGTGACCATAAAAAGGAGGACAACAGTCCGGACAATGTAAATAGCATAATTAGCTAGAATTCTTAATCTCAGAGAGACAGAAACTTTTATAATCAATATGCGCGTGCGCGTGTGCGTGTGTGTTTCCCAAGACTTGTCCAGTGAAGCATTTACGCAAGCTCGCTTGGTAGGTTAGACGTTGTTTTACTCTTTCCCGCTTGCTGTCAATATGTCCTGAGTATCGGATATTATTTTTCTGATGTTAAGTATAAGTGTCTTTTTTTTCCATTGTCTTTGGAAGTTCGTCGTTTTTCACATGTCCGATCCATGGTATTATCAGCTTCCTTTTGTAGAACTACGTTTATGTTGCTTTATATCTCTTATGAGGAGATTGTCCAACATTCATTGCCATAGAAACGTCTATTATCACAGGACATTTCAACACTGAAATATTCATCATTCGTTAGTAATACTAAGGGTTAAGTGGCCTTGTTGATACCGAGTTTTTATCATTGATATCAAACCGGATTAAGACTTATTAAGGATTATTACCGGATTAAGAATTATTCCTATTCTTATGAATATTCTTATATTCTTATTCTTATGAATATTCTTATATTTTTATTCTATTGAATATTCTTATATTCTTATATTCCTATTCTTATGAATATTCTTATGAATATTCTCATATTCTTATATTTTTATTTTTATGAATATTATTATATCCTTATTCTTATGAATAATATTATGAATATTCTTATATTATTATATACTTGTCCTTATGAATATTCTTACATTCTTATATTCTTATTCTTATGAATAATCTTATGAATATTATTATATTCTTATATTTTTATTCTTCTGAATATACTTATATTCTTATTCTTATGAATATTCTTGTGAATATTCTTGCCGAGATTCATTTAATTTAATTCGTGTTCTTCTAATTCTTGATTCGATTTTTCAGCTTAATTGAGTGTGTGCATTATGTGTATGTCTTAGTGTGTAGTAGGGATGTTTTAATTTCCGAATACGGTTAGCACATTGTGGCCTTGCCCTACAACACACTAAAACATACACATAATGCACACACTCAACCTGAAAAATCGAATTATCCTTGATACTGGCTAAAAGTATAGCCGAAAGCGCTCGGAACTGTAAAACATTTGGACAGTTTTTACACACTCTTTGTCCAGAAAAGAAAGCCCTTGATCAAACACAAGAAAAATTAAATAAAATACTTAACTGTGGTACCTTGTCTGTCGTTTTTAACTAAACATGCATTTTACACATGTTCTGTCTACTTATTTTCAATAGGATCCTTTCAAAATCTCGGATGAGGTTTTTGGTGTCGTTATTGAAGGACGAGAGAAAATGCCGTGTTGATAGGTATCCCCCGACTCTTTAATCAATTAGAGGTGTTAACATTTTCCGTTAATAAAGCTGAATATTTTGCCCGTAAATTCTCCTTAGACTCTACTCTTGACTCATCTGCAGTATCCCTGACTAAATTCCCCTCAGAGAACTGAGTCTCTGTTGAGTAATATTCATGTAACCGCTCTTTATGGTTTCTGCTAACATCTCTTACACAGATCCTTATAAATCATATGGACCCGATGACATCCCTGTAATTATCATTAAAAAGTGCTCCATGCTTTTAAAATTAATATTAATCAGCAAAAATTTTAATACAATGTCAATCGCTATCTACTATCCTCCTGATTACTCTTTCCTTTTCCCGCTCATTATTGTTTGTGTTCCTAATTTTTTCACACACTGTAAACACATTTGTACCTTAGTGGAGTTATTGTCTTGCATGAGGTAATGCCGCTTAAAAAATAATAAAATTGTTTTGTCAAATATGTTTTCGAAAAACGAAAAAGAATTTTTTTTTTAATAAATTGAGTGCACATTTTAAGTTCCCCAATATTTTCTTTATAACAACTTTAAAAAAAAATAGTCTTCTAATTTTAGATTATGAAAAATAAATTTTATATATGCATGAGTACAAAAAATATACACCACAATAAGTTAGAATTTAATCAACTCAAATATCGAAGAATTGATTTTCTTTGCTTCGACTTTTTCCAAAAATGGAAGAAAAAGAAAATAGAACAAAATTCAACATTTCTTTGTTTTAATGAGTAGAGTGATTTTTTTTTTATTCCAAGTAATGTTTCTTAATTATTTTTCTTGTCCATTTGCCTTTCTCTGGTTCAATCTCTCGATGGGAATTCTTGATTCAGACAGCGTCACGTTTGTCTACCATTTTCATTTTTGTTTTATATAATAAGTGAATCTGATTTTTTTTTTAAGAAGAAAACTTGTTACTCGATAACTTACGTCACAAACTGATAAAAAAATCTCGATGTATTCACACATTTTTTTTTTTTTTGTTTTCTGCATTTTGTCGTGAAAAATTTCGTAAGTGTGTCGGTCAAAGCATTCTTCATGTGAACCTTTCCATTTTTATAGTCGGTAGATAAACGCTTCTTATGTCAGTGTTTTACCATAATGTCGTAGAGGTGATTAGCAATAAGAAGTATTAAGGTCACCAGAAAAGAGGTGATAACAATATAATAAAGACGGTGGTGTTTGTGGTGGAAGTGATGAAGAAGGAAAAGATGAAGGGTGTAGGTGAGTAAAAAAGTGTGGTTGTAGGAAAATAGGAAAGAAAAAGAGGAGGAGGAGAAGAAAATTAATAATGAAGAAGAAGGAGACGGAAATAAGGAGGAAATTGAGGAGAAGGAGATGGAGAATACTGAATAGAAGAAGAAGTAGAAGAATGAAGAGAAGAAGAATGAGGCGAAAAGATGAAGAAGAAAAAAGGAAATAATGAAGAGTAGGAGAAGATGGAAATTTGTTAAGCGAAGAAGAAGGAGAATAATGAAGAGAACGAGAATAATGAAGATAAGAAGAAGGAGGAGGAGGACACGAAGAAGAAGAAGAAGAAGAAGAAGAAGGAGGAGGAGGAGGAGGAGGAGAGTGGGAAATGTAGAGAAGTAAAGGGAGAAGGAGAACAATAAAGAAGTCAAGAAGAAGAAGAAGAAAAAGCAGAATAATGAAAAGAAGAAGATGAGAGAAGAATGAAGAGTAGAAAAAGAAGAGGGAGAATAATGAAGAGAAGATGATAGAGAAGAAGGAGAACAATGAGAAGCAGATGAAGGAGAATAGAAGAAGAAGAAGAAAAAGAAGAAAATGGAGAATTATTAAGAGAAGAATAAGGAGAATATGAAGAGGAGAAGAAGAAGAAAAAGAAGATGGAGAATAATGAAGAGGAAGAAGAAGATGGGGAATGAAGAGAGGACACGCAAGAATTAATCGAATAATGAAGTGAAAAGGAATCAGGAGGATAAAAAGACGAAGGATAATGAAGAAACAAAGGAGGAAGAAGAGAGGAAAAGGAACTAGAAGATAGGATGAGAAGAATACTAAAGAGTAGAGGGAGGTGAAGAAAATGAAGAAGAACGAGGGAGACGAGAATAATGAAGAGTAGATGAAGAAGAAGAGAAAGAAGAAAAAGAAGGGGAAGGAGAAAGATGAAGAATATTGAATGAAGGAGAAGAAGAATGAATTTAAGTAGAGCAAAAAGAAAGAAAACAACTAAGAGAAGAAGGTAATGATCGAAAATTATTAAGCGAAGAAGAAGAAGAATTATGAGGGGACATAAAGATGGAGAACAAGGCAAAGAAGAAGAAGAAGAATGAAGAGAAAAAGGAGGGTGAATAATAACGAGAAGAAGAAGATGGCGAATAATGAAGAGAAGAAGAAGGAGAATGATGAAGAGAAGAAAATAAAGGAGAACAAAAAGAAGATAGAGAAAAATGAAGAAGATGAAGAGAAGAAGAAAAGAAGTAGAAGATGGAGAATTAATAAGAGAAGAATAAGGAGAATAACGTAGAGAAGAAGGCGAAAAATAATGAAAAATCATGAAGAGAGGATGAATAAGAATATAAATAATAATGAAAAGGAGAAAGAAAAATGGAGAATAATGAAGAGATGAAGATGGAGAAAAATTTTCAGAATAATGAAGAGTAGAAGAGGAAAACGAAGAAGAACAATGGCGAATAATGTTGAGCGGAAGGACAATAAGATGGAAACTAATCAAGTGAAGAAGAATAAGAAGACAGAATAATGAAAACAAGAGAAGAAGGAGAAGCTGAATAATGAAGAGACGAAGCAGAAGAAGGAGTAGGTGAAGAAGAAGAAAAAGTAGAGGCAAAAAAAAGAATACTAAAGAATAGAAGAAGAAGAACATGAAAAAGAAGAAGGAGTATTAAAATAATGAAAAGGAGAAATAGGAGGAGAGAAAGATTGAAAATATTCAAGAAGAAGAATGAAGTCAAGTAGAATGACGATGAGCAGAATATGGAGAATAATAGAGAGGATCAGAAGAAGATGAAGCAGGAAAAGATGGCGAATGAAGTGAAGTGGAAGAAGGATGATAAAAAAAGATCGAGAATAATGAAGAGAAGAAGTTGAAGGATAATAATGAATAGAAAAAAAGGGAGAAGGGGAAAATGGAGAAAATGTAGTGAAGAAGAAGAAGAACAAAATAGACAATTAGTGATAGAAGAGAAGGCGAATAATGACGAGAAGAAAAAGAAGATAGAGAATAAGAGAAAGTTGTAGAAGAATATAGAGAATAATGGAAAGAGGATGAATCAGCAGCTGGAGAATAATGAAGAGAACGAAAAGAGAAAGATAATGAAGTGATGTAGAAAGAAGAAGAAGAAGAAGAAGAAGAAGAAGAAGAAGAAGAAGAAGAAGAAGAAGAAGAATGCAGAATAATGAAGAGACGAAGAAGGAGGAAGAGAATAATAAAATGAACAATGAAGAGAAGACGGAGTAGGAGAAAGAGCAGGAGTATATTAAGAAGAAGAAGAAGAAGAATAAGAATATTAAGAATAATGAAGTGAAGAAAACGATGAAAAAGTGATAAAATAATGAAGGGGGTAACAATAAAGACAACAATAATAATAATAATAATAATAATAATAATAATAATAATAACAAGAAGAAGAAGAAGAAGAAGAAGAAGAAGAAGAAGAAGAAGAAGAAGGAGAAGAAGATGGAGTACAATAAAGAGAAGGAATAAAAAGAAGAAAAATAAACAGACCTTCGACGATTTCATAAGATGTTATTGCGTTAAAATATATTTAGTGAGCAGACATGATGAATCGATAAAAATCGTCGAAGTGTATATTTATAAAAAGAAATTCGGACTGCATGATTAAGTGCACACCAGATCGAATGAGGGTTCTCATTAAGTGTTACAAGTTCAATTCCTGTCGGAGAATCACATATTTTCTATGAATATTCTCGAACATTCAGGCCGGTAAATGATATTAATACTGTTTAATTAAAAAACAGAGCATCTACTTAAATATATTATATCTATATTAATAAAGTATAAACGGAAAATGTGCCAAACATATATATAAAATATGCTATACATATATATATATATATATATATATATATATATATATATATATATATATATATATATATATATAAGATATATACGTATAATTATATACGTATAATTATATATTTATGTATATATAACTATATATATAATTATATGTGCATATGTATATAATTATACATATATATATATATATATATATATATATATATATATATATATATATATATATATATATATATACAATTATATATATTATATATATACAATCTACTAACTATATTTCTCATGTTGTCTGTCTGTGTATCTGTCGTGGACGTTGTTACCTCGCCCAGGCCGCATTTCTCACCCGATTTCGATGCGGTTTTCACCACAAGTTTGCAAATGGCTGTCGTAAGGACATGACTTTTGAGTTCGGACTCAGGTTCCGAAAAAATCGATAATCGAAGAAATCTGCTTACTGAACGAATGATCGGATTTCAACCAAATTTGTCACCCTCTTAGAGTCTACCATTAGAAGTGTTGTCCAGAAGTTTCATGACCACGGACCCCTAAACAGCGCGGAAAATCGATAAAACCCCAAATCCGATGCGCTTAGATTGCGCCTGAACCGCATGTCGGTTTTTAGCGAAAACCGACCGGATTTATGAGGAGGCAATGGGAGTCACCATGTGAAGTTTCAGCTCTGAGCGACCCCCAAACGCGTTTTTTTTTCTGGTTGGGTATTTCCTAAATGCCCATTAATTTAAGGTCACGCTATGCGCGGGAAGAAACAGGTCAGTGCGAAGAAAACATTTGACCTCAAATTCTGGAATGGGTGCAGGGTCATTGAAATTCGGCTTTTTTATCCCAGCTACTAGGTCTGACTTTGAGCCACAAATGACATATTCGACAATATTCCAGATGACCTCTTTTGATGGTAATGCCTTCCGCGAAGTCGGTTGGATTCCCACCTTCAAGTTTCAAGGTCAGGTTTACCACCGGATTGGGCTTCTTTTGCCGGAAACTGCCACTGAATCGGCCTTTCTACAAATATACTTCATAGTAGACTACAATCAACAGGCAGATGCCCGCATGGGCATTATTCCAGAGAACGATACAAGCCAGGACAATCATCCTCGCAGGGATATCATAATGAGTCTCCAACAAATGCTCCACGAGACAAACAGCTATGACCCCGACCAGATTACGAGCCCTTTCAAAAATGCGTGCGAGACCCCTTCGTGCAGCAAAAAATCGATAAAATGTTCCGGTTCGACCCTGCCATCAGCTGTCAGTTTTTGACTTCTTTTCACACCCAGGCTGCAATTAAAGTAAAATGTCGATTCAACTTCCGACATTTACGGCGTCAATTCGTTACGGAGACAGATTTTCAATTTGGACTCAGGCTTTTAAAAAATTGGTAAATCGGCTGGTACTCCTGTATTTGGGCGGATTACATTCTAAAATTTCGGGCGTTCTTTACAATTCAACCAGAAATTCCTACGCGGCCCATTTAGAGGTGCCTTGCATAGAATGGCGTGTGACCCCGTCGTCACTCAAAAATTAATACAAACCTCCGTGTTGACCATGCCCTCAGCAGTCCATTTCCCACTTCTTTCTCCCAGGCCGCATCCCAGATTCGATTTTTGAATTTACGTCATTGTGTTATGCCGGAGCCCGATTTTTTATTTGGGAATCAAACTTTGTAAAAAAACCGATTAACTCACAGGTGATACGGATTTTGGGGGTTTTAAGTTGAATGTCTCGCCTGCACTACGCGGCCCAGTACATCTAAGCTTTTCACCTCATTTTGGACTCTGTCCAGTTGGCTTCGAGTTGTTAAACACTTTTGAGCTCATTTTATTTGAACTTAAAATCGGATCAATGTATGGTTTCCAAAGTACCGGGTTAACAAAACAAGGGTAACAACAACCCCCGCCCAAGTAGTATGACCAATCTCAATATTTAGCAAACTGGGTTGGGTTTGAAAAAGTATTTGTTGTTAACATTGTTTTTTCATTCGGCATTTCCAGTTACGAGTTCTTTTTTAAAGCTGATAGTTTTGTGTTCATTTTGTTTAGTTTCTTTTTTGTAACAGATTTAATGTTTAGTATAGAGCTTAGAAAACATTAACAGTGTGAGATAGGCAAGAAGTAAGGCATGTAGCAACATCAGCACGGCAAAGGGCACTCCTAAGCTAAGGAAGGGCAAAAATAAGTCAAGTGATAGCGATTGCTGTATGAGTCGTACGATTTTTTAATCAAGCACGGGCAACGCCGGGCCATGCTGCTAGTTATATATATATATATATATATATATATATATATATATATATATATATATATATATATATATATATATATATATATATAAATTCCTATATATTTATACATACATACATACATACATACATACAATTATACACATAATGATATATAATAATATATAATTATATATATATATATATATATATATATATTATATATATACAATTTTATATATGAATATAATTATATATACATATAATTAAATATGCATATGTACATATCATTTTTATACATTTTTGTATATAATTATATATATATATATATATATAATTATACATATACACACACACACATATATATATATATATATATATATATATATATATATATATATACAATTTTATACGTATATATATTTATATATATAATTATATATATATATAAGGTTGGTGCAAAAAATGACGTAATAATGTTGTTTTTTGACGTTAAAAATACGTCAAAAAACAACATTATTACGAAATTATTTTTTCACCAACCTAATATATATATATATATATATACATTAATTATGTATGCGCATATAATTATATATATGTGTATGTATAATTATATATATATACATTTATTCATATATATATGTATGCAATTATATATATATATGTATATATAAATAAAAACAAAGAACAGTAAAATATACATATATAAATATACATAGAAATATATATATATATATATATATGTGTGTGTGTGTTTATATATATATATAGATATATATACATATAGATATATATACATAGTAAGGTATATATATATATATATATATATATATATATATATATATATATATATATATATATATATATATATATATATACATATATATATATATATATATATGTCTAAATGTCTATGTAATTATATGTAGATATATAATTATATATTGTGGAAGTCTGCTCGCTACCGAGTATAACGATTTCATGAACTTTTTCACCCTCATTTTAAAACTTTCACATTCCCGATCATCACTCATTCATGTTTTCACTGTGGAGTCCTCGCAGGCGATTCTTTAGTGCTTGCATTGAGGTCACAATTGGTGCATGTTACTCGATCGCTAACTGTTGGTTTTTTGTGATACCTCGATTTAAAATGCCTTGTTAGACAGCTAACATTACTGTACACCCTTCCATAAACTGTACAGATGCAGTTCTTGAGAAAGGCTCCCCCATCAGGCAACTGGTTAGAAGTAGAATGCCTTGTTATCCGTGCCTTACAAAGCTACCACCATAAAATGTTACATGCAGATGATATACAGGGTCTCGTCCGGGGAGGTAGACAGGGCTTGAACCCGTCTAGGCGGGTTCAAAAGCTATATTTTGGGCCGAGCCTACGGGCTCGGAGACACCCACATTAAACCGGCCTTGTGCCATATTCGGTCCTCGTGGTTGGATAGATAAATACTGAGATCCGTCTCGTACAGTCTTTGACTGTTTGCAACGTCTGTTGAACTCTCTGCATTAGCAAAGAGGAACCCGGGCGAAGCTTTGCCGAAGGGCAAGGTTTCGTCCGAGGAGGTAGACAGGGCCTGAAACCGTCTAGGCGGGTTCAAGGGCTATATTTCTGGCCGAGCCTACGGGCTCGGAGAAACCCACATGAAACTCGGCCTTGTGCCACATTCAATCCTCGTGGGGGGATCGATAAATACTGAAATACTGAGATACGTTGAGATACATTGAGGCAGTTTTAGCGATACGGAGACAGATACAGGGCGTTCTCAGAGAGTTATTCAAGAGTCCAGGGAGAGAGAGATGATTACGGCTTTACTTATAGACACATGTACATATACTTTCTACAAACACGCATTCCTGGACTACTAATTTTCACTTCGAGCCTTTATTCTTACGTTTAATACACGTATTTTTCTATCTCAATTAGTGGCGTTGTTTATTCATTTGTGCAGGATATATTCACGGAATCCACAACAATAATATATATATATATATATATATATATATATATATATATATAATTTTATGTCTATATAATTAAATGTATATAATTATGTGTTTATATATATATAATTATAAGTATACATATATATATATATAATTATATATATATATATATATATATATATATATATATATATATATATATATATATATATATATATGATAGTGCCAGAAAATAAAATGTCCAATATTTGGATGTAGAACTAAATCTACACTGTCATTGTCTCTCCATACATGAAACCCAATACAAAATATGTTAATGCTGCATCCAAACCACTCTACAAGTAGATTTATTATACTTGTAGAGTGGTTTTCGGTAAAGGAATAGTGCCCAGGTTATCTAGAAATTACGCTAGTAAAATAAAGATTATAAAAAGAATTTAAAAGAATTGCATGATATGTCTAAACTGGAATTTAAACCTTAAATACAACAACAGATGAAGAATAATTCGAGAAAAAAAAAATTTCGTTTAACCCACACCTTTTAACTTAAAGATTAAATGTAAAATATAGAAAATATTTTTCAAATTTCTTGATAAATACTTGCTCCAAAATTCCGAATTATGCAAGGTCTTTGAATGACTTTCTGCATTTCATGTAGCAACAGAAGAAATATAATCTATTTTACAGGAGACAGGTAAAAGAAATTAACTTGTATTATTAAGTTTAGCCAAAGACATCTGGAAATTCGATCACTACCACGTAGATTAAGGTCACCTAAAATACATGAATTTTAACTACGCCAGAAAAAAATAATCCTGTGTAGAGTGCAACTGTTCAATGAAAATGAATCATTATAATCTCTTCACAAAAAGGTAACTGTGTATTCTACAACGCCCTATTTTTCGTGTCATAAAACTTCGCCCAATATACGGGTACATACGGTTGCTCCCAGCTGTTTAGCTTAATGTCAAATTTTGCCGAGACTAATCATATTATTAACCACGAAAAATATATTTTCCCAGAGCAAGCAACCTTTGGCCAAATATCAATATTGAGAAAATATCTTTGATAAACATACTTTTTTTTTCTCCCAGAAACTTGTCTTTCTCTGTACTAACACTTGTACAAGTCATCTTCTAGAAACTAGCGGTATAGGCGAAAGAATGCTATTGTGAGACACATTACCCACGGCGTTCAGGTGGCACTCAAGGACAATCCAAATAGTTCGATTGACAAGAAATAATGAACAGAATTGTTGGTAAGCAAAAAAAAAAAAAAAAAAAATTACATGTTTATATTTATTTTTAAATTGCTGACTGATTAGAGTGAGAAGACAGACAAATATCATTTTCGTCATCTCGATTGAAATCAAAAACAAACATTTGTACTATTTATTTTTTCTCAGGCTAGCCAAACATGTTTCTGTCTGGAACTTAAGACAACGGCTTGTATATACCAAGAACTAGTTCCGCGACCTTGATATAACTTGACATTCAAATGGAATATTATTCTGCTATATCTGAATAAATATACATTATTTACATTATTCGGGCTGTTATCCTCATCTTCAATCCCATATTCACAACAGTTCGGTCGTATCTGTCTATATTTTTGAGATGAGGTATTATGTACACTATTTACATTATTCGGAGTATTGTAAATTATTGAAAATTCGTAAAATTAAGGTATCAGCGCATATGGTAGCCGTCAAAAATCTACTGAGCCGACCAAGCATAGAAATGCATACAATATGGGAACCAGTAATAAGGAGTGCCAGAGAAAAGCGATAATAACGACAATTGCAATATAAGCTCTTGTATGAAACATGCAATGATAAAAGCAAAAATTGCAATATGAGCACTGGTAAAAATCGAAGACATTAGGTTTATAATATCCAGAAATTCACACACAGATGTCATCAAGGTTATATGGCACAGTAGATAAAAGCGTTAGTTAGATCCAGTGACAGGACCCAAACAGTCTGAGTTAAAAAAAAACTAACATCCATGGCACGTAGCACTAGAACATCTACCCCAGCGAGCGAAATAAAGGGTTCAGTTCGACATTCCAACCTACAACGGCTGAAATATGGCAATAATTTAATGTAAATAGTGTACTTCGGCCGTTGTACGTTCCGGCCTTCTTCAGGTGATCTCTGAGATGAGGTATTATGATTAATATGATGTATTATGATTACTTGCATTAATTACATTATCCTCATCTTCATTGCCATATTCACAACGTTTCGGTGATTAGAATTTCTAAACGGGGTTGATTGTTCTAACTCCAGGGGGATAAAGAGGATTTTTAGTCCATATTAGAACTCAATGAATGATATAGAGCAAATAATAATAATAATTAGGAAAAATCCATTGTTAGTATTGACTTTATTTCGATGAGTATAGGTAATACTAAATTGTAATTGGTAGGGATTCATATATATATTCAGCGAAATAAATTTATTACCGATAATAAAATTTTAAGTTTCTTTCCTAATAATAATAATATATATATGTGTGTGTGCGTGTGTGTGCGTGTATGTATGTGTGTGTGTGTGTGTGTATGTATATATATATATATATATATATATATATATATATATATATATATTCTGATAGAAATATAGTTTTAAGCTATGCTATATCCATGTGTTATTAGCTCTGTATCAGTGATAGAGCGTATGTGAATATAAAACTGGCCACTTAATTCAAAACCGTGCGGTGATTTTTCATCCATAGTATCAGATGCCAGCAGAGAGAAAGGTGAATTTTTACGTATTTATTTTTGAATAAACAGGCCAGTGACTCAGTGTCAAATTCATAGAAGAGCTTTGCATATATATATATATATATATATATATATATATATATATATATATATATATATATATAGTCATAGATCCTCATCTGGTATTAACATTGTGATGAGGGACACAACCAACACCAGGCTAAGATCCATGTATTCTGCACAATGATTCGTTTATATCTTATATTCCCCCAAATAACCTTCCGTTGTGGGATCACTGAACAAATATTAGGGTGATTTCCCTTACATCATTAAATCATCAGCAGATAATATAAAAAGAAAAGAAAGTAAGCAAAGTCCAACTCAATTATGATCTAATTGAATTAGGCTTCCCCGGGTTCTTGGAATAACACATTCGGCCGACCGCTGACCATAAATGAACGAAACGATATTATGAACAATATAATATTTAATTAACAAGAACATGTATATGGCAACGACAATAAAGATTTTATATCATGTGCTATAACATATATTTAGTTGGGATACGACAAATATTAACGAATGCAATGTTTCACACATATACAGGGGTATAGTCTTAATTGTCTAGTAGTACGATTATGGAAAGGTGTGTGCAAGAACATAATATTATTGGGTGTTTGCGAATCATAGTAATACTGGGGGTTTTGGGGTATAAACTTATCTGAGATATGCATTTATCGACCGAAGGCGATAATAGTCTCTTCTCTTGTATTCTTGGTTTAGCGACTGGAGCTTTAGATTTTCAACTGGGATCACATTCTCTGCCTTATGTTTATATTCAGGATTTCTTCTTAAGGCGATGATCTCCGAGGGGTTCAGGCTGATTGCGTCTGGACTATCTTCACATTCTTGGCATTTGAGTGGTTGGTCTGCTTCTCTGCGTCTGGGAATGTGTTTTCTCAGCGCGCTGCCTGGAACATTGACGTCGGCGTGACTTTCCATCCACTGGCCTCTCCGATAAAGCTGCTTTTTTTTCTTCTCCTCGCGTGCGCGTCTCCTTTTTGGCGCCTAATTTTCACGACTGCTGGTTGGCTGCTTTTGACCAATCGCGTTGTTTCATTTATGTGCTATCTTACTGGGTCTGAATCTATTTTTAGACTTCGCCTACGTGTATTTCTATGCGTGTCTGCTTTGGGTTCTGTTGTGGGAGTGGGGAATAACGTATATGTGTGGGCTTGCATTCTTCACAATATATATATATATATATATATATATATATATAAAGAGAGAGAGAGAGAGAGAGAGAGAGAGAGAGAGAGAGAGATAAACCGTTTTGAACAATTTTTGTTGAATTCTAAACGATAAATTTAGACATCAAACAAAGCTTGAGGTAGATTCAACACGTGTCATTAAAGTTATTGATTTATTATTAAAAAAACTGCGGTCTGAAGTGTTTATGCATATAAAACTATTATTAGTCCTCTGAAATCTCATAAAGACTTTTTTTCTTTTTTCCATATGATATGTTAAAACATGGTTATTAGAAAAGATACAACAAATGCTAGAAAATAACAAATTTATTGAGTGAGGGAATGTCGAAATTGGAGATATCAAAGGTGCTTCAAAGCGATTATCGAACGATAAAGGGAATATTGAAAATATAATTAAGTTGAGAACTACAAGCAAGGGGAACGTAAACTAGAGCGATTTATAACGAAACAAGCACTTTTGATCTGTGCTCAGGTCTTTGGACAGGGTGGAATTGAAGAAGTCAAGAAGGACAAAAGCTTTAGAATCCTTCGAGATCTCAAATTGGGATCTGTCAAGAAATCTCCAAGCCAATCTCCTCTTGGTAAAGCAAATAGTTTAAAGTGCCAAAATTGGGCCAAGAAATACAAGAAAATTTACTTTTAATAATGGAATGTCGACGGACGAATCTCAGGTTATGCACAATGAACCTGATAAATTGGCCAAAGGATGGATATTGTCCGATGGAGATGCCCCTCTAGCTAAAAGAAGACGGCAGCGTGATGATACAGGCTGAAATTGTCAGCCAAATCGTTACCAAATCATTCAAAGTCGATGAAGGAGTTAAAATGAACTGTGCTAACTATTGCGATTTTATAGACAAGACGTTCTTTAGTATCTTTCTATATTTCTGAGATGAGGTGTCTTTGTCGCCATATTTATTACAACGTTTCGGCCGTTTTACGCTCCGTCCTTCTTCAGGTGTTTGGAATGTCGAACTGAACCCTTTATTCCACGTTCCATGTTTTAAATGGATGTCAGTTATCAGTTATCTCCTGTTAATTTCCCTCTGAAAGTTCTGCACTGCCTTAACCGAGTATTGAACTCACACTCTTTGGGTTCTGTCACGAGATCCAACTAACGCCTTTATCCACTGTGCCATGTGTCCTTAAGGACACATGACACAGTGGATAATTAAATTTTAACTAAAATATCATTCTGTAAGAAGAACGCAAACAGTGTGAGTTCAATACCTGGTTATGGCAGTGGAGAACTTGGAGAGGGGAATTAACAGGAGATAACTGATAACTGACATCCATTAGACATGGCACGTGAAATTAGAACAGTCTACCTCAGTGAGCGAAATAAAGTGTTCAGTTCGACATTCCAAACACCTGATGAAGGCCAGAGCGTACAAACGCCGAAACGTTGTAATAAATATGGCGACAAAGATAAGGACAACAGTCCCAATAATGTAAATAAGACGTTCTTTGATTGGTACAATCTTCAAACTTGCATTTTCAAAGTGAATGTTTCTTTTCGCGTATCTAAGTTTACCGGTGAATATGTTAGAGTAAAATGTTTACAGAAGAGAAGATAATGTAATTGCAACCGTCAAGTGATGATCTGAATTCTATCAAAAATCTATTATCAGCTTTGAAGATGAATTGGATATGAAGGTGGCAAATGGTATGATAACAAAGCATAAAAATCTTATACCCGAAATTGAACATGGTGACGTGAAACATTTAAGAAAATCAATGGATAATAGATTGCCGTTATTGAAAAGATGGTTCACTATATTAAGACGTAAATACACCAATGACATCTGCTTATTTAAGAGCGGAAATGGAGTGTTATTTTTTTAGTAGATGCTCACACGTGAAATACAACTTAAACAGTCAAAAATGAAAAACTAACACCAAAACATAACTCCCTTGAAAATGGCTAAAGAAATGGCCGAAATTCTTCAAAGACAATGAAAATTATGGAAAATATCTCTACTCCTTTGCTCTTAAAAAGCGGAAAAACTTAAACTGAAAAATAAATAAAAAATTAAATCTTCCTTGAGTGCCATATTTAATGAAAGATACCTAAAAGAAATGCGGTCCAAACTAATTTTATAATATATATATATATATATATATATATATATATATATATATATATATATATATATATATATATATATGTGTGTGTGTGTGTGTGTGTATATATATATATATATGTGTGTGTATATATATATATATATATATATATATATATATATATATATATATATATATATATATAGTAATATAAAAGGCTCAAACTCTAATATTCCATAGTTATAAGTTATTACATTGGAATCGTAGTCACTATTGTAGGTCTGATGAATTGGATCGTGATTACGATTCCAATGTATTAAATTATAACCACGAAATATTAGTGTTTGAGCCTTTTATATCATATTCTTACTCTGTCCTTGACATTGAGTTCTACCTGGATTCTATCCTCTTGGGAATATATATATATATATATATATATATATATATATATATATATATATATATATATATATACACGCACAGACACACACACATATACATATATATATATATATATATATATATATATATATATATATATATATATATATATATATATATATATATATATAACAAATACATTCAAAATTACCTTATATGTTGAATACCCTATTTAGGCAGAAAGTAGAATTTAACTGTGAAGGTTGACAAATACAATGACCCGAAAGCACCTCATACACATTTTACACATTTCATTGTTTCAGTCAGACGAATTAACAAGACAGGGGTCAGAGGAAAGTGGAAGTTTATTCCCCATATCTGGTAATTATGGATTTATTTGTTTATTAATTATATTGCTCTATATTAATAAATACATTAAGGTCTTGTTTGTGGATCAGTTTTATTATTTTATATTCGTAACATCCACTTGAATTATATACCAACGGATTTGTTGAAACGAAATACAACAAAGGTTGCTTAAAATTCTATATCGCGAAAACGCGGAAGATAGAAGCACACGAGAAATTAAATTTTAATTAAAAATCTTTTTGTGTGGAATATATCTTGATGCATAAACTAGCCAATCTCATTCACCATTTTTGTTTTTGTCTGTGTTATTATTGTTCTTAACTGTCCTACATTATATTAGAAGTAGTTCGATGTTATATAACCCTTGACATGAAATTAGATTGAAAGACTTTGATATTAATGCAAAGACAATATATCTTTTGCCTCAATAAATTATATTCTCTTTTAATTAAAATAGCATTCTGTAAGATGAAATTACACTTTGATTTATAATGATGAAAGCATTCAGTTTATTGTGTTGTAAAAGAAAAAAGGAAAAGTTTTCCGCTCATATATTTTATTTAAATACCTAAATTTTTCACTCATGTTTTTCTTGTATAATGTTACTGTCTATTTTGTAAATTTCTACCAAATTAAATCTATTTTTGCTTTTTAAGTATGTATAATACAAGTTATTTTAAGTTTACATAATTTCTTTTCTTTTCTTGTCATTATTTGCAAGGTCGTATTATGCACCTAGATTTAATTATTTAAATCTATATTTTTTCTTCATATATTTATTTAGATTCCTAAGTGTTTCTTCTATGAGATCGTGTAGCATTTTATTGTCTCATCTGTAAAGTCCTATTTTCGGTTTTAAGTTAATTTTTTTCGTGTGGATAAAAACACTTTTTGTTTTTAAAGTCGTTGTAAAAAAATTCAACTTTGATAGTATTACGCATCTAGTTTTATCAATATTGTTATTTTTTTTAATTTTTGTGAATTTAGTGAGATTTTTGACGAGCATTATATATGAGAATTAGGATATTTTCAACGGATTTCTCTTCATCATGTAAATATTAACGGCTACAAATTCTAAATACCGAATTTGATTTCTTTTCTTTGGTGTCAATAGAATGTAATGAGAGTATTTTATTGAGGAATGTACGATAGGCATTGAGATTCTTAAACCTGTCAATCATATTCAGCAGTTTTAATATTATATTAAGGAAAGCAATGCATTGTTTGTTTGTGTTTCATAAGGAAAATGACTGAATATTCAAGATTAGATTGATAAAATCATAATTAGTCCGATAATCTCTTTTAGGAGGACGAAACAACTAGTATATGACGACAGGACTTTTCCATTTCATTATTCAATTAAAACTATCAATCTGGTATATCGAGTTGTATATCATATCCCTAAAACACTGACATACACACATAGACGTGTATATATATATATATATATATATATATATATATATATATATATATATATACCGGGTGTAACAGCAAAATTGTACAATAATTAAATTACGCTTTGAACCATTGTATCTTAGAAATGATTAAAGATATCTTACTGGAATTCTCGGAGTTTTTTATAACACTATTCGACTTTATTTGGAACAATAAGAATGTATTTAGCTCTAAGTTGAAGTGATGATTACTCTTGATGTTTTAACTTCCTGAGCCAGTTTTCTTTTCGACTGATCTCTATTTTTTAAAACTTATTCACCGTTTTTTGATAGTTCTCGAATGGTCTTTGAAGATGGAAGCCAGAGTATAATTTTTGGTGCCATTATTGAAGGCCTGAATGACATTTTTCGTCTCACCATTGCTCAGTTGGGAAGACATATTGAGTTTGACTCAAAACGATTTTGACCTGTTCTCTTTCTAGTTGAATAACTCAAATTCAGCTGAATAACTCAAATTCAGCTGAATAATTCAAAGTTCAGTGATTTTACGATAAATGTTAGCAAGACTCCTAAACGTCTTTTCTGAAAGCATCGAAAAAAGAAACTCAATTAGTTTAGTGTTTTTTATATATTAAACAATTTTGTGGGATGAACAATTAAACAATATTATCCCAAGTTGTTACATTATTTGAACAGATTTGCTGTTACCCCGTTTGTGTATGTATATATATATATATATATATATATATATATATATATATATATATATATATATATATATATATATATATAAGTGAATTACAATTAATGTGATTCAAAGGATTTATGATATATGTAAATCATTTGGATCTCATTAATTATAATTCACTTATATGCTATATAATTAATATTATATTGAGCTCGCATTTGTGGATCAATTTTAATATTTTATATTAATAGAATCTACCCGGATTACTTACCCACGGATTTTTTACCGGTTATATATATATATATATATATTCATCCTCAGACAGTTTCGCTGTGTCACAGTTCTTCAGTGTGGCTAGATGTCCGATTGCTTCAAGCCGGGATTGAAACCACCCGATTTAGCATTAGTCAAAGATCCGACACCTCAGCCATCGTCGCAGGGCAGGGAGAAATTTTAACATTTTCTATATGAAATACGCCAGTGACCAAGAGAGCTCAATTCATAGTTGAAGAGCAATGCGTTAATAGCAGTAGGAGCCACTGTTTTTAAAATTACCTTTTTTCTCTGGAGAGCTCATCCGGATTTCCCGAGAACATATATATATATATAATTATCCACAGACAGGCTGCTTCGCTGTATCACAGCTCTTATATTTGTGTATATATGTCTGTATACTCCACTCAAGTATATGAATATATAAATGAAATGTATCCATAAAATAGACAATATGAATAAAAACTAATTGAATATTTTACTATACTTATGCGTATCGGTCTCTAAATGAAATTTCCCCCTAAATGTAAGGATTTTATTTTGCAAAATGTATTTATCTAGTGTTTCAATTTTTTTTAAATTTAAAGCGCCCCAAAATATTCCTAAGGTTAACTATTAAAATAAAGTGAATGTGAGTTAATGCCGTTGTTGATTTTTTTTATTTTCTTATTTATTTACATTTATTTATTTTTATATTAATGGATTATTTTTTCGTTATTTTAATTTGATAAATTATTTATGTACGTTTCATTTTAAATATGAGTAGCATTTGATTTAACATAAAGTTTTTATGGTCATGTATATTGGATTCGAAAAGACGCATTTTTTAGGAAAAGAGACATTTATAAAAGTAGGGGTCGTAGATTAGCATTTTGGCAAAATTCGACCGTGTCATTCTCAAGAACTTTCCGTCTAAGTAAGTAATTTCTCTTTTAATGTGGCATTATTTAGATCGAAGTTGTGGTTGAACTTATTTATGCATATAACTAATGCATTTGATAAACTGTAATTGTGATTGATCCTTTTTGTGTATACAAATATGTCCAACCACAATTTTAAAGTTTCCCCAATATATTGCAAATAACATTTGTAACATTTATTTTACCTGCTTCAAAATTATTATTATTATTGAAAATGTTGGTTTTTATCATATCCATAATAGCTTTGGTCGTGGTTGTAATTATTAACATAAAGTTAAAATTTTATAAATTGTTTTTGTTAGTAGATCTTAAGTAGTTAAGTAATATTATATGCATGTTTTTATCTAGTCTATTTTTATTGTTGTTGATATTAATACCATTATCCTTTTTGTAATGGTAGATGTTATGTGCCTTTCTTATGGTATTATAGATGAAATAGTAAGAAGTTTGGAATGTTTTTGAAAGCGTTTAATACGTAGATTTTTCTTCGGGTAAATATCTAGGGAAGTAAATTCTTAATGCTCTTAAGTAAAATCCTATAATTATTCTAGATTTTATTCTGCTAGAATGATGGGAATAGAAAATAAATCACTAATAACAAAAAAACAAAAAAACAAAAAAAAAAAACAAAAACAAACTATAACAACATTTTCTTACTTTCATTTATTGGGCATTAAATTATATTACTTAGGATCCTCCTTAATTTACATTTACTTTCACAGTTTTGCTCGTTTTTAAATTTTAAAAAGAAACTGAAGGCCTAAGGATAAATTTACTTAAGTTTATAAAAAAGATGGTTGTCACTCGTTTCGTCGCCTGCGAAAATTTAATACGATAAATGGAGAAATTGTTTTTTTGTTATTTGTATTTATACATAGAAGCTAAGTGGAGGAAAAATATCGTTAATTTTTCAAATTAAAAATTTGGCAACGCTCTAAAAGGAAAGTAAAGGTAAACTATGGAAGCAGGTAAATGATGTAATATATTTACTAATAAACGAAAGATATACATTGTTTATAACTGAAATTTTACACTTGCCTACACACAAAGAGACAAACAAGGAAACATAAACACACACACACACACATATATATATATATACATATATATATATATATATATATACATATATATATATATATATATATACATACATACATATATATATACATACATATATATATATATATATATATATATATATATATATATATACATACACACATATATATATATATATATATATATATATATATATATATATATATATATATATATATATATATATATGGAGAGTGTATACCACTTGGCATTGCTGAAAACTGATAAAAAAGCGTGGTTTTCTCTCCCTAGACTATTTTGCATCTGTTTTAGCTCTGGCTTCAGATGTAGCCGCACGTGGGTTAGGATTCCCCGACTGGAGCCTGTTAATATTCACAGTTTTCTCTTTTGAATTTTGCACTCCCCCACACACGCTTGTTACGTCCGCGCATACATGCACAGACAAAAAAAGAACAAAAAAACAAAACAAAAAAACGCTGACCACCCAAAGATGAAGACATCAAAACATCCACTAGACAGACACACATACACAATTACGAATACACATTACAATCTGATGCTCACTTAGACATACGAGAATCTTCACAGCCTTAAATACACATAGAATTGTCTACGTGTTTGACCAATGAGAACGGGTTCAAACATAATTAAAAATAAAAGTTTTTCTGTCTTTTTCTTGGTTTTCTCTCAATTTTTGACGAAGCTTTAATAAAATGAAACATATTAGATTGGGGTACGTTTCCTATTTGTTATTTATTTTATCAGCTTGTCTGATTCCGATCCCTAATGTATCAGTATTTGATCCATTTAACCCATTTTATCTTAACATGGGCCCCACTTCAAAGAGACACAACAACATGATATTGTCACAAACAAAAGGAATTCTCCTGTACCGTTACATTCTACAAAACAGAAGGAATATCCTACTTAACTGCATTGTGGAAAAATCTTTCTAAAAACACTTTTAAATACAGAATAGCATAAATGTTATCTTCCCCAAACGCATTCAACACTACCTCCTTACATGTGCAGAGCAAATGAAACACCGAGAAAAACTCACCAATGACGAGGCCACATCAGTTGTAAAAATGTTACGCAGGGAAATATGATTTCTAAATCCGAAGCTGAAAATTCAGTGACGAACAATATCGCACACAAACCACAAACAGTTAAATCGTTTAAACACGAGCTATAAAAGAACAGCAGATGGAAAGGGTGAGAGGTTAGGGTGAGGGGTTAGGGTTAAGGTTAGAAAGAGATCAGTAATCTGAACCATATCCACAACAACACCAAATTCAAAATTTCTGTCACTGAAACGGAAGATTTCAATTTTTGCCTGAAATTCGCTATCGGAATACAAAGAGATGACACTATTACAGCCATAAGCCAAGACCATAATATCGGCCTCACCGAATTTGAAAAAGGTTTCGTACAAGGTATATTAGTAGTCCCCCTCACAAACACTGATGAAACTGCGCTACCGAGGAGATAGCTCTGGGCACTAAAAAAAATTATCCACGAACAAAGACATTATGATAAGCCCATCCGACAAAGGAGGTGGAATAGTTATAATGGATACCAATATCTACATTAAAAAATTAGAATTCTTTCTAAATAACACCTATACAAAAACCAATGAAGAAACAGTAAACAAAGACACACAAGAGTTCAAAAAGAAACTATTAAAAAATAAAAACTAATCCTGGACGAGATTAATAGAATACGACCCACACCTCATGGCTTACCTAAAACACACAAACTAGTAATACCCATTAGACTTATTGGGTTTGGTATCAACAGGTCACCCCACGAATTAGGTAGACCCATATAAAAGCCCTAACTCTATCCCTAGGAACCATCAGAACAAAACATATCAAACACTTTAGTGGCTTAAATACAGAGATTACGAAACGTCAATATCGAAAAGATGGTTATGGTGAGGTTAGAAATAAAATCATTATACACCAACATATCCATCACAAAATGCGTCAGCATATTGAAAAAACACTTTAGAAAGTTCAAATAAAAGCTTCCTTTACCCCTCCCCCAAAATATACGGATATGCAGTGTGATAGGTCATAAACGTCATCTCGACTTCAGTCACTTTTTTCACAGACGTGCTGTGACTTCCCTCTGTCTTTTCTACAAATATTTCAGGGCAACTGCTCTGACGAGCTATTTTCAATGGTGCACCAACTGGATGAATTTAAGCAGTCTTAAATAAATTTCTTTGAATCCATTCTTCAAGAATCTGATTTATATTTATATAATACGAAATGTTTAAAGAGGTCAACCATAAATCAGAACCATGTGAAACTCAACTGAGCGAGCTGACCTGATAAAGATGAAAACATCAAAACTTCCACTAGACTCATGCACATACACAATAATAATTACAAATACACATTACGATCTGATGTCCACTTAGACATACAAGAATCTTCACAGCCTTACATACACATAGAATTATTTACAGTTTTAATCCACGTCACACTTGTCTAACCACCGAGAACTGACCTAAACATAATTGAAAATAAAAGTGTTTCTTTCAAGTTGTGTTTTCTCTCAAATTCTTTCGAAGCTCTAATAAAGGTGAAACATGTTAGTTTGATATACTTTTTGTATTTGTTCTTTATTTTGTAATAATTTATATATATATATCTATATATATATATATATATATATATATATATATATATATATATATATATATATATATATATATATATCTGAGAATAAAGTTATCAGGCTGGCCAAAAACATCATCAGTGTACTGCAGAAAATTCGATTTTCACTTCCGGCTGATTCGTACTTGTGAGTAATATTTACCGAGCTATTGTTTCTGACTATTACTTCGTTGTATTGGGTTCAATCTGAAGAAGGTATCAAAACATTATGGCCTTGTCATTATCTAAGATAATCAAAGTAAACAGCTGTAAAAGAATAAAGATTATTTGTCGAGCAAAGATATCAAGTTTGTGAAAAGTAATCGACTCGTTTTCATTTCCTTATTTCATAGTCACGGTTTCAACTGTTGAGAAATTTTTCCATGATGAAAACCAAGAGAAACGAAATGAAGACAAATAAATGAAGGAAAGATCTAGAAAGAAATGAGATGATTTTGATTGTTTTTTTTTTTTTAACGAGCATCTACGTGGGTTGCGGGATCGAAAAGATTGAGTAAGATCGCCCACTCAAAAGCAGAAGTTTCGAAGTCAGGTTCCATATTGATTTATTTTCATAAGGATGGCGGATTTTTGTTTATATCTGTGTCTTCCTATCTTTAGCGTGATAGATTTAGCTTTTATATTTATTCAAACGCTTCTTGACATTTTACAACCTCACATTATCTATAATGGCTTGTCTCTTCTTGCTTTTTACTTTTGCCTTCTCTCTTCACACAAACACACACACACACACACACATACATATATATATATATATATATATATATATATATATATATATATATATATATATATATATATATATATTATGATAGGATAAAGAACAAGTAGGAGCCAGATCTCAATCTAGCATGTTTCATGATAACAAATGATAAAAAGCAAAGAGACGGAGATTAATGACATGTTCTTCGTATTGGTCAGACACTATTTCCTATTTGTCCTATCATTTTGCCTGGTTCCTATCTGTACTAGATCTATATTTCATCTTTGATATATATATATATATATATATATATATATATATATATATATATATATATATATATACGTATATGTATATATATATATATATATGCATTTGATCTTATATATATCATATATATGCATTTGATCTTATATATATATATATATGTATATATATATATATATATATATATATATATATATATATATATATATATATATATATAATTGTGTATTTAGGCAGCAATCCTACTTCCATGCGCATTTCAATGAATACGACAGACAAGGTGCTTTTATGTAGTTTTTATGCAGGATGATAAATTATATGAAAACATTTTATAAAACATACATACAACAATCTGTTTCTTATTTAACTGTTAAAATATATAATCCTTGAAAATGGCTAAATATATAGCCGAAAGCGCTCGGATGAAAAGAACATTGGGACAGCTTTCATATAATTTATCTTCAGAAAAGAAAAGAAAATTAGATCACATGAGAAAATTGTATAAAAACTAAATAAAAGTACCTTGTCTGTCGTATGCGATGAAATTTATATATATATATATATATATATATATATATATATATATATATATATATATATATATATCAGGTTGGTGCAAAAATAATGTCTATTTTATTTTTATTACTTACATAATTTACAGTGTTCCGACTGATCGGATCCTTATCTTTATGGTTATGTTCTAAACTAGAACAATCTCCTCCCGTGAACGAAATGAAGGGTTTAGTTCGAAATTCCAATAACCTAAAGATGGCTGGAGCGCATAGCGGCCGAAACGTCGGGAACGTGACAATTATTTATTTTTGCATTATATATGAAAGACTGCGAGTAAGTAAATTGTCTAGCATCGTTAATTGGCCCCTTCAAGTCTTCTCCTATGCAACGAGCTCGCCAACGGCAAGCAACATTGCGGAGGCCAAAACAGATTCAAAAAACAACTGAAATCTTCTCTCCGGTGAACTAGAAGCCGCCGGCCTTCTATCCCAGCAAAGAGCAATTCATTTCGGTTGTTCCAATTTTGACAAGAGGAGGAAGATTGAGAGTGGAAGTAAAAAGAATGTAACGCAGAACCTGGCTGATTCAACTAAGACCAGCAAGCGGCCTCTCCAGGCGACCAATTCCTGCCACTGTTCCAGTCCCGATTTTTATAGCCATAAAACAAAAAGTAAAATTTCAAACAGAATTGGTAGAAATAAATATTAAATTATTTTTTTTTTCATCTTTTTTAAAGAATTGGTTTAATGCATCAACTTTCGTCAGCAAGATTTAGCCTGTTTTATTTTATTTTCGAACAGAAATAAAAAAAAATGTCGTTTCTTTGGCGAAACATGAAAAGAGCTTAAACGATTCACTGGCAATTGTCACAAGTTTATGTAAATGTGTTTTTAATATGTATGAATTTATTAAGGAAGATTTTATTTTAACATTTTATTATTCTTGTATTTTCGGGCCCTCTTGTCCATTCTTTCGATTGTTAGATTAATCATTTCCTGGCTTTTTTTATGTTAGCAATTAACATGACGGAAACAATAAAATATGGTAGAAAAAAAAGAAAGGAATCGGAATCAAGCAAGTTAAAGTCTGAAGCCATTATTCATAATAAAGCGAATAAATGTTAATTTAGAACAGAATACAATGAAATCAAACTGTAACAAAGCCTTGTACATGGCGGCTACTAATTGTACAGAAGCAGACAAGAAGAAAGCTAAGAATGGCGAGAAATGAATGTGCAAGAAAAAGAGCAAATATGGAAAACCGCACTTGCAAGAATTTATGTTTTTATACTAATATTCAACGAATGAATGAACCAAGAGCCACTCAAAGTAGAAGTTTACTGCGTACTGTTGTATGAGCATGAAAAAAGACATGAAATTAAGTTTTAAAACCGGAAAGATATCCCCAGATTTAAAGCGGTCAAAACTGTAGTCATTGGAAAAACTCCATGGTGAGAGTCTTTTCCACAAAGCAGCACTTCTTGGTAATAAACTGTCTGAATGAAACTTTCTTCTTACTGTTGGAATTCGACGGGAAAGTGTTTGATTCAGTTTTGTGTACATGGCATGGCGGATCGCAGTTTTAAAGGTCAGGTAAGGTAGGACTAGGCTCGTCAGGACAGAGGCAATAAAAATAGCGATAGAGCAGAGTGAAGCTCGCGATGTTTCACCTGTGAGAAAGGGATTGTAGGGTGGAAAATAATTAATCACCCCAAACGACGATTAGATGCTTTTGAACAAGCAAATGGCGAGTGAGCACCTCCAGCCTACAGTTTTATCTGATCTGTTTCTTGTAAAGATAAAGTATAACAAAGGAAGTCATACATTTACTGGAGCGTTACAACAAACCAAACATTTCCCCCAGCAATTGATAGTATATATGAGTTTCACGAGCTCTTTTGAGCAATTGAGTCTCAGTTCAAAGCATGGATATTCGTTTGGGCTAAGTTTAGATGAGAGATTAGCTGGTAGGTTCTGGTTTTCCAGGTTTTGGGAGCTGAACCTATAAACTGTTGTATCAACCGCATAGACACTCACTAAGGATCATAATATGCTCTTATTGAAGTGCATATGATAAAAGTCTATATTTGTTTCTGATGCCAGGTAAAGGTACCAGTCCAGGTGTAAATAATTATTTTTTATAGGTACGACGCTTGTATCATAAATTGCATGAAATTGTGTAGACATGCCTATCAACTGCCTGCTTTATGTAGAGATCTTTTTTCAACAAGTTATTTAAATGCATCTTTCAATTATTTAGGCATAACCTACCTAGAGAGCTTAAGTAAATGGATGGCGGATTAAATTTTAAGAGAAATAAAAAAAGGCAATATTTACTAAGCGCTACAAAGGACAAGAAATTGTGGAGATCCATGATTGCCAACATTCCGAAAGAACACAGCTCAGAAGTATATGAGGAATGGGTAGAAAAGTTTCTACAGAACAATACTATATGCTGTTTCTGAAGCTTGTAAATATGAAAAAAGTTACTTTTTGAAATATTTTTCTAATATATTTATATAATCACATTTTCTGAAAACTAGAGAAGAAGGCCGGAGCTTACAACGGCCGAAACATTGTAATAAATATGAAGACAAAGATGAAGACAATAGTCCGAATAATACAAATAGTGTACATAATACCTGATCTCAGAAATATAGACAGATACTGAAAGGCCGAAACATTGTAATAAATATGGCGACAATGAGGACAATAGTCCGAATAATGTAAATAGTGTACATAATACCTCATCACAGAAATATAAACAGATACTGAAATCTTAAGTCATCATTTCATTATAAGACATCCAGGAAATCTCCCCCTCCTTCTCCTCCTCCTCATCCTTCTTCTAAATTCTTGACCCTTTGCGGTTTTTCTCTTTTTGAAGCTCCCTCTTCCCAATTCGGCAACCCATTCGCACACGCTCGTCAGGTAAATGGCTTCCGGCCTTCATCTATCTCTCTTTTACCCAATATATTAAGTGAGGGTTAAATTCAAAGTTCCCAAGCCTCCCCTCCCTATTAAATGTCCAAAGAATTTCACTGTTCTTTCTATTTTCTTTATGATTTCCTTGTTGATTACTTTCTCTATCCATGGAATTTTTAGTACTCTGTAGACCCACATTTCAGCAGCTTCCAATATTCAGTGCTATATAGAAGAAAACACAATATATATATCAATCCATCACTATAGTAATATAAGCGTACCGTTATTTCGAGTTTTTTGAGATACGAGCCGGAGTTCGGCCATTTTTTACCTTGAGATACAAGTTTAATTAAGCATCCGCTATTTGGCACAGCGTGCGCCAAGCTTCGAGTGTATTTCCACTCACGCTCTGGAAGGGTTTCTGTTGTGTTGTGCCTTTTTTTGCTATTATTTTGCAAAATCCCTTCAGTGACACCATGGGTTCAATGAAAGTAAGTGTAAAAGAGTACCGGTGAAAAGCCGAAACGTATGATGTCCCTTGAGATAAAGCGGAAAATTATAAAAAATAAAACATGAGGAAGATGTACGAGTAATAGATTTGGCGAGACAGTATGATCGTTTTATATAGACAATAAATAAATATTTATAAAATTTGATGAAAAAAATAGTTACACTAACAGATAAAATATAAATATTTTCAAAAAATTAAAAATTAAATAATAAACTTAATCTTCGTTATCATACACTATGCGAGCCGTATTCCTCTTTGTCTCTCTAATACGCCAGTTGACCTATGAATTTTGTGAACTTCATAGTTTAGTACAGTTTATTTATTTACAATTTATTTTTTTCTGTTTTATTTTATAGTTTTTATATTACATTTTTTTATTCACACGTTTTTGCTTGTAAGAAACCCACAAATACAAAGATAGGGGTGAGTTTTAAGAAAATAATATATATATATAAGACATGTATACATTCACGAGACATTCACGAGACATTTCCGCCACACTTCCAATCTTTAAATTTCAACATACAAATGCGTATATACAGACACAACACCACCCGTATACATACATATGTCATATCCGAAACTGCCCACATATGTTTATATATGTATGAGTCCCGACGGACGACCAAGTATGTATATGTGTCTGCATACATCGATGTTTGCGTCAGTACGATGAAAAAACGACGAAGTTTCCCCCCACCACTTCCACAATAACACCAATACACGCAATCTACATAAAACCAAATTTTAAAAAAAAATTAATCAGTTTGTCTGACGACCGCTAAAGCGTGAAACCCAGGGTCACAAGCTCACATCTATCCAACCATATATATATATATATATATATATATATATATATATATATATATATATATATATATAGAAAGAGAGAGAGAGAGAGAGTCAACGACGAAATTATTCGTGCATCCTCAATTTTGAATATGTTTTTATCCATTTTTTCAGAATCTAATGTCCATATGATGAGTTCTGCATTTAGTGAGTCCTGACTTGGATCCTATTGAAAATCTATGTCAAGAGTAAATCGTTCGATAAATCTTCGGTTACAAGGCACTCTTCAGGAATTAAAACGTGTAATATAGAACATTGAAGACTGGAAGAAAATCACAGAAAAGACTTGTCGAAATATAACCAAAACTTTAGAAAACGATTGCAGCAACATATTGTAGAAATTATATATTTTTTTTTTTTCAATTTTTCGTTACTGTACGAATAATTTTGTCTTTTCCTATTTTGCATAATTCGCCTGTTAAATTTGTTGTTTTTACCCGACTTTACTGAAATTTGAATGGTATATCCCCCCCCCTTTTTTGTGCTTATAAACTTATTAATATTAATACACCATCATACGGGTATTAGATTTTCAGAAATGGATAAAAATATAAAAAATTGATGGATAATAATAATTACGTCGTTGATTGTATATATATATATATATATATATATATATATATATATATATATATATATATATATATATAATATCAGTGGTTAATGCACACACACACGCACAGACATACAACACACATATATATATATATATAAAATATATAAATATATATACATATATAGGTACGCGCGCGCACACACACACACATACATATATATATATATAAATTTTCAAGAGGATAGAATCCAGGTAAAAATCAATGTCGAAGACAGAGTAAGAATATAATGAAAAGGCTTAAACGCTAATGTTCCATGCTTATAATTTATTACATTGGAATCGAAATTATATATATATATATATATATATATATATATATATATATATATATATATATTGACCACTAATATCAATATCGGATGTTTTGTTTTGGTTAAAACAAAGAAATTTAGTAGAGATGTTTCCTTTGTCGGATTTAGGTAGGTTTCCCTACGCAAGATAGACTATGAAAAAAAAATCTACACACTCCATATATATCACTTTGTGCTAATGAGTTTTGAGAAAATATGGACTCATCTATATCCAACTATGGGTTAAATAACATGACAGGCTGAACTCTCTTGCCTTGGGCGGCAGCCAGTCTAGAAGACAGAAAACTTCTAATTCGAATATGATGTCAGTTGCAAATCAAATAGATTGTCCCACATATATAGAAATCGATGAGATAACCTACTATACCCTACTATACCCTATATATATGAAACAGACAGACGCTTTTGCGTGTCAAATTAAATGTCCACTTTTATATTTACATTCGCTCTATCACGGATATTAATCACTTTAACTCATAAATATAACAACCTTTAAAACTATATTTTATCATATATATATATATATATATATATATATATATATATATATATATATATATATATATATATAGGTGTATATGTGTGTGCGCGCGTGCGCGCGTGTGTGTGTGTGTGTGCAACATATCTGGTCCGTATGTAGATGGGTGACTGTTTGGAAATTCCAGGTATTGTAATCGTGGATGTGTAGTTGGTGTAATAGATATCGGCTCCATAGATCGAACATGGGATTAATGTGGAAGTTTAAAAAAATGACAACAAAGTACACGCTTATACTTAGAATCATAACAAAATGTTTGAGGGAACACCATGAGAAAATAAGTCTTGGAGAATTTGGATCCTATTTCTGAGATAAGGGATTGTAATTATATACACCATTTACATGTTTCGGACTGTTGTTCTGATCTTTGTTATCATATTCATAACCTTTCGGCTGTTTTGAGCTCCGGCCTTCTTCAGGTTATTGGAATTTCGCTTCGAACTCTTTATTATATCCACCGGGATATATTGTTCTAGTTACACGTGCCATGCCTCTTCTGGGAGTCTCAGTATCAATTATCTTCCTTTAACTGAAGTCTGTGTTCATATCAGCAGTAGCCAGCTACTGTACTCATTAACTCTTAGGGTCAGGTCACGGGATTCAAGCAATGCGTTTATCCACGGGGCCTTGTAAAAGCGTTGTGAATATTGGAACGGAGATGACGAAAACAGTCCGAACAATATAAATAGTGTATATAATTTGAGACTTGTTGGACATATTGCAGGCAGAAGGCACAGAGATAAAACATGAGTAGCCAATCTGACAAGCGTATTCTAAATGTATGGCAGAACAAGTCTTAGTGCTGGTGAAAAAACAAACCTTACTAAGATCTACAAATGATAGAATATATTTTTTGGTTTATTTTGTTTTACTGCGTATTGACATCAATTGGTTATTTAATGCTGACAAGATTTTTATTGCTGGTAATATTTTCCTTTTTCAAAAATGTACTGCTAATAATATGTTTTTCAAAATATATTGCTGGCTATGTATTTTTGTTAAATATTTGCTGGTAATATTTTTTTTTCAAAAATGTATTGTAAATTTTTTTCTTTTTCAAATATGTATTGCTGGTAATATTTTTTTTCCTTCAAAAATATATTGCTGCTACTTTTTTCCCAAAATGTATTGTTGGTATTAAAACCTGTGTTTACACATCCATAGTGTTTTGATCCCAGTTTGAGGTTTATCTATTTGCCCGTATCTAGACCCCTAACAGGTTATACCTTCTTGGGTCAAGGTGGATTTGGGAACACCTGCAATTAAGAGGTGCTTCCACGCTTTTCAAAATCTCTTGATTACTAACCTTGCTGCAAGATGCAGTTTATCATCATACCGAGTATGCCTCATTGGAAAAGTTTTACCCGTCTGCAGAGGTGCAATCGGCGTATTCTAAAGCCCCAGTGGAAGACCAGAGGGCAAAACACGAGTGAAATTGTCCGAATATAAATTAAATAATGATAACACTTCATCCAAGAAATTAATACAGGAATTATCGGCTTTTATATATGAATATTCTATTATTACTAAAAATGTTAGTAACATTAAAACTGGCTAACTTTCAAGTTCTCATTCATTTTTCTAATCGATCTCCAAGCCAGACGCATACTTTTATAATATTCGTCAATATCTATTGAATTGTTTCAGCTTGTATATAATACATAGTGTTTACTTTATCTAAACATTCTACCACTCTAATATTCAATAAAATATACAGTATACATTAAAGTTAATTTGAAGTAACGTATATGTAATAGTTTCTTTATACAAAAAGTCTCCGAACTGGTGTTATAAAAAGAAAACTACAATACATATCAATTCGCTTTTCAACCTCCTTTGAAGTAGTCTCATTCGGAACCTAAAGCATAAAAAGAAAATAAATAACAAATTAATGAAATAAAATTAACTTGCTAGTCGGGCTGCATATCTCTCAGCTCAATCTGAGCTGGAGATATACTTAATAGGGAATGCTTTAATTTTATAAATAATCTTTTAAAAATCTCTTATGAAATGTATGCTCTGTTTTTTAACGAACAGATTTGTATTTCTAATTATTGTTTTCAAATGTTCATTTCAAATAACTCATTCCGTACAGTATAAGTTTTTTTAGCACAATGTATCAAGTGAAAAAGGGAAAATTAAATTTCTCTGATTTAAGTAGGCGAAAATCAAAGAAAATGGCAGCTTTAACTCTTCCACTTCTGAGGAGTGTGATTGGGGTAATGTTGAGGAAATTTGATATCAGTCAGCAGTAATGATCATAAACGCAAATTAAATTAAACTAAAAATTTACAGAGATATACACAACTAAAGTAACGAATAGACATATATACAAACACACACTCGAGATAGATACACACGTTTGTTTTTGGTGGGGGGATTCAAATTTTTTAAAATATATATATTTTAGTTACAGTAAGGGAATCATTTTAGCATCTGAAGTTATATTAATAGTATATGTTGTTAAAGACAGTAATAACCTCTACAAACATTGATGCCCTAGAGTCGCCACTGCTAAAATCCGCTTTTATTGGATAATGAAAGCTGCCTTGTCACATTCGCTTGGACTTCCTTGAAATTGTGTACCTTTCAAATGGAATTTGATTTTGAAGAGGATAACTTCGCAATGGGCGAGATGCTGGGAATATGGAGGTTTTCGGAACTAAAGATATTATGCTTGGCCAAAAACCGTTGCACAAGTCATGCTTACTGATAGAATCAACCACGCTCTACAAATTTTCCTTCCAATCGCGGCTATGAACACCGGAAGTAAGCGATAACATTATAACTTAGTGTGGTTGCACAACTGTTCAAGGTCAATCTTTACTCTGCGTACTTTAACTTTTTACCAGAGAAACAAATCCGATAATTTTTGATCTGACCTCGGTTTTCAATCTGTTTAATTCTGTAGATTTGTTTCTCACTATCTAGCTCCGGCATAGGCGTACATCCGTTTGCAGCTCTAAATTATCGGTAGAATACAATGCCTACGTACTGACGAGCCTGTTATATATGGAGTCATGGGTTATGTACTGCAGACACTTAGAAGCTATGGAAAGATTCCACCAACGCCGTTTAAGATCTAGTCTTGGGATCCATTAGATATCCCCCGTTCCAGATACCGTGGTCCTCGAAAAGGCCAATGTAATCAACATCAAAGGTTACATTCTTCGCCACAAGCTATCCTGGGTAGGCCATATCATTCGCTTTGATGGCAGCAAAATACACAAACAAATATTGTAAGGCAAGTTGCTTTACGGGACTCGACGCCAGGATAAACCAAAGGACTGCTTCAAGGACTGATTAAAAGTGCCTCTTGCAGCCTGCCATATACATCATCTTGAAAAGGAAACTGCTACATATGATCGAAATAAATGAATTCATCAAGCTACTAACATCTTTGAAAGGCAGACAAAAAATTGTTAAATATCAATCCTGGAGAAATGAATGATCTATCAATCCAGCAATTTACATGCGATGAATGTGATATGTTATTTCTCTCCATTTCAGGCATCTTTAGCCACAAGAAGAATCATAAATCATGTTCAGTCCTACGATGAAACTGATCTCAGGAGTAAGCTGAACTGATTTTGCCAGACATGCTAGGCCCTCTACAATACAATTTAGTTTGCCACAACTCTAATAAGCATGACAAGTAATGTATCAGTTAAAGTGTTATTGTTATTATCACGAGAAACAATAACATTGATAAAATATATCAGATGTCCTATTCATATTCGTTTAACGAGGCGACATGCATAATATCTATGGCATACGATAAAGATCAGCGTAGATAGCAGCATTTGAGAAGATTTCATGTTTAAAATCTCTTCTCGAAAAACATTGTTAAGATATAATATTGACAAATTTAGGGAAGGCAGTATTGAATAACCGTGGCTAAAATGGCCCTGCTCGTTACATGAAGGACGCAACACTTTTTCCAGGAAAAGTTAATAAATTTGCTATGGAATTTGGACGCCTCTGTCTCTCAAAAGTAGGCTCGATTAGTCACAGAGAAATCAGTTAAAATCGTTTCATGGGCATTTAGAGAAGCTGGTAGAGAAATCTGGTGCCCATATCGAATTCTAAATAAAACCTCATGTCAAACGCTTTCCTCACATATCCATTTCTTGTAAAAAGTATAGTTAATAAATAAATTATAAGTATTTTAAAATGGGGAGTTCTCAATCACCCTGTAGACTTTTCAAGGTGCACCCATTATACTGTTGTACCAAATGAATAGATATTTTCTAAAGATTATCGTGATTTTCTTATGTATATTGTTAAAATAAAGATAGAAAGTAGCAGCAAAAAGAAAATATTTGGGAAAGTTTGTGGTAGTGTCATAGGCCCTAGAAGATTGTCAACTTACAACCTACAAGGATCTAGATATTAGGAAGGAAATGATAATTGTGAAAACACCTTCAATGATTCCATAGCTAAAGTGTTCGAGTAACAATCCCAAAACCACAGTTTTTAAGGGCCCTTTGATATATATATATATATATATATATATATATATATATATATATATATATATATATATATATATCGGGGTTTTTCTTTGGGCTTTAAACCTGTATCTTTTTTCGACAGACTTTCATGATGATTGGCAAATCAAAAATTCGAAGGTTTTTCGAGACGAGTATAATTACCTATATATATATATATATATATATATATATATATATATATATATATATATATATATAAGGCGATTCTTTATATCCATGTGTGTAATTAACTTTCTGTCCTTCTTACAAAAAGCAGACAAACCCAGAATAAAAGAAAACTATTCTGTTGTGTATTCAAATAATCTAGAGATCTGCAAGATTTTGGACTAGCCTAATATCTGTCTAACATGTTTTTATGCATATAAAAGTAGCCAAAACAGACACGTCTGGATAATCAGCTATGAAGAGATAATGTATAAGGGGCCCCGGCAGTAAACGCAAAACCTGAGTTTAGTTGTTTCCGCTCTGATACCTGGTAGCACACGAATAAATAATTAGTCGTGTAACCTGGGCTCTTTTTAAAGACACAATGACAAGAAATCGATCAACTAGCAATTATAGCAACCGTAATATTTCATGTTTTTTCCTGTCTCCTTAATTAGTGTTACGCGCATGAAAACCTGCAAATATTTTGGGGTGGTCTAAATTATTTGTTTCGTTTGGACAAAAACGTTGAAACCACCGCTATTTCGACATCAATCTTTCACAACAGTCGTTCAATGCAAACACAGGGAAATGTTTAAAATCTTTGCTTTTTATCTTCGTTTCGGTTAAATTTATATCATCCGTTACTTTTTTCTCTGCTTTTATCTGCTTTATTTTTAATAATTGAATACCATTTTGAGTTGCTTATGCACATCTGTGCAGATAGGAATTCAAATTAGAAAACTGGCGTTTGGATTCATTTTTAAGGCGTAGGGACTAAAAAGTATAATTTCAGTTCCGCTTATTCGCAGAAATATTTTATTTGATGCGATTTAATATACTGTATTTCTAGTTGGAAAGGCCAATCGCTTAAGTACTTCGCCTCCAAAATGATACTTCTATAATCTAATGATCATAAAGAACTATTTTCCCTCCATCAATATAGCTGATTCTAATCTCCAGAATAGCAACTCATGGCGCCTTCTTTGCCTCATGTTTTCCGCTTACATGAATTGAATCAAATGCTTGGTCTGTTGATGAAATGTTTGATTCACTTTTTCTCGTCAAAATCCATCATGTACTTTTAAAATGTAACACTTATTCCTACATTTAATATTGCAGTCATTTCTGGCGTGCTACTCCGGTTATACATCTCGAGATACTCGACCAAATCAAAAGAATATTACGTTATCGATCTTGAACTGACATCTCGATTTCCGTCGCTTTCCTCACGCCGTCAAGTGGTTTCCCTCTGTCTTTTCTACAAATATATTCACGGTAGTTGTTCCATTGAGCTCGCCAACTCGGTATCTCGACCATGTGAATTCAGGTGTAGTACTTGATTGGCTATTAGGTCTCATCGTTTTACTATTGAAATAGCAAGAGGTAATCGTAAGTTCTCTTCTAACTTTTTCTTTTCTCGCTCTTTACACTGATGGAACTCTCTTCCACTATTTTTTCAAAAATTTAAATACAACACCAACCACTATGATCTGTCATCCTGAATCAAGTTCTCATCACTAAAGTCTTCCCATTCTCTTTCACTTTCCGTAACCCCCTTTCGTCTTAGCGGCATTATCGCCTTGCCGGGAGTGGAATGATGAAAAAGATCGTTCAGTCTTGGCGTGTATAGCAGATTTACTATTTACTAAACATGCCTTAGTTTTTGAAACGATAAGCAACCTGGTCAATTCGACGCGCTGTCATGGTTAGCAACTTGCCTCACTCGTTCAATTACGACTGTTTAGAGACTTCGATCCTCACTGGGTGCTCCACACTTTCGATCGTGTAGGACATCTAAGCGACAGAACGGGACACTTTGACGTAGTGTAATGTTTAGAAAGCTTGTTTGAGTAGTGAATTTGATTCTAAGTGGGGGCGCACTAGTAATCGTCAACTAGATTACCTAGCACATATCGAGGAACCATAACATACGGAGTTTAGCTTAATTTTGATACACGGTCACAAGTATAGGGCATCTGGTGAGGTTCTAACTCACAAGTAATTATTTCTGTATTATAATATTCAAATATCTTCATATTATTTCTATGAATACGTATTATTATTACAATGTATTTACCTCATGCCCCTTGGTATGGGTTAATTAGTAAGACTTGTATCACTACACCATTATTATCTCCAAAATAAATCTTACAATCTAAAAATAATTTCCGGCTTTAAATACATGTAGAGGGTTGAAAAACACTAAAAAGAATTAATCAAACAATATAAGGACTAAGATCCCCTCAAGATAGAGGGTTACTGAATGGGGTTATCGTAGGTATGTAAAGAATTTTCGGATGAGGATATATAACATAGATTAAATATATACATAATAAATTTACATAGATTGCACAAGTGAGAGTTTCATATCTTTTGAATTCGTCAGTTGCAATTTTGGGGATTAACATCACTTTTTAATATTTCTGGTTATTAAGAGGTATTTTGTTGTTGTAGTGGATTATCATTGTTGTTAAAATATTTAAATGAATTGTAGCTTAATTTTGGATTTGAATTTAGGACCGAGATTAACATTTAATATTAAAAATAAGGTTTAATGAGATGCATTAAATAATCATCAGCATCCGTTAAAAATTCCCTTTTCCCCAAAGCTCTCAATTGGCGAACGAAAGCATATATATATATATAAATTATTAATTATCTATCTATCTATCTATCTATCTATCTATCTATAATTACTTGTTTTTAAATATGATTTCATCGCTACAAAAGAATTACCATGTCTCAAAAACAGAAGCCCAAAACGTTTTTAACTTCTGATTTTTGAAACATGGTAATTCCTGTGTAGCGATGGAGTCATAATTTTTCTAAATAATTATAATCTAGGCTCTACTTGTGTATCGATCACTGTTTTAATCAAAATAAAACCAAAAATACCAAAAAACTGCGGATCATCAATCTAACGGTTCTTCCCTATTTTATCAATATATTTGCACACACACACACACACACACACACATATATATATATATATATATATATATATATATATATATATATATATATATATATGCAAACCTATGTTCTCATTTATTCTTTCTTTATTGTCAGCCATTGTCGTATGTCATTCACAAGTTATAACCACAGTGTATCTGATATTAGGTTGGTGCAAAAAGAATGTCGTTTTCTCACATATATTACTATGTGAGAAAACGACATTATTTTTGCACCAACCTAATAGAACACCTTGAGTGATTCATTCATGTTTTACGACTTGTCAACATTGTGTGTGTAATTTAAAGTCGAAAAATATTTGGCATTGTAAAAATGATACCTTTCTGCGAGTGAATACGACATTACCAATTTTCTTCCAAAAACAGTGATTTTTCCGCATATAATTTCTACAATTTAACCCATAGCTGAGACGATAAAATGATTCATATCTCTATCAAGAGGAGCGTAGCTGAACGTAACAAATCCGACAGGAATTTCAATTTAGCTCTTCTTTTAAATATTCGGAACAACTATCCATTTTACCAGTGACCCATCCTTATCGAACAGAAGGTAGAAAATAGTGGTTTTATGCCTTTCTGTTGATACTTCTCTCTGTCTGTCTCTTTCAATCTATCTGTCTTACAGCCGTAGCACGTTGAAACCTCGGTTGATATACGTGGTCAGTATCTAGAAGGGTAACCGCTTGGGAATACCAAGTGCTGTAAGTTTGGATGGTTGGGTGGTGTAATGGATAACGACTCGGAGGTAAAAAACGGGGAGCCGAGTAGCAATTCCAATCGGGTTATTTATATTTATTTATGCGTAAATAATCTAGGGAAAGATATGAATCCATCTCCTTTGTCCTTCCCAGCTATGGGTTAAATAGTAGGGTTTGTATCAGGAAACCATTGTTTAAAAAAAATCTTTCAATCTAAAAAAAAACATTTTCTAACTTTAATTAACTTGCAAGCAGGTGAAAAGCTTTCAAATAATCTACGTATTAGGTTGGTGCAAAAATATGTCGCTTTCTCACATAGTAACATATGTGAGAAAACGACATTATTTTTGCACCAACCTAATACTTGCATCTATGTTCATATCTACCTCAGCCAGTTTCACACTATCTCAGTTTGTTCATACCTCATTATCTATCTATCTATCTATCTATCTATCTATCTATCTATCTATCTATCTATCTATCCCAGTCTTTTCATGCCTTACACTCTCTATATCTATCTATCTATCTATCTATCTATCTATCTATCTATCTATCTAATCTATCAATTCCTGCCATGTCTATTTATCTAAGTCGTTTCACTGTAGTATAGAATGGCTGAGGTGTCTCTTGAACTATCGTCGGCGTTTTTGGAACGCTGGGAGGGGCATTTTCAAGGAGGCGATGGTACTAACCCCATCTTCAAATGTTTCTTTCTTTTCAAAACCCGGTTTCAGTCTGATATCGACAGAACTGCCTTCTTTAAAGCGGACAGAAATCTTGTTTGAAGTCAGATCACACAGCCATGATCCCGGTGTCGTTGGACATGGTATTCAGCGGCTTTCATCAAATTTCGATCCTTTAGATTTATTTCATGAACTATCTTCGATTCATATTGATATTAACCTTTTCTTGCTCTCTCTTTGCACGATTCTATGAGATATTATACAGTCAGTTTTATCTATCTGGGAGGGATCTGTACTGAGTAACCTTTCTATGAAAAAGTTTCTTTATGCTGAAGTAAATTTCATATAATACGCATGTTTTCTACCATCCAATTTTACGTAGTGCCACAGCCTCACCAAATTAGATGTTCAGGCAATTTCCGTAGAAAGTACTATTTACAGAGTGGTGTTAACTTTATACCAAGATTTTTTTAAAATTATAAGTTGTTTTTCTTATATACTGATTCCCAACCAAGGCTGGAGGGCCATGTCTTTTTTTATTATTCCCAATCCGGTGTGGGGGTTTGGGAAAGAGATTGAGATATACCTTTTCTAAGGCTTTTTGTGAGAAAGACTAGGCCGTAATTTGAACTCAGAATGCTGATTATGTTTATATTCCCTTTTATTTATTCTTATTTTTTCAATCATTTCATCACAATCAAGACAATAAAAGACGCTGGGATACAAGGAAAACAAAAGAAGAGGTTTCAAGAGACAGAAGATATCGATCGACATTGCATATTCAAGATTGTAGGGGACACCAAAGTGAGGAGATGGAAGAGAGTTCAACAGCCAAGAAGTGAGGGAGGAGAAACTACTAACATAGAACTTGTAGATACCACTAGTGATTTTATGACTAAAATGATGAGATCTATAATAGATGAAAATATGGCACTGTAATCCAAGGCTGACCTAACAAAGAGGGATGCTCATTAGAACACCAAGAAAAAAAAAAAAATAGAATTCGTTTTCAATTAACAGATGTGCAAGAAATATGCTAGCCGAACAGATTAAAACACAAAGTTAAAGAAAATTGATTTAATAAAACTGATAACATATTTTGAATTAGAAAAAAAAAACAAAAAAAAAACAAAGTAATAAAAGCAGTTAAGATACAACGGGCAATAATAAAGCCGTAATAAATGCAACATAAATTATAAAGCCGTTATAAAACAAAGGACAATAATGAAGTCGCTATGATGCAACTGACAATAATAAAGCTGTGCAAAGGACAATAATAAAGCCGTTAGGATGCAAAGGACAATAATAAAGCCGTGATGAAACAAAGGACAATAATGACGTCACTATGATGCAAAGGACAATAATAATGCCATTATGATGTAACATGATATAATAAAGCCGTTATAATGCAAAGTAAGTAATAAAACCACTATGATACAACAAACCTTAATAAAGCGATTATCATTCAAAGGACAATAATGAATCTGTTTTGATCCAATGGACAATAACAAATCCGTTATGATGTAACGGAAAATAATAAAGCTGTTTGGATGCAAAAGACAATAATAAAGCCATTTCCATGAAAAGTACAATAATACAGCCGTTAGCATGTAAACGATAATAATAAATTAGCTATGAAGCAAAGGATAAAAAAAGCTGTTTTGATGCAAAGGAAAATAATAATGCCGCTATAAAGTTAGGATGCAAATGACAATAATAAAGCCGTTTGGATGCAACGAAGAATAACAAAGCCGTTATCATGCAAAGGACGATAATAAAGCCGTTAGGATGCAAAGGACAATAATAAAGCCGTGATGAAACAAAGGACAATAATGACGTCACTATGATGCAAAGGACAATAATAATGCCATTATGATGTAACATGATATAATAAAGCCGTTATAATGCAAAGTAAGTAATGAAACCACTATGATACAACAAACCTTAATAAAGCGATTATCATTCAAAGGACAATAATGAATCTGTTTTGATCCAATGGACAATAACAAATCCGTTATGATGTAACGGAAAATAATAAAGCTGTTTGGATGCAAAAGACAATAATAAAGCCATTTCCATGAAAAGTACAATAATACAGCCGTTAGCATGTAAACGATAATAATAAATTAGCTATGAAGCAAAGGATAAAAAAAGCTGTTTTGATGCAAAGGAAAATAATAATGCCGCTATAAAGTTAGGATGCAAATGACAATAATAAAGCCGTTTGGATGCAACGAAGAATAACAAAGCCGTTATCATGCAAAGGACGATAATAAACCGTTTGGATGCAAAGTACAATAATAAAGCCGGTATTATGAAACGGGCAATTATAAAGCCGTTATGATGTAAAGGTCAATAATAAAGCCGTTATGATGCAAGGGGCAATAGTAAAGCCGTTATGATGCAAGGGGCAATAGTAAAGCCGTTATGATGCAAGAGACAATAATAAAACCGTTATCATACAAAGGACAGTAATAAAGCCGTTAGGATCCAAAGGACAATAATAAACCGTTTCTAATGCAACTGACAATAATAAAGTTGGTATAATGCAAGAGGCAATAATAAAGCTTTTTAGGATGCAAAGGACTGTAATAAAGCCGTTAGAATGTAATGTACAATAATAAAATTATTATGCAACGGACAATAATGAAGCCCTTGTGACGTAAAAGATAATAATAAAGTCATTATGATGCAACGGACATTAATATAGCCGTTAAGATGCAAAAGAGAATATTAAGAACGTTATGATCAAACAGGCAATAATAAATTCGTTACGATAGAAAAGGCAAAAATAAAGCCGTTGTAGAGTAACGGACTATAATAAAGCCCTTACGCTGCAAGGGTCAATAATAAAGCCGTTTGGATGCAAAAGGCGATGAGAAAGCCGCTATAATACAAAAGACAATAATAATGCCGTTATCATACAACGGGCTAATAATAAAGCTGATATTATGAAATGGACAATAATAAAGCCGTTATTATGCAACGGACAATTATAAAGCCGTTATTATGCAACGGACAATTATAAAGCCGTTATTATGCAACGGAAAATAATAATTATACCGTTGTGATGCAACGGGCAATAATAAAACCGTTATTATGCAACGTTCAGTAAAAAAAAATGTTTGAATGTAAAACGCAATGAGAAAGCCGTTATGATGCAAAAGACAATAATGAAGCCATGATGACGCAACTGACAATAATAAAGCCGATATGATGCAAGTGATAATAATAAAGCCACTACAATGCAAGAAACAGTAATAAGGCCGTTAGGAAGCAAAGGATAATAATAAAGCCGTTCTGATGCAACGGACTATAATAAAGCCCTTAATTTAAGATATCTACCAAAATCAACTAATTAGATTCTTGACAAAATCCAGTGAAGAATCTGCAATTTTATCTGTCCTGCCTTGGCATCTCAGCTTTAGTGACTTTTCTACTGCTGTAATGAAGAAAACCTGGGCTTGTTCAATACATGTTTTCATGGTAATTGTTCTGATGAGTTTTTCCATTTGCTAACTCAACTTCAAGAATTAAAGTGCAGTACGAGATTTACAGCTAGGTCTCATCATGTTAGTATTAAAATTGACAGTTTTAATCGCAGGTTCTATGTTAATAATTTCTGCTCCCTAACTTCTGGTCTGTTGATCGCTCTTCTGGTTACTTGCATTCTTGTAACCATTAATCTTAGAAAAAATTGAGTGAAATGTCAATCGTTATATTCTGTCGAATGAATCCTGTTCTGTTATTGCCCGTTGCAACATAACGGCTTTATTATTGTCCGTTACATAATAACGACATTGTTATTATCCTTTGCATCGTAACCACTGTATTATAGTCCCCTTTGCATGATAATGGCTTTATTATTGTCCTTTGAATCGTAACGGCTTTATAATAGCATAGTTGATAATGATGTTTTTTACCTATAAAATTACCGTATTTTTTTTTTTTTTTCATTTTTTCCATTAAATATTAACACACTTTCAAACTATGACATTTTACAATTATTTTTTAATCCCTGGTTAAGCCGGTGGAGAATTTGAGAGGGGAATTAACAGGAGACGACATCCATTAGACATAGCACGTGAACTAGAAGTCTTCCCCAGTGAGCGAAATAAAGTGTTCAGTTCGACATTCCAACCACCTGAAGAAGGCCGGAGCGCACAACGGCCGAAACGTTGTGATAAACATGTCGACGAAGATGAGGACAATAGTCCAAATAATGTAAATAGTATTTTTTAGTCATTTAATCCCAATCAAGGTGATAAAGCCACTAATACGCGAGGTGTTTCTCAGAGTGATGGGAACTAAGAAAACGCTACTGAGGAGAAAATACAATAAAAAGAATACGATTCAAGGAGTTGGAAGTTGACGATTGACGTTACATTTAAATTTTTGAAGACTGAAAAGCAGAAATACGGAAAACATTTCCTAAAGCGGGAAGTATATATGTTACGCTTTCGGTTGTCCCTATAGCAGGTATTTTCACTAATGCTGTCATCAAATTTTCGTCATTTCTTATATTTTTTTTTCCATCACCTTTGATGTCTAAGATTCTGTGATTACATATTTCATTATTATATATGCAGTTTTCCGCCTCTAGCTATTCATCTCATGTGTATTTAAATCAGCGTTTCTTCGCATTCGGTTCAGGTGTATGTCTTTAGAAATCGCTAAGTACACCGTACCTGCTACAAAGGACAAAGTCTGGAATAAAAAAAAAAAACAACAACAACTAAAAAGATGAAATCTATAATCCGGAAGTATATGAAGTTCTGTTTCCGATCACCGAGGTTGATCGGGATGCATAATATCAATGATTGATTACCTTGCATATTTCCAATTGGACACAAGCTCTTTGTTGCATGAATTACTCAGAAAATACCCGAGCGAATCCCTTTTGATGTTTATGCAGTTGTAGTCATTTTCTAAAATATCAGCGCTCAGTGAAAGCAAATTGCTTTTAAATCTCGACTTACCGAAGAACGCAATCTGCTTTGGATTATCTGTAAGTGTAATCTCGCGAGATTTGGTTTCAGATTCATTCACAAATCTCTTCCTTAACCCAGCTACCAGTACAGTAACGTGCGATCCAATCCCTGGTATGCAGTTATCTTTATTCACATAAAAGCGGCATTTTCCTGTTTCTATCAAAAAAAAAAAAAAAAAAAAAAAATACGTTGCTTATCACAAAACGGTTGGCGGGTGTAGAAAAGTCATGCTGAATTTTGCGTGGATAAATTACATAAAAAGATACATTCACAAAATGATGTATATAATAGAAATTTCTATAAAAAAAAGGGTTGTTTAAGTGGGATTTATTTACCCACAGAAATGTAGTCACGTGGCATTAAAACAGTCACGTGATGCGCAAATATATAACCAGAGAAAAAAATTAAATTCTTAACTTGCGAACCTACACAATGCAAACTTTTGGACTGTATCTCAAGGACTTAGCTTCTCCATATTTTCCTCATATCACGCATGCGCATACATTCTACAGATAGCGAAATATAATGATGTCAGAGCAGGGTCTCCATATTTAAACTTTGTTCTCGTTGTCTTTCTTTCATATTTCTGCTTTCATTTGTACTTCTATGAACATTGCTCTGGCGTATTTCAGAACTGAAATACATCGCAATATATGAATTTTTTAGATGTAATTTAAAAAATGTCACCAATATTAATACTTACTCGATATCTTTCAACAATTCTGCGATAACTTCTATAATATTTTAAGCGTTAACATATATTTTATATTTAAAATCTGTCAAAAACCGTTAAAACTTTTAGGATTATTTCATATTAATTTCCATTAGATCTTAATTACTTCATTTTCAGATAAATTTCCTGCATTCTTTAATCTTCCGTAATGGTTATACGATTGAAGAATGAATTAATATAATAACATTGAAGTAACACATTTAACAAAAGAAAATGTTAATCTGATGTAAAATCTCCTGGAATAATGGAGTCACCTCAAAATTACAGAAGGTAAATTAAGCAACAAAAATGTCAAATGCATTAAAAGATAGAAACATATTGCTTGGATGAAAGATAAGAACTGTCTATATTTCTGAGATAAGGTATTGTAAATATTTACACTATTGACATTGTTCAGACTGCTGTCCTCATCTTTGTTAAAATATTAACCACCTTTCAGTCGTTGTAAGTTCCGGCCTTCTTCAGGTGATTCGAATTTCGAACTGGACCCTTTATTTCGTCCACCGGGGTAGATTGTTTTCGTTCCACATGCCATGCCTCTTCCGGAGTATCAGTTATTTCTCTTTAACTCAACTCTCCAAGATTTTGTAAATCACTCCTGAACCTAGGTATTTCTCCACTGGGCCGTGTGTCTTTTGCAGTGGATAAAAATGTTCGTTGAAGTAACCAGTGACTTGACATAAAGAGTTGTGAGTTCAATACCTGGCTCCAGCAGACGTGAACAAAAATAAATGTCTTTTGGTTATCTCTCCTAAAACTTGCTCTGCCATTCATTTATATGCTTTCTTTCCCTCTGTTACATTTGCCTTCAATTTGTCCAGTGAGTATCAAATTTCCGAAGCCCACTTTCCTCATTATGTGCCATAGAGATTTTAATTGTTTCTTCCTGATATTAAGTAGAAATGGACTTTTTTGTCTCAGATTCTTTTAAATCTTCGTCGTTGCTCACATGTTCGGGCCGTGGTATTCTCAACATCTTTCTGTAGAACTATATCTTTGTTGCTTCAAATCTTATCATTTGGGATAAGAACATCTAGCATTCACTGTCGTATCGGAGGACAGATATCACATAAAAGTTCAGGACACTTTTCTGAATTTCTAACAAAGTTTTTTTTTTTTCTGTTCCTTAATGAGTAAATAATATAAAATAAATATGTTTTTAACAGCATGCATATGTATATTCCCTCTCCATACATACATACTGTCTTATTATAAGGAATTAGTATACTAATATATACACACATACATACACACATACACACACTTACTATGTTGCGTTGGGTTCACATGTGTGTCTGTCAGCAGATTTATGTTTGCCGATATGTGCATATATATACACAATATGCGTATGGATACGTACATCCCCTCTCCATACATGCACGGTGTCTTATTATAAGGAATTAGTATACACAAATGCGTATGTATAGACACAACACCACCCGTATACATATATATATCATATGCGAAACTGTCCACATATGTTTATATATGTCTGAGTCCCGACGGACGACCAAATGTGTATGTGTGTCTGCGTACTTCATTGGGCGCATGAACACACATCGATCTTTGCGTTAGCACGATGACATCACGACGACATTTTCCCCCCACTTCCATAATAATACCAATACACGCAATCTACATAAACCCAAAATTTTAAAAAAATTAATCAGTTTGTCTGACGATCGCAAAAGCGTGAAACCCAGGATCCCAAACTCACATCAATCCAAGCAAATATATATATATATATATATATATATATATATATATATATATATATATATATAAATATAAAAGTGAACATAGTCAACACTTAGAGGCGACAGTCTGTTTCATGCTATATGCAATCGTCAGGCCACATATGCTGTTATTTTCCTCGGCTATTTATATATATATACGGGTTAGTGGTGCATTGTGGGTATTCTGTTATGGCGGTTATTTCACCGGAAGTCGTTTGTTTATCTATTTGGGTCAAATTATATTGCTTGTTTTTATCTTTTTGTTTCTTATTTTATTTATTTATTTATTAACGTAGTAAAAATTTGTTTATATCGCTTATTTAACAGTTTTGTTTTGGTTTGGGAATTTAATTAAAGCTATTTGTACCGTTTGTGAGTTGATTGTTGTAGTTCGTTCTAAGTATTATTTTGGCGGGAACAGTTTTCTCCAGAATGTCCCTTAAACGGAAATTGTTTACAAAACAACGTAATATACCAAGCCACGATAAAATCACCAGATAATGAAGAAAAAGTATACATAGGAGTAGCTGAAGGACCCTGGAAACAAAGAAATTATACACACAAAACATCTTTCACAAATAGTAAATTTGCAAACAGTACAATGCTTTCTAAGTATATCTGGGAAATTAAAAACAAAACGAACATCACACCAAAAATATCTTGGAAGATAAGGAAAAAATCATCAGCCTACAATAACCAATCAAAAACTTGCAAACTTTGCTTGGAGGGAAAAATAGCTATCATTACTTTCCCCGACCAAAATAAATTATTAAACAAAAGATCCGAGCTCATCTCAAAATGCAGACATGAAAATAATTTTTAATTTTTTACTACGTAACCTAAAAAATTAAAAATGGAAAAAATAAAATAAAAACAAATAAATATACTAATAAACAAAATAACAATAAAAAAATAGAAATAAAACATAAATAAATACTCTGTTACTAAAAATCTAAAACTGAAAAGAGAAAATATACAAGTAAAATAAATTGACTTAAATTCATCCAAGTAAATAAATAAACAAACCAATCCCAAATAAAAATAATCAATGAAAAACTGTTCCCGCCAAAATAATACTTAGAATGAACTACAACAATCAACCCCAAAACTGAACAAATAGCTTTAATTAAATTCCCAAACCAAAACAAAACTGTTAAATAAGCGATGTAAACAAATTTTTACTACGTTAATAAATAAATAAATAAATAAAATAAGAAACAAAAAAATAAAAACAAGCAATATAATTTGACCCAAATAGATAAACAAACGACTTCCGGTGAAATAACCGCCATAACAGAATACCCACAATGCACCACTAACTCGTATATATATAAATAGCCGAGAAAAATAACAGCATATGTGGCCTGACGATTGCATATAGCATGAAACAGACTGTCGCCTCTAAGTGTTGACTTCTATGTTCACTTTTATATTTACACACGCTCTATCTCTGATATTGAGCACTTTATTCCATAAATATAGCACACCTTAAGACTATATTTCTTTATATATATATATATATATATATATATATATATATACATATATATTCGTTGGGAATGAAGTGAAGATACGTTTATATCTTAAAAATAATGTATAGTTTATTTCTGCTAGTAAATAAGATGAAAGCAAAAATCTGTTCTCATCAAAATGGATTGTGTGGGGCTATTGACAATACATCAACAGCCAACTGGTTCAGGCAACAACCATTTTTCAGATTGTTGATACTGTCAAATAAATGCAATAATCGCTTTTAACGTGTAGAGAAGATGATACAGGTGACTACATAAAAGCCTTTATAATATCTGTCGGTTTAAACAGGAAATTGCGTTTCTTTGTATCGAGAATCACAGGAAGTTATAAACATTTTTGTCAGTTCATGATAACGTAAAAAAAACCAACGTCACATGACAATCCTTATTCGATCATTATTTTGATGGAAAATATTAAAACCAGCTCCGTTCTTTCGTGCCACCTGCTCAGATTTTTGGCAGCCAAGTGCTACCTTGCTGTATCCACGTTGGTATTAAGCGCCTTCGAATGAATCGCTACATTGCAGGACAGATTTGTCTGTGGATACTTCCCCAAACACTACAATCTTAACCTCTTCAAGTCTCGTCTCATTTGTTACTTATCCGAGATAACCTCGCTATCTTCACTTCCTGTTCTACTCGAACGTTCACACACATCATTTAGTAACCCTCTACATTGAGTGGCTCCTTGGTTTTGTATATGTAAATTTCAGTAAAAATAAATAAATAAAACATTTCCGTATGTCTATGATATAATCACATTTATACTTTACCCATTAGCTTCATTTGTCTATCCCCACATTATAAAAAGGTGGAGGGAAAAAAACATAAAAGCGCTCCTTTTTGGAAACAAGAAACTGTTTAAAATCGACTTCCGCTGAAGATGTTGGCAAACATTTAATACAGTGTGTTCGAAAAGTTTCCGTGCATTTTTCTAATAATATTGTCGCTTTAACCACATTATTCATAATTTTCATTCATATTCTCCTTTTGTATTTTACATTGAAATATTAATAAAAAAATATAAGGGCATTGTGACTCTCTGAACACCTTGAATAAAATTACAAATTTGAAGAGTAATATTTAAAATAATCAGCTTTTTAACATAGTAAATTTAAATTAAATTTTTAACTTCAATTATCAGCGATTTCAAACACTAGGTTTTGAACGACACATTCTCCGGTCATCCTGTGTTGTTTCTAGCAAAACGTCGGTTAATTTCAGTTTGAATAGATTATTTTGCCCAGAAGGGCTTTTGTTTTTGTCTAGACAGAGATTTTGTTCGAGGATTTTTATTTAGTGCTTAAATTGGGTAGGCACGGTCGATTCCTTTTTTGGTCTTTATAATTTATGTAGAAACACATTAACGTCTTCATGTCAGGCCAAATGATTGAATTCACTGGCACCTACATTGATACAAAACATTACTTTTTTTTTTTTTAGTAAAGAATAATAGAAAAAGAAATCTACCTATCTCCCTCTCTCTTTTCCACTGTCTATACAAACACAGACACACGCACACACACACACATATATATATATAGTATTAAATTGTGAGAGATTGTAGGTGCCCAAATTGCTGGTTATTTTTCCACTGTTTACTGGTGGAAAGGTATTTTAGGCAGACAGGTTTTTGTCATAAATTGATCGATATCAAATGGTTAATGGATAGAGCGTTTATAGAATTAATGTGTAGAAACTTATGACTTAACAGAGTGGTGTTATTTCAGTCATGCCGACTTCGAAGTTTCGTCAGCACATTGTTGAAATGCCTTCATTCTTCAGAGTTACTGGCTCCTCTAATAGCGAAGGTAATAGCCCTGAAGAGTGAAGGCATTACTACCATACGCTCACGAAACTTGAAAGTCGACATGACTGAAATAACACCACACAGTTAAATGATAAATGCCTCTACATTATATATATATATATATATATATATATATATATATATATATATATATATATATATACTACGCTTCAAGTAAATTGAATTGAGTTCTCTGAGCCGCTGGCGTATTTCGTATAGAGAAAACGTTAAAATTCCCTTTCCTTAAAGTTCCATTCTCCGTTGTGTTTCGATTCTAGCCTGAACCAATCGGATATCTAGCCACACCCAGGGGCTGTGATACAGCGAAACAGTCGGTCTGTGGATGACTATGTATATTCTCCCTGAAATCCGGTTGAGCTCTCTACGGAAAGGGGTTTCGTATAGAGAAAAACGTTAAAATTCCTCTCTTTTTTGATGATGGCCTAGGGGTAAAATATCTGACTGATCTCAAATCAGTCGTGTTTTGAACCCGACTTGAAGCAATCAGACGTCCGTCTAGCCACACTGTAGAGCTGTGATGAAGTTAAACAAGATGTCTCTGGATGACTATATATATATATATATATATATATATATATATATATATATATATATATATATATATATCAATGGATATAGCTCACATATGGACTGAAATCCGACAGAGTGATAAGATGAAGAACATATAGGAAACGTTTATCAATCTAACATATTTTGGTTTTATTAAAGCTTCATCAGTGACTGGAATTTGGGAAAAAATCCTGATATTTTTACTGTTGTGTTGTTTTATATACATTGGTTAATCAGGTTTCACGTGATTTGACATATTAAAAAACCTTAGTATAATCAGTGATATTCTTAATTAAATGAGAGACAAAGCGCCTATTCGAACTTAAAAAAAAAAATCAAACAAAAAAAAACAAAAAACTAAAAAAAGCAAAACAACGGATTCCAAATCTAACTGAAAAACCCTAAATATTAGTTTAAATGTAAGTGTATAATAATCGGATTTTGTCTGTGGGATTCAGATGAAATGCTTATTCGTAAATGTGTATGTGTGTTTGTCGTTATGGACGTTATGTTTATTGGTTCCTTGCTTGTTAATTTGGTAACGTTTTTACGGACACACTGTTTGTTTTTAATAAGAATACGTTATATTGTTTACGAATGGATTCAATGAAAGTTGATGATGTAATAATGTCTTTATCACGCGTTTATAGATATTTACATTATCTACTAGACGCAAACATAGACTTAGATAAATAAAGCTTTAATAAAAGTGAAATATATAATTTGTTCCCCTCTCTCATCATATATATATATATATATATATATATATATATATATATATGTTTGTGTGTGTGTGTGTTTGCAAATATATAGAATTTTTTTTTTATTTTTCAAAAGAGTGGTCAATGCATAAGTAGAGCCTAAATTATGATTATTTTTATTTCAGCGATGGAATCATATTGTTTTTAAAGTAATTATAATATATATAGCTACACACACACACACACACACACATATATATATATATATATATATATATATATATATATATATATATATATATATATATATATGTAAATTTCAACTTTCCATATTATTTTTTACATGTTATTGTAAGATTTGTCAAAATAAAATTGATTTTATTTTATTTTCTTTTCTTTCAAGTGTTCCTACATTTGCTTTCAAAGACTCTTCTGTGTAATTGAGACGTTCTCAACAATTTCAAGTCACTCAAGGTGACGTCATATAAATAGACGAACTGATTTTTAAAAAAAAATTTTAACAAATATCTTAGATTTATCATTTATTCTAAAAAATTGAAAACCTCCAATCTAATTCTTAGAAATAATTCATCACACATCATGAAATGGACAAAATCCAACAATTATTGAAGACATTTTTATGTTTATACATTCTTTTTATAGATACAAATATTTGTATCATATATATATATATATATATATATATATATATATATATATATATATATATGTGTGTGTGTGTGTGTGTGTGTGTGTATGTTTCAAAATTTTGTGCAATTAACGCAAATATAGATCTACATATAATAAATAAGCCATATAGTATCAACAATAAACAAATTTTAGTAGACCATACCAAGAATGTATATAGGTCACAGTGCAAGAATGACTCGATATTCTTGAGGCTGTGGTCGTAAAAGAGAAGTAGTCAACATTAAATAAGTCATCTTTCTCTATAGGGAACCATATTTTGAAGTGTCCTTAGAAACAAATCAACTTAAGTGACCTGAAGTTGGGTTAATTATTCGTATAAACGACTGAATTAAAATTATTTGCGCAAATATACACAGAACAATCATGAAAATGAATGTAGCAACTTAAATGCTACGCTGTGAAATATTTCACAATATTCCATCATAATTTGCATTTAATTTCACACCTGACCAGTCATAGATCAATCTCATTTTGTACCTCCTGATACTTATATTGTGTGATCATTCAGTTCAAAAATCTGATTTCATCATCACCAGTTCCAAGATCGGGGCGGAGCGCTTCGTGGAGTTGCTACGCAGCTGTGCATCTGACAAACTCCTTTCACATGTCTCAGAATGCATTAATCCGTGCGTAGCGTGTCCTGGGCAAGTTAATCCTGGCGGAGTCTATCTCCCTTCAGGAAAAAATACAGCTGATATCCTCCGACCTGAAGAATCACATCCTATATGCAAGGAATCGAATCGAATTCCATTGATAAGAAAGTATTTCTACTCACACAAATTTCTTCTCAAGAAACAGATTGGCACGTGTATGTTCCCCGTGTTAAGTCTTGTATCAAATGTTATCCATCACGATTTACGGTCTGCACGTATTTTCTCCTTTTACGGCATTGTGCAACCCTCTATTTCTGGTTTCAACGCATAGTTCTGTAACGACTGATGGGTCCCACCTTTGTCAATATCATTGTCTTATGCTCGAAATAGCGAAATACAACATTTGTTTTCCTTTCATTTTTATTTTCCGGTTAGGTAGGCAGGCTCTTATCTCTTATCTTTAAATGTTTTTGGCTTCTAATATTTGCTTCCGTCTTCAGAATTTCATCCTTTCCTTACCTGGGGTAAGACAAGGCAGTAAGATATATTCTTTATTTTTTAATCGATATTTAACATGTACTGTGTTTCAATTTACTTTACATGGATAATAATAATATTAGCTGGCCACTCGTATTTGAGGATACCTATCCTTGTCTACTATGGTAGATTCTCGTTCAGGGATATTTGTGTTTGTTCAAAACCCAAAGAGTCAACCTGGTTTTTACTGCAACTATGCTGAGCAGACGTTAGTTACAGTTTCTGAGAGAAAGCCTGTTATCTATAATGACCAACAATCTCAACAACACCAGCGCACTCAAACACAGCTATTCCGTCTAGGTGGAATTGTTTTTTTTTGTTTTTTTTTTTGCCGCACGTTGGAATCGTCCCCACTCCAGTACGATATCAGGAAGTTTCCTTCCTAACAAATGGACCATGGTGAGTTTGGAACCCGGGTCTCATGCTTCTGAAATCTAACGTGCTAACCAATCGGCCACGCGCCCATATATTTATTGTGTCGATGATCAGTTCCACATAATAGAAACAGGAAACACAAATCAGGAAAGAAGCATTTCAAAGAGGCAGACAAATAGTCAGCAACCGTTGAAAGAGAGATAAAATGGATTATTTCTTAATATAACTGGAACACGAGTTCTTTAAAATTTAGCGCTTATATCGTTTCCTCTCGCGCAATGATGTTGGGTTTATGTAATGTCGATTGTACAACATTTCAACAAAAGTAAAACAAGATATTCCTTGGTTAAATAACCTCGACATATGTATTATTCGTTTTTCATTAAATAATCAAAAACGAATAATATATATGTCGGGGGAACTTCTTTGAATTAAAGACGAAAGAGAAATCGATTCAGAAAATTATGTACTTTCCGGCTGTCTTCGAGTTGCTGCCATAATTTGTTAACCAATTGTAATTTCGAATTCGCCCTTTTGATGACACTTGTGTTCAAGTGCTGCACCTAAAATAGCCATATATATATATATATATATATATATATATATATATATATATATATATATATATATAGTATAAAATGAAAATTGGAAAAAATCTTAGATTTTTCTGACTCACTTTCTAATCTTAAGGCTACTCTTAATAGTTTGGCACATACTTATGCTTTAACTCCTGTAGCCCTTTTTGAGTCTAAGTGGAGTCAACAGCACCGGCCCGTTGTCAAAACTTTAAAAGCAAATAATAACTTGGTTATTACTCGTCCTGATAAAGGGGCTGGTATTGTCCTATTGGACCATTCTGATTATGTCTCCAAAATGCAAAGCATTATTGGTGACACTACAAAATTTCTCCCTCTTGGTCCAGTAGAGACACATGATCGCACAATTCCTATAGAAATTAAATTTCAAAAGAAACTCCTATCTTGGTCTAAACGTGGTTTCATATCCCGTGAGGTCACTGATGATATTAGACCTGTTGGGTCTATTCGCTCTCGTCTGTATGGTCTTCCGAAAACTCATAAGGATGATGTACCCCTTCGACCCATCCTGTCCATGTCAGGCTCGTCTCAACATAAGGTCGGGAGTTTTCTTTCAGACCTTCTTGAATCTGTTGTTGAACATTTTAGCTCGTATACTATTATGGATTCATTTTCATTTGTTCAGGTTATTCGTGATACTCCTTCTAAAAATAAATTTATGTCTTCCTTTGACGTATGTTCTCTGTTTACTTGTGTTTCAGTAATGGAAACTATTGATATCTGTTGTAACATGTTATATCGAAGTGGTTTGTCACCTCCGGATATCCTAGAAAATGTGTTTGTTGAGCTTATGCAATTCGCCACTATGTCTGTGGAGTTTAGCTTTAACAATTTTATGTACAGACAGATTGATGGGGTTGCCATGGGCTCCTCTTTGGGTCCCGCTTTGGCCAACATTTTTGTGGGCTTTTATGAGTCGTCCCTCCTCACTTATGACAATGCACCGTCTATGTACCGTAGGTATGTAGACGATACATTTTGTCTTTTTAATAGTGAAGTGGAAGCTGATTCCTTTCTCACAGTTATGAACCAACTTCATCCATCTTTGAAATTTACCATCGAAAAGGAGTCTAATTCTCGTCTCTCTTTACTTGATGTCCTTGTGCATCGGACTCCTTCTCAATTTCTTACTTTGGTATTTCGCAAACCAACGTTTTCTGGTTTGTATACGCGTTGGGACTCATTTTGTCCCAGAAAGCGTAAAATTAATCTCATCAAGACCTTAACTCATAGGGCCTTGATGATTTGCAGTCAACAATATTTGTATGAAGAATTGGATTTTATCCACTGCACTCTATTAAAAAATGGATATCCTAGTGATACTCTTGATAGTGTCATCCGTGATAAGATTATTAATTTTCGAAAGGAAAAACAATACTTAGTTCAGAAATGTCCTATTTACTTGCGGCTTCCTTTTATTGGTTCGCGGGGCGAGCTTGTGGCTAGGCGGGTCTTGTCTGCTGTCCATCTGTGCTATTTTTCGGCTCAACTAAGGATTCATTTTGCGACTCGTTCTGCCTTTTCCTCTATGCGTAAGGATCCTCTTCCTCCCCATTCTTCCGTGATTTATTCTTTTAAATGTGGTTGCGGTAGCAACTACATAGGAAGGACTTCCCAACGTTTAGATTGTAGGATCAGGCAGCATGTCCCATTGCAAGTTCTTAATCCGGATGCCCGTAAGAGCCAGTTGGTTAATACTTCCGGGTCAGCGATCACTGAACATTTGATAAATTGCAGGAATTGTGCGAAGGATTTCAGTCCGAATTGGTTTACTGTACTGTCCAGTTCGCACTCTCCATTTCATTTGCGAGCACTCGAGTCTCTGTATATTCGGTCCAGGGAGCCGTCTCTTTGTAAGCAAAAAGACTGTCTCCTTGGGCTTCACGTTATTAGAGTCTAGTGTGTATCATACATTCCCCTCACACTCCCCCAAATTTTTTTCTCCTTTGTGCTGTGCAAATTCACGCGGTTTGAATTTTTTTCCCCTCATACCATTAATCATTTCAGTTTTTAATGTTTTAATTGTATGTAGGGTGTTTCTGTGAGTCAATATATATTGCAATAATTGTTAAATAGTTCCCAGTCGACCCTGATGAGCTTGGGAACGAAACCGGTTGGTCTGTTCTTACTTTTTATTTTTCATAATGCCTTTAGGAAATAATTTGTATCTATTACTTGCAATATCACGGTTCTGTACCTCCAACAATTTATTTAAATATATATATATATATATATATATATATATATATATATATATATATATATATATATGGGGATTAATAATAATTGTTTCCCTTAACTCATGTTTACTTTCAAGTTTCGTAGTTGCATAAATGCAACTCATCGCCAAACAGACTTAAACTGTCAATATTTCTTTTACTCCTGGTCTAAATGTGTTGGTTTCGTTTTCGTCTGTTGATTGATTGTTGCTTTCAGTTTCCCTCTCTTCGTTTTTCTCTATTTTTTTTATTCATTCTTTCCTCGTCTTCTCTGGTGACATCTCCTTTATTGATATTAAGTTACAATGGTGCGGGTTTATATGGGTGTCTATCTATGCGCGTGTATGTATGTATGAACATGTACGCGGACATTCGCCTACATGTGTATGTTTTTGAATTTGTGTATGCGCGACTAATTGTCTGTGTATTTGCGCCAACTGTATATGATCGTGTTTATTGTCATTGTTTTGACCATTTATTTTTGGTTATGATTAAATTTTTTTGTCGTTTTTTTTGTGTAGTTGCATACTTATGTTTGTCTCTGTGTGTTTCTCTGTGTGTGTATGTTTATGTGTATGTGTTTGTGTGTGCATACCTGTAAGTATAAATACATGCAAATATGTATGCTCTCGCGTATTTCCCCAAATATAACATACTATCAAAAATCATCAACACAATCACAGTAAAAATCAGTTACAGTTGCATGGATGACATGGAGAAAATAATAAACAAACACAATAAGAATAATCAAAATGTAAATAATAACTACAATTATTCAACAAAATAACACAAACACAACTGTAGAAATAGAAACAATTGCCCGCTTAATAACAAATGTCTAACGAACAACATAATGTATAAAGCCAGCGTAATAAACAACATAAACGTGTAAGAAAAAGTTTATGCAGGAGGTGCAGAACGAACCTTAAAAGAAAGATTCAATAATCACCAAACATTTAAAACAGAAAAATACAGAAGCAACACAAAATTATAAAGATACATGCGATGACAGAAACAATGTAACATTCCTACCAACATTAAATGGAAAATTATAAAAAAAATAGCAACACCATACAGATTATATCTGGGGAAAAAAGGGAAGTATTATTACATTTATAAATCAAAACAACTTATTGGACAAAATAAAATAATGGGGAAATGCAGCCATCTAAGCAAATACCTACAATCCTACCTAAGAGAAATGAAATAAATAGACTACATTAAAACATGTGTTTTGGGACATATTATGTTTATATATATATATATATATATATATATATATATATATATATATATATATATATATACTTATATGAAACACCTGTGTGCGATATAGACACCATATTTTTTAAAATTCCCAAAAAAGAAAACAGATTTGTTCATTCATTCCGACGTCAGCCTAGTAAACAAACATTAACGGTTTACTATATATATATATATATATATATATATATATATATATATATATATATATATATATATATATATGTATTACGAGATATTTTGAAAAAAATAAGCTCAGTCTATACACAGCGCCTGAAGATTGCGTTGTGCAGGAAACTCCGAGTCGTGCTATCGGTGTGGGATATATATATATATATATATATATATATATATATATATATATATATATATATATATATGTTACTATGTTAAATAATAGTATTAAACGTAGTAGCCTGAAGATTGCGTTCAAGCATGAAATAGATTACCACCGCTCGGTGTTGACTTCAGTGTTCCTTTATATATATATATATATATATATATATGTGTGTGTGTGTGTGTGTGTGTGTGTGTGCATTTGGGTAAGAAAACAAATTTGATACTAATGTCGTTAAAGACAACTGACGTGCAAATACCCTTGAGAAAATATAAATCCATATGTTATGCCCTCGCCTTCTATGGGTAAATAGCAAGATAGACTGTGTCATATAACCATGGATGGTAACCAGTCTATGAGAAGGACAACACTGAATTCAGAACGCGAGGATTGTCGTTTGGGGAAATTCCATCAGTTCTCCCTTTTCGGCTCCTCCAAAATGTGTTTTTTGTTCTACACAAGCCTACCCTTACCATAATCAAATTATATGTGGTTATTGCTGTCTTCTCGCAGTTATATATTATACTAGAATTAGAGAATTTAATTTACAAGAAATATATTTCTTATTTAAAATAGACGTGATGTATATATATGTAAAAAAGGAAAAATATTTTAGAGTTGTGAATAGTAATTTTTTATATTAAGTATAAGGCATACTTGTACATAATCCTATCAATCAGTATATATTACTACCAATAGAGATTAAGCAAACGTTATATTTAATTATCCAGAAATTATTTGAAACATAACTGTTACCACCTTGCCAATAACCGTTAGGATATTACAAAAGACATAGCTATCCTTACGGTATCATTGGCCAGCATATATAAATAGCCGAGCAAGAGTGCAACGTAGCCTGAAGATTGCGTTTACGTGTGAACCTGTCCTAGCATTAGGTTTTAACCGCGAGCTAAGCTCCTAGTGATCATCGAACTCTATGCTTTCGGGCAGAGTGTAACCCAGATGAGCCTGTGCCGAAGGGCAGAGTCTCAGCTGGAGAGCTATACAAACCCGACCCCATTATTACAGGGTCTACTGGGAATTTTAGCTCGGTCCTACGCGCTTGGAAAAATCCCATGTGCCACATCCCGCTCTGTGGGGATCTTTGGTAAATACCGAGTTGGCATTAGGTTTTAGCTGCGCACTATGCTATTGTGGCCTGTCGAACTTTCTGTCTTCGGGTAGAGAGAAACCCAGACGAGGCTATGCGGAAGGGTAGAGTCTCGCCTAGCGGGGTAGACAAACCGGAACCGCGTTAAGCCTGCCTTGTGCCACATCCTGCTCTGTGGGGATATTGGGTAAATTCCGAGTTGGCATTAGATCTATTGCTAAACATACCTTCGTGTAGTAACCTTCTATTTTATTACTTACCTACGAGTTTGTCTTCCTGGTTTATTTCCCTCTCTTATCTTGAAAACACGAGATACAACAGATACAGCCTACCGACTCTCAGTGAGGATCTGTCACTATTTATATTATATAATATATATATATATATATATATATATATATATATATATATATATATATATATATATATATGTATGTATGAAATATCCTGACAATTTTGGCAACGATTTTTCTTTTACATATGTTTGCTTTGAGGAAAACTTTTTCATTAAGATTTTATTTATTTAATTTTATATGGTTTAAAATGCTTTTCTTATTTCCGACATGAATTCGAACCTCAGCTGTCTAACTTTTTATGTGCACTTTCAGTTTTCATAAGATATCTTCAAACAATATTTATCTGGATTAATAAGTTTGTCTCTGTTGCTATTCATTGTGTTTCTTTGGTGGTTTTCGTGTGTCGTGTTTTTCCGTGTCAGCTTGCGGCTTTGCTTTTTGCTCTTACAAAATCTTGTTCTTTTTTGTATGTACAAATGACCAAATATAGTTTCTATGAAAATCCTGCCAGGGTTGTATATCTGTATGTGTGACTAAGTCTCTGTGTCTGTGCGTGTGTATGTGTGTGTGCTTGAATGTGAGTGTTTGAGTGTGTGTGTTTGTGTTTGTAATCTTTTGCCCTCTATATTGTATAAGTAAAGTGTCTCAGACTATTCTTTAAATCTCCGACAGTTAGAAGCCACGCACGCATCATATGAATGGACGGTAATGTAAAGTTTACTTCCTTTTGTTGCCGTTGTCTTGTATTGGCCTATTTACCTTTGACCTTCAAGTCAAGTCAATAGAAGTTCAATAGGTTTGAGATATTCATTCAGACTAAACATCTCAATGAATAATCAATAGACATGGTGGTTGAGTGCGTCCAGAAGTATCCACGGATACACTTCGATTAAAGGGTTGTTCGGCGTCATGACTTGACTTTAACTTTTCTTTTGTTTTTTTGTTTTACTGTCAATTGCCTATGTAAAAATGTATTCTTCAGTTGTTGAATGATGTAATGGAATAACCAGTCACCCTATTGAATGATTACGCCATACATAGTAAGTACCTATAAAGTCGATTGCCTAAGAGAGATGGGGTGACGAGAGAAGAGAGAGAGAGAGAGAGAGAGATGTCGTAAGCATGTCCCACTTTCCAATTAGTGGCACTTACTACTAGATTGGCCTTAACTTGAAAAAAAGGCATACATACAACGCCATGAAAAAGTAGCTGTTATTACCACTACTAATCAAGAAAGAGCATGTGAAACCGACGTGAAAAACTGCGCTTGGCAAGTAATCGCCCTGATATCACAATTATGTAAAAGAGCAGTCATGAATGGATGTTGATAGATGTTGCGATATATTGGGATAAGGACATCACAAAGGCGGAGCAAATAAAAATACAGTGATTCCAAAACCTGACATTGTAATTCAGAGAAATGCGCCAAGAAGCAACTCAAGTTGTCCCATTTGTGGTTAGTGTACTGGGGATCACTTTCAGGAATCATTCTTCATAGCAGAAAGCCTTGGATATGCATGAAATAATTCACAGAGGATTCTCTGATAGGAACAACTAATGTTGATAAGGAAAGTACCACGTCTCTATGCTGCAGTAGGAACTGGGTTATGACCATTCTCACCCGACGGAAACATCTATGAGTCATAGAGAATCTATAATAATAATAATAATAATAATAATAATAGTTTTTGTTGATATTTCAGCTAATAAGAAAATAAAGAATATATTGTTGTTACTAATACATGCAATCAATGTGTAAAGGAAGGTCATGTGAGATACGTCTATCTTGACTGACAAGCGCTTGCAGAGCAAGTTCTGACATCACACTTGCGCACAAGAGCAATCATGAATGGATCCTGCCAGACCTTGCAGTACCTTGGGATAAGAATATCATGGAGGTGAAGCAGGCAAAAATATAGAGTTGCTAAAACCTGTCAGGGCAATTCAGATAAATTTCCGAAGCAGCATCTTCCGTTGTCACGCTTAAGATTAGCTTACTCATAACGATTTCCAGTATTTCTTCTGTCTAGCAGAGCACATTGAAGTTACCTAGCAACTTGTGCAAGTGGTAGCGCTATGGGGAGGAGCCTAGGTATGAACTTTTTCGGCCGGCCGAAATATTTAAGAATTGGTGTGGATCTCAAAATTTAACAAACAGCAAATTAATTAAATCAAAAACGTAAATTTAATTTCTGTTTACCTTGCAAATAAGAAACGTGGAAAGCAAAACACTGAATGAGAAATATTCAAAGACTCAACAGTAATAATGTACAGAAAACTGCAACCCACCACTCGATGACATCGTCTGAACTAAAGTCAGAAATGAAAAATTCATAACTGTTTTGCAAGGTCAGAGCCTCCACACCAGAAATGACCTATCCAATATTCTATTGACTAGGATCCGTCCATTTTGGAGAGTATATGGCTTATACACAGAAACTCTCGACTATGTAAAATTAGGACTTACGAAAAAATAAAAAAAGCGATTGCAGAGAAATGAAAAACTTACTGACAGAATAGGACTAGCATAAGTACCGGGTACTGTGACATATATAACGGGCACTGTAACATATGTACCGGGTACTGTGACATATGTACCGGGTATTGTGGCATATGTACCGGGCACTGTAACATATGTGCCGGGTATTGTAGCATATGTACCGGGTACTGTGAAATATGTACCGGGTACTGTGACATATGTACCGGGTACTGTGGCATATGTACCGGGTACTGTGGTATATGTACCGGGCACTGTAACATATGTACCGGGTATTGTAGCATATGTATCGGGTACTGTGACATATGTACCGGGTACTGTGACATATGTACCGGGTACTGTGACATATGTACCGGGTACTGTGACATATGTACCGGGTACTGTGACATATGCACCGGGCACTGTAACATATGTACCGGGTACTGTGACATATGTACCGGGTACTGTGACATATGTACCGGGTACTGTGGCATATGTACCGGGTACTGTGACATATGTACCGGGTACTCTGACATATGCACCGGGCACTGTAACATATGTACCGGGTACTGTGACATATGTACCGGGTACTGTGACATATGTACCGGGTACTGTGGCATATGTACCGGGTACTGTGACATATGTACCGGGTACTTTGACATATGTACCGGGTACTGTGGCATATGTACCGGGTACTGTGACATATGTACCGGGTACTGTGACATATGTACCGGGTACTGTGACATATGTACCGGGTACTGTGGCATATGTACCGGGTACTGTGACATACGTACCGGGTACTGTGACTTATGTACCGGGTACTGTGGCATATGTACCGGGTACTGTGACATACGTACCGGGTACTGTGACATACGTACCGGGTACTGTGACATATGTACGGTATACCGTCACATTCTCGTTACGTTCAAGAAAAATTACTTAAATCATTAAAAATAAATTGTCTTTCTCATATTCAACACGAAATTCAACACACTAAGCATTTTTCTCAAATTTCCTTAACACCTTCAAAATATTCTGAAGTTTGGTCATTGAAATACTAGTTTTAGAATGTGAGGTTGCTCGAGAACTTTTAATTACACGCGTTAATACACGATGCGGCAGAAATATCTCTCATATGTACCTCCAAGAAATACCTTCCGCATAATGGTAAGTCATTAGTGACAACGGTGCCTTCATCCAGCTAATGTTTTACCATCTTGTGGTGGTTATTTCTGGGAGTTATATATGGGAAATATTTCTGCCGCACCTTGAATGAATGCATTGCTAATTATTCTTTTTATCATTAATTCACTGGTATAAATGCAATATTAATAATTTTCCCAGAAAAAATACAATGAAAATCAGGGATTATCAGGGTGACAAATAAAATCTATTATTATTATTATTATTATTCTAAAAAAAAATATTATAAGAACAGTACAAATGATAATAGAAATTAACGTTTTCCACACAGAAAACATTCGACAGAATAGTTAAGTGTTAGTGTCAGCTGAAATTTATAAAAGCTTTTTCTTTAAAAGATTTTCAGAAAAAAACAACCTTTTAAGTTGATTAAATGTCATATCACTCCCTAATATTAATGGTAGTTCCCTTGTAAACATTTCGGCTTTGGTAGTGTGGAAAGTTACCATGTTGATTATATCATAATGCTACCCATTTTCGTTATTACTATTGTAATGAAAAAAGCACGCAGGTGTAGGCTTTAAGAAAGCTTGATTCATCTGAGAATACAAGGTTTACGTAAAGTGTCCTTTTATAGTCCCAGTAAACAGAAATATCTCTCTCAACGAGGAAATTAACAAAACAAAGGGAGACTACTCATGATTATTCATAACAACTATTGAGGCAAATGTTCAAACGATGGAGCTTTTGCTCTTTGTGATTTTGCAGTAGGAGACTATAAAATCTAATGAAGAGTTGTCTTTTTAAAAGCCTAAAGAATTACTTTGTTTTAAGCCATTTATTAATTATTGATCTTAGAAAAGAGTTGTACAGAGATGCAAATTTATATATTTATGAGAGTCTAAGAGACTATTTAAATATAACATTAGTTTTTTGGTTAATATTTTGTTTTCGTAGCATCATATAGTGTTGTATAAAAGGCCACCAATTCTGTATTCAATTGCTTTAACACCTGTTTTGAATTTTTTATAACTTATCCAAACATCTAGATATATGGTTTGTATAGTTCTCAGTATGACCAAAAAGTCTTTCCAAAAGGTAATGATTTAATTATATTTTAAATGGGTTGTGGTAGGAGTCACCACTCTTCGATATTACTAGTCTGCGAGAGAAAAATTAATGATAGCATCGGATTTAAATGAGAGACGATGATATTTCATCCTTTTTATTAGAAACAGTTAATGGAATTGGAAACCCTATTTTCCTGAAAAACCATTCTAATAGAAATACTCTATGAATTCCAACTAACAGTAATACTGGCTGATCTTTCTTTTTTTTTTTATTCAGCAACGTATATATTCAGAATAATCGAATATATATTTAAGTTGGAAATAAAAGGCCAATGCGAAACGTCTAATATCATCATTACTCTCTGGCCATATTTAGGCGGGAACTGCCCAGACCTTACTTTCCAGTCTTGATAGAGTTCCAAAACGTCTCTGAATACTTGTTTGAGGAGAATTTTTTCCACCCTCCAAACTCTCTTTCACAGGCGGGATGGGGAGAGTCTCTTACTGTTCTTTAACTACTTCCATGGAAAGTGCCCGGACGAACTACATTCCTTGGTTCCGCAAGGTCTAACCTTTACAGCTAGGACCTGTCATGCCAGTTAAACTGTTGCAAACCACCCACATTCCCATCGTATTCCACCGTCGAGAAGTAAGTTCCACTTAAACAGCATTTCCCCCAACTCCGAACCTTTGCTCTGTGGAAGAGACTTCCAAGAGGATGTTCCCCCGATCACTACAAACTTAATCTATTCAAGACTAAAGTCAGCCGTTATCTTCCCCTTCTAGCTATATAAAGTATCCCTTAGCGTAGACCTCTACCTTGCGTGGCCCTGGCCCTTGTACAGGGTGAAATTTACTGTAAAAACTAACTATTAGAGGTGAGAAGAACAGATACTACATTTTGATCCCGACACAATAGGGACTGAAGAAAATCGTAACTCGTGTAGCACTGACTCCTCAGACAAAGAATGCGGATTGTTTCTTTATAAGTAACAACTAACAATACCATTACTATATTATCATTATTAAACGGCTCATTTCCATTAATAATGCAGCTCTTCTTCAAATCTTTTTGATACTGCCTTATAAACGAGCGTGTGTTCCAACGTATCATTCTTTCTTCCTCTTCCACGCCCCGGTAACGTATTTGTGTAGGCTAATCAAATACATTATTTAAGTTGGAAAAGCTGTCAATACGAGGCCAGTGCGACCATTGGAAATGCTACTAATGGAAGGATTAAGGTTTACAAGTCTGTTCACCTCCCCACCTTTCTTTCAGTCGCCCTTGGAACTGGGTAATGTTTGGACAGTCAGATTAGCAGCCATAAGTAGAACGCCGAATTCACTGATCAAAACAAACCCGCCGTAAATGACAAGTACATCAGCGTAAGCTTATATACAAGTTCTTGCAGTTGGAAGGCACTCAAGACCGAAACGGAAAACTTTAAAGCGATTGACAGTTTTGTCGGTGGCGTGGAGTTGGATTCAACTGACAAAAGTATTTCCCTTAAGTGTTTGGACTCCGCTGACGAGTGTTTGGGCGCCTATCACATTTGAACTGATTCTACGAGACGAATCCAGAGACGACATTAGACAGGAAGTTGAAAAGAGGGCCTCGTGGAGGCAGAAATGCAACGTGAATGGGTAGAGGTTCGCCGGTGAGGGTGGGCTAACCGAGTAACCAAAAGGGCAGGAAAGCGAACGTGTTGTCATTTTACCAACTCCTCAAGGTCTCCGTTGCTGCTGATGTGAGCAACCACTTCTCCCTTACACTTGAATGACCAGAGGCAAATCTGACACTAAGAATGAATCGTGTGGTCGACAGTGAAGCATGCTTTAACAGAAAGGCATCAAGTTAAATCCTGTTGCCTATTCACAAGCAGCCACTGAATTTGAATTGAAGGTACTCAAATGGCCGGAAAATGGGAAGAGATAAATATGACGACATGGAGTAGAGGCTGGCGAAATAATGATGGCTGCTTTTAAATAAAACGAACATAAAACAAATTATTTCTGATTTGTTAAGTTTTGAATAGATTCTATAGTTCCAGATGTGGGTACATGTGCATTCTTTTCCGACATTACGATGTTAGCCTAATCATACGTATCTATCTATCTATCTATCTATCTATCTATCTATCTATCTCAGTCTCAGTAGGCTACATGTTTAACTGTCTGTCGATCTGTTTAATGCTATCTCCCTTTCTCTATCTATCTCAGTCTAATGCTATCTATCTATCTATCTATCTATCTATCTATCTATCTATCTATCTATCTTACTATCTTTTATTTAATTATTTCCCAAAAACAATAGTCCTGGGTATGATGATAAACTACATCGGGTAGCAAGGCCTCTGATCAGAAGGTTTTGAGGAATATGGAATCATGTTGTAATTGCTGTTTTTCCCAGGTACACGCTGACCTGGGGTGGTAGCACCTGTTAGGATCTAAGCTATGAGAAAATAGTTACCCCCCCAAAAAAAAAAATGCTGTCAAAACACTATGAAAGTATAAAAGAATATTTTCATTGTAAAAATACCAGAAATAAATCTTTGAAAAAAAAAAAAAAAAAAATACCGGCAATACATTTGACACTCGACCAAAACCCTCTTCAAATATATATATATATATTACGAAATGGACAAAGTCCGACAATTCATTTATTAAAGACATTTTTATGTTTAACGTTCTTTTTATAGATACAAGTATTTAAGTAAATGCTCTGTTTATAATAAACAGTATTAAATAACATTTGCCGGCCTGAATGTCCGAGAAATTTTCATAGAAAATATTTGTTCTTTGACAGGACTCGAACCTGCATCCTATACGGAACCGTCATTTACGCTGACGTGCCTTACCGTTAGGCTACAAAGAAGCGTTCGGTAGGCAAGGTCGAATTTACTGCTTATAAACTTCAATCTTCCATGAATCTCGAATATTCATAACTGCTCATAGCGTATCAAATGTAAACAAATGACGTCATATATTACGAAATTTAGTCCGACAATTTATTTATTAAAGACATTTTTATGTTTAACGTTCCTTTTTTATAGATACAATATAAAGAACGAATATTTTCTATGAAAATTTCTCGGACATTCAGGCCGGTAAATGTTATTTAATACTGTTTATTATAAACAGAGCATTTACTTAAATACTTGTATCTATAAAAAAGAACGTTAAACATAAAAATGTCTTTAATAAATATATATGTATATCAATGAAACCTGATTTACAAAAAGATATATATATATATAATGGTCATACGAACATATCCTGGAAATCTTGTCGGCGTTAAATAACCCATTGAGCTCGATAGACTGTACAACACAATAAATGAAACGAACCACCAAATAAGGTAAAAATGCCACTAAGATGCAAGGAGTTATTGTGTGTGAAAAGTAAGAGAAATTGAAAAACATTATTATGGAGAGAAAACAAAATAGTATGAATTAAGAAGAAAAAAGGTAACAGTAGAGAATTCTACAAACGAGTAGTGCAATTGAAGAAACAGGTTGCATAAAATTTACGGCTACATCTAGCCATTTTGACAGTAACATAATGAAACATTACTGCCAATATAGTAATGCAATTAAATTAGTAAAGACGAGGAACCAAAGACTATCTATCTATCTATCTATCTATCTATCTCAGTCTAAGTCTACATATTTAACTGTCGATTTCAGTCTAATGCTATCTCTCTTTATCTATCTCAGTCTAATACTATCTATCTATCTATCTATCTATCTATCTATCTATCAGTTTCAGATTTTTTGACAATGTCACGGAAACATTTTCAGTGAACAAAATTAAATATGGAATAGAACTAAAAGATGGCGTTTATCCGCAAAACTTACGTTACGTTATGAATAACCAACAGAAAAACAATTCAACAAGAAACATATGATTCAACGTGCCATATAATAAAAATGTAAAAAAAAACATAACAATTACAATTTTCCACAAAATCACACAATTCCTATCTTCTTTAACTGCAGAACAAATTTTGAATGTCCACTAAGCAGTAATTCCTTTTAGAATAAACGTAAGAGTGAAACCTACAGTAAAATCCAAAAGAAACTTTCTGTGATCTTATATATACTCGACTCCCCCATCGAATTCGACTTATAAGGGGGTCAAGCAGATCAGTCCCTAGGGACTGACAGCAACACACCAGCACATGAAATATGATTATAGTGGTGAAGGTTTTGTGCAGAAATATCCACACTTTTTGATGAGTCGAATACAGAGACCGGGTGGAGTACGTGCTACAAGATCCACAAACGACCCTCCACAATTTTTAATTCAAAGCTGTTCTCCTAGAACAGTTACCATCCAAGGCTATATAACTCGGTTTGTCCAGTTATTTACCCATAGATGGAGGGAAAAGAAGTGGATTAATAACTTTTCCAAAGGGTATTAGCATGTAAGTGAATGGAATAGATTCGACTGGAATTCGAACTCGGCTTTCCGATTCCTCAATCAATCAATATATATATATATATATATATATATATATATATGCACAATGCAATCTTCAATCTTTGAATAATCTCTTAAAACAGACGGACCTAAAACTATAAACAAAAAATTAATGTTATTTAAAGTTAGGATTAATATTTTATTTTATATTAAACATAAAGTGGGATTACTGGGTTTAAGAAATATTTTTATTTAAAGATAAATGGACCTAGACACCATAGAAAGTAATAATAATGAGACATAAAAAAGGAAAGGTTATAATTTACAATAAAAATTAATCTGGATCAACGTATTTCAACAGATATTTATACTTAGGCCTACATTTAGCCATCAATTCATTTCTCTTGTTTAACATGTTTTTGTTATTTAAGTGTTTTACGATAACTAATTTTTCTACATGGCATAAATTACACTTATCACCTTTCCAATTGTAAGTCTTTGTTTTGGCTACAATATCCAGGGATATAATGAGAATATTTATCATCATTCTTTAATTGCCAGAAATGTCTTGCGAGAGAACTACTGTTCATATATCTTACATTGACTCAAGTCATTCGATTATCGTAGGATTATGAGTGTAACCAAAACAAAATTTAATATCGTTATCGGAATATATACTAGTTTAGTATACAATATCATCAGTCATACAGTTACACTTTCATTGAAAGATCATGTATATATATATATATATATATATATATATATATATATATATATATATATATATGTATAGTTAAGTTACGAAAAATTTGGTAATCCGTATGGGTAGTTCCAAGGAGGATGAAATCCTGAGAGCTCAATGTAAATTCAGAGCTAATAATTTAAAGAAAAACACACCACTTTAAGGTTCCATTGTAATAGTTTATTTCACTAGAGACCTTTTAAAGTACCCTGTATCATCAGACATCACTTCCAAAAGGTGAAACGAAAAATGAAATGAAAATTTACACTTTTTACGGGTAGTATTAAGTTTATGTAATTTAACAGATAGGGTAGCAATGAGTGGTGTGAGAGACATAGTCGAGTTTATATATATATGTATTATTACAAGAAAATAGTATATATATATATATATATATATATATATATATATATATATATATATATATATATATATACAGAGTGGGATTAAGGATAAAGAATTGAAATGGTACATCTAACTCACTATGTCTTCTCTTCCACCTCACTTCCTCACTTCGTTAATTTTACACATGCTTGGTGCGGTCCCTCAAAAATGTGTAAATTTCTTTTCATTTTTCATTTCCACATTTGGAAGTAAAGTCTGATGATCCAAAGCCCTTTAAAAGTGTTGTGATGAAATAACTTATTACATGGAACCTTAAAGTGGTCTTTTTTTAATTCAAATATATATATATATATATATATATATATATATATATATATATATATATATATACTTACTGGCAAAAGCAAATACACTAGACGCACCTACATACGCACACGAACCCTACACACCATACAAAGTATATATATATATATATATATATATATATATATATATATATATATATATATACAGACTATTTTCTTGTAATAATACAGTATATATGTATGGAGAAAGAATATTTATCCTCATATTGGCATAAACACACACGCACTCAGTACACAAGTATGGGGGAAAGACTAAAGGACCAAATTTAATTGTTGTATTACTCCTAAAGCAAAGGAAGATTTTTTAGTCAGTTTAAGATGACTACTACTACATATAAAATACAATGGTTAAAGGAGTTAACACAGGAAGAAAAAATAATTAATATGCGGAAGTAACCATTCTACGACAGATGAAGTTCGCAAAAGCCGAAACCCGTGTAGCAAAATATATAGAATTAAGTATATAAAAAAATCCACATTGTAATCAAAACCAAAGAAATTACTCACACGAAACATCATTTAACGTTAGCAATTATGAGTCATAGAACAACCGTTTCAAAGAATATATGGAAATACAATGAAAATTAAAATAATACCAACTTAAAACAACAGAAAATGATGTAGCCATAGCTATTCATGAGAAATTGGTGATAATCAACTTTTTCGGAAAAAAAAAACATACTAAAACCCTACACAAAAATCAGAGCCAATTTTCAAATGCAGATTCGTAAACTAATCCCTAATATGTTACTTACAACAGCATCATGGCCATAACGTTTAAATAAAATCCTATTACCTAAATCTAATAAACTTTATACGAAATACTAACACATATAACCAAAGAAAAATAGAAAAAAATATAACAATCAATAAATTAAATAAATAACTAAAATAAAATAATGATTTATCGCATGAATAAAATAAACATTAATGACCATAAATAAGGCAGAAATTACTGTTTTCTCCCTCCCCTACTTTTTCCTTAATCCTCCAGCGGGCTACACACAGAACGCCTTAAATTAGTAGTGTCTCTTTCTCAGAAGATCACACGAAACGTCAAAGAGGGTTTATTCATATATCTGCCATCGCTTAATCTGTCTATCTCTGTAGATAGATAGTTGAAGTCCGCTCAAACATTTTATGCAAATCAATAAACATAAATCCTAACCATAATTTGTTCAAAAGATTACACAGAAAACAAACTACAACCAGTTTGGTCATATAACATAATTCGGAGATATATTTACACTATTTACATGCTCTCACCGTTGTCCACATTGTTGCCAGCATAACGTTTCGGCCATTGTGTCTTCCGGTTTTAGTCAAGTGTATGTCGATCTGCGTATCCTACATGGAATTCTGAACTAAACATGTATTTAATCTACAAACGTAAACTATCATCAAACCACTGACCACGCCTACGGATATCTTGCCTGTGTTCTTATATTTAGTAATGTTCGGTTATTGCTCACTATCTTTCCACTAAGTTTAATATACACTATCCAGCCAAGGGATTGAACTCACAATTACTATGTCTACAAGATTACAAACCAACGCTATTGTTAAAAATAAGAACTAGACGTGATATACAAAGATATGGAGAGAAACGAATAAAATCTACTCTCCTTGATAATTGTTCATCTCGGAATTATTTGAGGTTACCCGGATTGACATACTCCTGATTAAGGGACAGAGGACACAACGGTCGAAACGTTGTAATAAAAACAACAATGAGTGGAAAATAAAGTCAAACAGATATTTTCGTTGATATAAGTTTTATTTTTATAGTGACTTAAAAAAAGACAACTGCCCAACAGAATAAAAATTAAAAAAAATAATGATAATGATTTTAAAAACTGATAATAATTCTTCTCAAAATTCATTCTCGTAAAGGCAGCTTTTATCGATGCCCTAAACCTTTCTATTAGTCTCCAACCTGACCAACACGCAGGCCACTTTATCCATCGCTCACGCTGTAATCAACGGCTACAATCGGAGCATCAGCTGGCGCATTGTCGTGCAAAAATGCGATCTTCCATTTGAATGCCAGTGACTGCTTGAGCCATACAGAAAAGCTTGTATTTAGACGGCTTAATAACAGAACGAGAGGAATGCAGTAGAAAAGAAGAACAGAATAATGAGAAAGGAAAATGAAAGAGGAGAATTTAGAATTAGTAAAAGAGAGAAACAGAGACTGCTAAGGAGAAATGAAAAGCGAGAAATGAGAGAGAAAATAAGATAAAAGTAAGTGGAAAAATAGAGGGACGAAGGAGAGGAGAGAAAGCTGCGAGAAATGTTATTAATAAGATATTTGTATGAGAAAAGATAGAAAAAAGAAAGAAAGAAAAGGCTAAGACGAAAATGGAAAGAAAAAGAAGAGAATGAAGCTAGATTTCTTAGAAATTTATACGAAAAAGATAATGAACCGAAATGCTAAATTTTTTTATCAGAAGCAAAGAAAACATGAAGCTAAAGACATGCTTATGTATCTTTCGATATATGACTGACGAGGCAGCTTTTTTTCCCCGCAGTAGGTTGCCATTCCTTTCTGCGGTAGACCAGTTGCTATCCAAGCCTATAGAACCCGATCTGTCCTGCTATTTACGCATAGCTTAGAAGAAGACGATACATACCTTTCCCAAGGTCATTATCACGTAAGTGAATGTAATGGATTTGACTGGAATTCGAACACGGTTCTCTGATTCCTCAATCCGAACCCCTATCCATTACTCCACCGGATCTCTACTGATCTGTAAGAACTTTTTGTTTGGGGACACTATTTATTGCTTGCCCTTTGTCCTTTGATCACTGATGCATCTGATTCTGATCAAAACTTTGATGATGATAATAATAATAATGAGAGAGCTGTTGTAAAACTGAAGGGCTTTTGTCTTGATATCAGTGAGTATTTTTTTCCTGTGTCTTAGACAAATATTGTCTCCTTCCGATTATGTCACATATCTCTCTCTCTCTCTCTCTCTCTTTCTCTCTATCTCAGCACTGTATTAGGGTTTATGGCGTTGATGATGATTGTCGAAGAGACCTTACTTGTGCACGTTTCCATACAATGATAATATTTATGATAATGATTGTGTTTGGTTATCGTGAGATTTTAAAACATTGTGATTGTTCATTTCCGAACAAGGAAGAATTTGAATAAACTGGAAATAACCACAGAGTCAAAATTCATTTTACATTTAAAAATATCTCTTTTTTTTTGTTTCAAAAACGTTTTTTGATTTTAGACTCCCATTTAAAAGAGAATATATAAAGATGCACATCTGCTTACATTTAAATTCAAATTGCTGGCATCAGGTGTATCTAGATGTCTAATCTAAACAACTTCATTAAGCTTTCGGTTGTATTTTAATTTTTTTTTATATTAATATTGTTCTAGTTTAACAGATGCCATATTGTCTCAACATTAGTTTAGTCAGGAAACGAGACAATTTATGGATTTAAATTCACCGTAGATTTAAATTAAATTACATTATTTAAATGGAAATTATAGTCACACCAAAATCACTATGGACAACTAATTATTTTGTTATTATTTTGCATTAATTAAAACTCTTATATTTTTTGAAGCAATTATATAAAAATTAATGTTTAGTTATATTCTTTTCATGTCTAATCGTCATTCATTTTGTTTCGTTTGGTTGGTTTACGGCATATCAATTGGTCATTTAATGCCTACAAGATTTTTATTGCTGCTCATATTTTTTTTCAAAGATGTATTGCCATTTAATATTTATTTCCTCAAAAATGTTTTGCTGCTGATAATGAATTACTGGTAATAATTTTTCCTAAATTTATTTCTGGTATTAAAACCTATTTTCACACTTTCATAACGTTTTGAAACCAGTGTTTATTTAACTACCACCCGGTGTCAGGCAATTAAGATTCACGCTCCTCAAATCCGATCAGAGGCTTGCTGTTGCATATAAATCATCGTCATAAACAGGATGCAGATGTAGATTATCGTCATACACATGAAAAACATTGTGTCTGCACATAATATTAGGTTGGTGCAAAAATAATGTCGTTTTCTCACATCTGTTAAGATGTGAGAAAACGACATTATTTTTGCACCAACCTAATATTATGTGCTGAGATTTATAAAGATTTTTAAACGTTATTTATTTTTTTGCGAATTTTATTAGCTTTCTTCTCTGCATTACGTAATGAAATAATCTGGATAATGCAGAACCTTAAAAATACAATAACGAAATGAGGCTTGCAACAGAAGATACTGTAAAAAGTTTGTCTATCAATTCTAAGTCTGTTATTCGTCTATATTTTGAATATTGCTGTTGCATATGGTCTACTTCTGCTATATATTTATAGACCATTGATAAAATCTAAAGAAACTGCAATATTTTTAATCCTGACCTGGCATCTCGTCTCAAGCTCTTTCCCACGTCCGTAATGTAAATACCTCGTGCATTTTCTATAAATACCTTCATGGCAATGGGACTCTATGAATTTAAGTGCAGTACTAAATTTACACCAGGGTCTCACCATTTTACATTAGAAAATGTCTATATGTAACACAGTGTTTACTCGTTCCCCCACCAGGACGAGATGTAATACAATGTCGTTTTAAAGTGGGGACCCGAGCGCGTACACTCGGGCAAGGGACAAACATTCTCCACAGCCCCCGCAAGTGTTGGATCCCTCCCTCTGGTGAATTGGGAGGGCGTGGCCTCGGACAGCTGTTCCCCAGGGCTGGGTACCTCTTCAGTATAATGTTCTCAGTTGCCCCTCTGTCCTTTGACAGAGAAGACACTGAGCGGACATTGTCCAAAGAAAGAGACGCGACTGAGAGATGATAAATAATGCGTACAAATTACTTTATAGTAATTTACACAGCAATGGCTATATGTAACTGTAAGTAAGTTATAGGTTAATAGATTTTTTCGTCATACTTCACACTTGTGGAACTCATTTCCGATTTCTTGTTTTCCAATCAATTTTGATCTTTAAAAAACAATTCAATGTGAATTGTTAACTTCTTTCTTCTTAATTCCCGTTCTTTTATTTTCATTGCTTTTAATAAGGTTTTTCTTTTACAATCAGTAACCCTCTGCGCCTTAGTGACTTTATTGCCTTTCCTGGCATACAATGATAAAACAAAATCTATGGTAGGATTTGAATAAACGTTTCTTCCTCCAACGTCATTTATTTTTTAAATCAGTCATAAATATATCTCTGAATTTCTAGCTTTAGGAGGTTATCATTGTATATACTATTTACATGCAGACATGCACAATCACTGGGAGAGGCGGTGTGTGCTTGGACTTAGTGGAAACTGGACGAGCAATAACTGAGCAGTACAAAAATAAGAACTAGAGCGGATGTCCCTAGACATGGGCAGTAGAACGTAAGCACTCTACCACCCACTAGATTAAATGAAGGATTTAGTTCGGGATTCCCTGTAAATCAATGGGATTGATATCACCCTATGAAGGCCAGAGGGGACAACGGCCAAAACGTTGGGATGAGAATAACATGACGAGGACAATGATCATGGCAATGTTAGGGATAATATTAGCCGTTTGCTTATAAGGAAACATTTGACATTCACTGACCGAGTAGCCAGTACTGAATTGGATTTAAATTTCTAAAATCTTTCTCCTAAAATAATATTTCAGAAAAGAGGTTTCTCAGGCCTTTGTGTGAACGCTCTTTCCAAGACTGAAGTGGGTCCCCTCCTAACTGACTTTGAAGTCATGCGGAATGTCAACACCGTGATTATGTCCTTACTTTCTCTTCGAACAACATGTGCTATCCATTTTTGGCTGTTGTTTCTTTTGGTAGTGATGAGATGTGATTTCTATAATTTGGTGCAGTTATTTCTGTGTGATTCTGTAGCGCCAGTTCACAATGTTCTAAGAAGCATAATCTTTACCAAGACACTCAGGATTCACTCGCTCAAAGTTTTTTTAAACATTGATCAGAGTAAGTCGTTCCGAATGCAAATAGTGTAAATCTTGATATAGTTTGATATCCCGAGCAACCTGATGAAAAACGGAAGATAGACCGATCAAAATGTTGCGATAACAACAACAAAGATGTGGACAACAGTGCGCTTATAAATAATATAAACAGACATAAGAGATTCGAGGTGGCGGATCTATGGTCGTACAGAAGGATACTGAGGATGTCATGGATCGAGCGTGTGAGCAACGATGAGGTCTTGGAGAGAATACAAACAAGGGGAAGCTTATACTTAACATCAAGAAGAAGCGGATTAAATTTCTGGGGCACCTAATGAGAAAGGACAGTGTGAAGAATCTGATACTCACAAGTCGTATAGAGGGAAGAAGACACAAGGGAAAGAAACTCATGACATACTTGGCAGGCTTAAGCAAGTGGATGTCAGAACGGGGTCTAGGGGAGTTGGCAGATGCATGAAATTTACTGAGAGCCACAAGGGATAGGGGGAAGTGGACAGCCACGAACGCTTACGTCCTTAAGGGACACTGCACATAAAAAGAAAGATAAGCCGTTCATTAAACCATAGAAATCATAGAATCTTATTCTGGTTGTTTAGTAAATCATATTATTTATCTTTACGTTCTTTCTTTGTTATGTTATTCTTTGTTAGATTTGTCTTTGCTATTTTCCCTCTAAAATGCTTTCGTCTACATTTGCTTTTTCTTCACCATAAAAAAAACATCTTTGTTCTTCTCTTTCTCTCCATTAAAACTGTTTATTTTGTTTTCTTCTTGGACATTGTTTACCGTTTCTATATTTATTCAACTGTGCGTGAATATATGCTATTGGTGTCATTTACAAAGCGAATAGCTATACAACATAAACATAAAAATGTTCAAATAAACCACAAAAGTCTACATGTAAAATACTTATATATATATATATATATATATATATATATATGTATGTATGTATGTATAAATACAAATAAAGGTAACTTTCCCTGACGATCCGCTTAGGTGAAAATTCTCAGGGTTAACCTGTAGAAAAGACAATATTTATAAATATAAATGACAATAGGAAAACTAATAGTTGCCGACGCGTTCCGTCCAATGTGAATTTTCTCAAAGCAAAAAATGAAATGAATTTATTTAAACAAAGTAACTAATAATAACGTTTTGTTTTTATTATTATTAGTTATACGCGAAACATTATGATCAGTACTAGCATTACAGTTATTATTGTTGTAATATAAGTTCAATTTTTTAATGTTAGGCGCTTTATTGATTATTAGTACGATTATAGGTAAGTTTTAGAGTGTTCGTTTGAAAATTTTACTTAAGAATTATTTTTAGGGAACTGTTCATCAATTAAGTTAAAAAATGTATGTCACAATTCAGTACGAACTAGTATCATTGAATAGAAGTGTATATCATATGATCTTCTTGTTTCTGCTTTTCTTTCTGGAACAACCATAATCTTCTACAAACCTAATTTCAGAAGATCTGAATCAAAAATCCATAAAAATATAATATATATATATATCTTGAACATCTATCTATCTATCTATCCACACACACACACACACACACACACACATATATATATATATATATATATATATATATATATATATATATATATATATATATATATATATATATATATATATATATATATATATATATCTTGACAAGCCGTCACCATCACATGTGATTTGATTACAGTGGTGAAGGTTTTGTGTTCGAACCATACACACTTTTTGAAGACCTGGTGCATTACATGCCAGAAGGTCCCCAAACGCCCCTCCGCAGGCTTTGAATTCAGAGTTGTCCTTCTCCTAAGCCAGTTGCCATCCAAGGCCATAGAACCTAGTCTTTCCAGTTATTTATCGATAGCTAGAGGGAGAAGAAGAGTATTCATGCCTTTCTCAAGGATATTAGCACGTAAGTGAATGTAATGGGTTCGAGTGGAATTCGAACTTGGCACTTTGATTCCACAATCCACGCGACTATCCATTACTCAAATATTATATATATATATATATATATATATATATATATATATATATATATATATATATATATATATATATATATATATATATATATATATATATATATATATATATATATATATATATATATATATATATATAATGAAAAGGCTTAAAAACTAATATTCCATGGTCATAATTTATTCCATTGGAATCGTAAATACGATCCAATTCATCAGACCTACAAATTCAAAAACAAAACGGAAAAGAACAAATCCGGAAATAAAAATAGAATTTAGAGAGAGTGAATATGAGAGTGTGGGACGAATGTTAGTGCTAAAGGGATGAGTAACATTTGGGAGATTAAAACTTAATAGAGATGGATTTTTTACAACTAGGTGTGAATGGAAGAGGGAAAATGAATGTTGTCGGATGTCAAATACATTAAAGATTCATGACCATGGAATATTAGTGTTTAAGCCTTTTTATTATATCCTTACTCTGTCCCGGACATTGAGTTCTACCTGGATTCTATCCTCTCGGAATTTTTTATTAAAAAAATATACATGTGTGTATATGCACCTGTGGATTTTGCATATATATGTATATTTACCACTAATATTATTTATTTATTTATTTATTTATCTATCTATCTATCTATCTATATATATATATATATATATATATATATATATATATATATATATATATATATATATATATTAGCAGCGTTACTCAGCGTTGCCTGGGTTTATTCAGAAAATGATCACGGACCCTCATCCAATCTGTAAAGTTAAAATAATGAAGATTTTTCTTTAGTGCCTCTTATCTATATGGCGAAAAATTATAATGACATGAAGTGAGAAAACATTTATAACGGGAGAACGTTGTTTTTTTTCAGAAGCACAGAAGATACAAAAATATTTGTCAGCATATAAAGAGTACATTAAGCGCAATCAATCTTCGAAAATTGTTGAGGAGAAATGCTTTGTTGGCAGCTTTTGCTCAAACTACATAAAATGAACAACATGCATTGGAAGAAGAAATTCAACAAAGACTTCTCCTCGCAGCTGGGCTAAGGCTAAAAAACCAACGTTCACAAAAACTGTATAGAATTGTTCTTTGTCCCTCAGTTTCGACAGTTCGAGTAAGTAGCAGTTCTGGCAGCGTTCCTTTCTCGTCTAGTTAACCTTGCATTAGCTGTACGAATAGCATTTTGTGTCTAATTTGAGTTTCTTGTTACGAAGCGTTTCTTCTCCGTGCTTTCATACGTTTCGCTGTAGTAGTAGCACGTCCAAGTGAAGGATTTCGCTTTTTTGGCATTACTGTCAGGCTGTAGTTGGAGGGGTTTGGCTAAGCTTTTTGAATAACAATGAAGTAATCAATTAAAAAGCAAGAATATTATACACGTTAATGGGAATATAGCCACAATAAATTAAATGCAAGTTTATAAGGGAGACCACGGGAATGTGGTAAACAATTATAAGCAAGCTCGTAAAATTAGGATTTATCTAAAAATAGACTACCAAAAAAAATGTTCTAGTGATAATAATAAAAATTAACGTGAAGCTAGAAACTATGAATGTTAAAACGTACACGCTGTTTAGCATAATTATAAATGAATCGAAAGAGGGTCCTTACATTATTATAAGTTCATTTTTCAGAATAAAATTTTAGGGTTCAAGTTTCTAAATATATGAGTTAGTAAGCATTATTGAAATGCTGATTAGAAGATGATAAATACATAATAAAAAAATGGCATTTACGCTTAAACTTTTTTAATAATATGATTTTCCCAAATTTAAATTTAAAGTATCAAAAATTCAAAATATACATGCATGAATAAAGCCTACCTTTTTACTGGATGACAACTTTGATGCGAATGAGATTTTTTTGCATTTATTTCATCACATAGCACTAATGAACACTACACGTGAAGCAAAATCGATAGTACGCACTACATATCTCGATCGATCATTGCAAGCGGAGCAAAATCAATTGTACACACTACACATGTCGATCGATCTCGCAAACGCGTCTTATACCTACGTGCACTTCTCTCATCTGTGCACACTTTCGTTTGCACTTATTCTTTTTTCTTAAGGAAGGATATAATTTTTGCCGTCAAGTTAATTCAAACTAAACTATTTCAGTACCAAAGGGGGAAATCTATGGGAAAAACTGATATTTTTCATAACGGGGTATCAGTTTTGATTTTGAGTTGATTGATCTAAACACAAACTATGTGCAAATTTTCATCAATTGAACGACTAAAGAGACAGCAAGTTGTTCATGGGTCATTTTGGGGGCCCCTTATGTAGTTTTCAAAATCTGATAATCGTTTTTGATTCATTCTAAGGTTGTAAGATTCATGTAAAATTCCGTCGAAATCGAAGCAAGGTCCCAAGGTCCAAAATCGAAGGGGTCCCAAATTTCAAGCCAAAGGACAGGTTTAAGACTAATAGTAATTGAAATAATAAAGCACATCTTTTCAATTTAATCGACTTTATGGCCAAGGCTGTAGACTCGATTGAATTTTTGGGGTTCCCTGCTGGTCTCCTAATTCATGGGGGTCTCAGTGTTAATTTTCAGTGAATTCCAAGTGACTAATTCAGTTACTCGATATAATCTCTAAATGTACTGAAATTTTCGTTGAAGTTGGGGAATACTGCTACAAAATACACTTGAAAAGCAATTGAGGCAACAAGGGGTTTATAGGGTCATCCTGGGGTGGTGGCCCTCATGCATTTTTAAAAATCGGACAACCGATTTCTATCTCATTGCTTAACAAATATGCAAAATGTCATCAAAATCGAAGTAATTCGAATTTTGGGGGTCCCTTTGGGGCACCCTGGGGGTCCCAGTGTCGAGAGAAACGAAAATCAATATAGCGTATAATAAGCGTGACAGTAAGTTGCATACACTTATCAAGTTTCATTAAAATTGGCCTTAGGGTGTAGACTTCAAGTCTGAAAGTTTTAAAACAACCAAACTGATGAAAATTCCCATATAAACATTATATTTATCGATTATCGGTTATTGATCTTTGAAAAATGGCTAATATTTTTGCCCAGGCCATGGCGTTCTATATTAACAGGCCACTGCGTAACGCTGCTACCTCGATAGACTGGAGGCCAGCTGACAATTACATCGTTTTGATTTTCAGTTTGAGGGAACTGCTGGATACTCTTATGTTGTTGGCTCGAGAAATTCAAAGGAATCTTTTAATTTTACCTTTGGCTGGAATATCATTTAACTTATTTATTTGAAGTAAGTATATTTGATTATTTTAGTTTGAGTCCATACATTATTTATATTTAAATTGAAAAAAGTAAACTTTGGTGCTTAAATTTACTCGCATAAAAAGATTTACTTAAGTTTAAAAAGCCTTAACATTTTTAAATTAAAGTTTAATTCATTTTTGGCATTTTCCCTCTTAAAGTTTGTTCAACATTTATTGATTAAAGTTTAAAGAATTATTTATTGATAAAATGAAATTCTTTTTGAGTAATTTGTGTCATTTTAAGAAGAAAAACAAAACAACGTTTAACAAATTTGAATAGAATTTAATTTAGTTTCTTCAAAGACGTAAAGAAAACTATTTTTATTATAAAAAGAATTAAAAATGTTTTTTTTTCCATAAATTCAATGTCTTACTTAATTTGATATTTATTTTTGATATCGCTAAAAAAAACATTGTTAGTATGAGTGAAAACATAACGTCAACGAAATGAAAGTTTAATTTTCTCAAGTTTTTAACCATGATAAAAAATTAGCATAAGTCAACATTTTTCTATTAAAAGTTTAAGTTTGAATTATAAATTTGAATAAAATTTTAATAGAGAAAAGTTCATTAACATTTCTCTATTGAAACTTTATCCAACATTTCCATTAAAAGTAAAAAATAAACAAAACAAACGAATTTCTTCGCGCTTTTGTTTCCGAAGTTAAAGAATAAATGATTACTTTTACTACATTAGTTACCAATTCGTGAACTGTAAATATTTTTTTACTTATTAGAATTAAAGAAAAAATTACAATAATAAATTTATTACATGCAGGTAATGTCAATATTTTAATTATTTTTTTTTTTTAGAAAGGTCTCCTTTTTTACGCCTTTTGACTATAAAATTTATTTTACAAGACAAGTATAATAATACCATTTTATTTATCATAATATTTTAATATTTTTCTGATATTGTTGTTAAAGGACAACAAAATTCATTATTTTTACTTTACTTTTAATTGTTTTGCTTTAAGGTAAAAAAAAAAGTTATATATATTCCTATTTATATAGTTTAAAGCGTATTAAAATAACCAAACTAAAGGAAAGGCTACTTATGAATGTTTTTAAATTTAATATAAAGTTTTAAAGTAAACAACATTGGCCTTCAAATTTTGATACCATAAAAGTTAATAGAAAAATACGTTCAAAAATCCACCATCTGTATGGCCAGGTGTGCCAAGTCGTCAAATACCAACACCCTCAGCTGTTCAAAGGAATATAAAAAAAACTCCAGTACTTTTAGAAATCAAATTGCTGATGAACTTAATGCTTTTTTAGAATTAGATAAAATTATACAAATCTGAACGAAAGTCTGCTTAACAACAAAAAACACTTTATATGTCCAGTTGTAGCATTTTGGGATGAAAATATTTTAACTGTTCAATTAAAATCTATTGAACATTGTGTACATAGCTGGATATATTACAAGAAATGATAATCAACCCAGTGAATGTGAAACCCATTTTTATTATGAAAAGTATGGAAAATATACCAATTTAATTGACCGTGGAAAACTAAAAGTTCCTTCTGACCACACTTGTCAATGGTTATTTTTTTGTTTCATCCTTTTCCATACAATAAAGGAAAAGGTTTGCTATAAATCATTAAGTAACATTTTTATGCTTATTTCTGAGTTTCATTTTTTTCAACATGGAGAAAAAGCATGCTTCTATTTTTGCAAATATAGTTTTGAAAAACTTTTGCAAACATGGCACACCTATATCAGAAAAAGAACCAGCTCTAAAAGTTTTGAAAATTTCCTAGAATGATTTTGTTTTATTTGTCTATATTTCTGTGATGATTGATTTTTATATACACACTTCGGCTGATGTCTTCCAGCCTTCTCGGGTTCTGTTTGTCAAACCCAGTAACTGTAAAGTAAATTTAAACCAAAGTCTTTATTCACTCACAGGGAATATATTGAATAAAGGATTCAGTGACACCTGTAAATAATATAAATTCCTGATTCAATATATCTTTTACAAGAAATCATAATTACCCCTTTGTGTTGTTTAATAATTATCAGTGTTCATAGCAAAAATACATATTTTCCTTTATTTATCTTTCAACACATCCTATTATCCTCAGGTGTGAATAAAAATGTTATTCTAAGTATTTCATAAAGTGGTTGACTTTATTTTCTTCTAAAATTTCTGAAAATCCTACATTTTTCAATAGGCCTCCAGTTCTGGCTCTCAGTTGCGTCATGACCTGGCCTGGAGTATAGAACGCCATGCCCCAGACACATTCAGAGTCGAGTACAATCTATGTTCCAGATTTGGTGGAAATATGCCTTAATGTTTTCGAGTAGTTCGCGAACACACACACACACACACACACACACATAATCAGTTTTTTTTATATAGAATAGATGAATAAAACGACAAGAAGAAAAAGTATTCTTAGCGGACGTGTGTTTCGTCCACAGAGGGACTTTATTAAGCCAAATATAAGAATGTATTTTGTTGCATGTGTTTATATACAAGATCATTTTCTTATCAAGGCTTTTAAATTTGGGAACGTTCATGAATATCCATCAGGTAGTTTAAAGGTCAGTCAAAGAATATAGAGGGCACAACGTCCATATAATTCAAAGTCTGGTAAGAGAAATTAAGCGACTAATATTCAAGAGATAGATATATTTTTGGATAAGAGATGGATATTATATAAATTTTGATTAGATTGCAATGGCTTTGAATCGACATGCGTGCTGTAGATCTTCAAAAACATAAAGTGTTGGATTTAACCGTTTTGTTTTCATTTTTAAAATTTCTGTGGTTGGGTTTGTTGGTTTAGGAATGTAGTAATTCTTTTTAGTAGCGGAGAAAGAAATCAGGAGTAGATTTATATTTGGGTACGATCCAATAGTAGCACTCTTGAGAATTTTTCTTCAGAGTAAATTACTTTGGGTTTTGATAAGTGTGGCATTTTTGTGTATTTCAATAGTTTTCCTTTTGTTATTTTATTCATTTTCTTCCTTCACGTATACAGTCTATCTGATAATAATTTACTATATATATATATATATATATATATATATATATATATATATATATATATATATATATATATATGCGTGTGTGTTTGTGTGGATATTATGCTTCTGTGTAAATATACGTATGGAGGGAGACTAATATGAAGTAGAGAATCAGTAGCAAATTTAAAAAAAAATCACACACTTACACTTAAGCAAAGCGGTCACACTTTCTAATAAAAGGCAGAAGTCTGCCTGGCTGCAATATATATATAGCCTCTGAAATTTTTACGTGATAATCAGAGTAACCCCTTGTTGATTATTTTAAAGAAATCACTACTATTAATTAGGAGTTGATCAATCGCTGAAACAGACACGTTCACCAGGTTATGAAAAGTACTACAAATAATTTTTTTGAATAACAACTATAACAGTCTTCTTGCAATAAATAGGTTATTTGTGTAAATTATATATATATATATATATATATATATATATATATATATATATATATATATATATATAGTGTCCCTTTTGGCAACCTTCTGGATTTAAAACCCAAAAGTATTTATTATTTTTTGTGGTATATCATGACATATATGCGAATTGTGATACATTCACTTAATATTCTATATTTGACAACTCTATTTTGATTTACAATCAATTGCTTGTAAAATCTATTACTCACACTTAATAACACCAATATAAATAAGAAGCTAATATTCTATTTCAGGAGAGCCGATACTGCCGTAACTGCCATTACTGTTATTAATGTCTTAAAATATTATATCAGAAAATATGTCTTCGTTAGGCTTTTAACTGACGTCTCAATGGATCTCAGAGGACATCATCAAACAATTTTACAAGATGGTTATTATTCATTCATGATTCGTGTCTAACTGGCAACTCTAGGACTCATAAGGTTGCTATTTACGAGCATTCATTCGTTTCCCGGGGTAATTTCCTGTAATAAAACTGGAAGTACATTTAAAAAAATTATTTTACTACTTTTAAAAATGTTCGTCTTGAATAAATGTTTAATCAATATATTGTTTTTTAAGAACACATTCTTTTGAGAGAAGTGTATTTTTTATGAAGGCCAGGCGGTTTGCGTAAAAAATTGTTTCGCTTATACAAGTTGTCCATATAGTTCGTGTGCACTTTAAAAATTTATAACTTTACTTATATTTGCGATAGAAATAATTTGTAAAAAGGGTTAGAAAGAAGTCAATCTATATGCTTTTAAGGTTTTATTGAAATTTTATTTAAGTTTCCCCATGTCCTCCATCATAAGTCAGGACAATGTCAGACTGTATATTCTCGATGAGAAACTAGGCGAAATATTGTGACAGTTTGGTTCAAAGAGTAACAACTTCATTGGGCACACAATATCATACTGTTCAAAAATATTAAACCTAAGATGTGTTATAGATCTAATTTTTTCTTTATGTTCATAATCTAATAGATTTCTTTTTATCGTTATAGGATACGATTAAATTAAAAATAAACACAAAACTACCTTTCTGAATTTATAAGTTTAGGATATATCATTATATCTATTATCCATACTTGATATATTGTCAATATCTTCGTTGATATTATCCCAGTATTTCGATCGCTGTGCCTTTCGACATCTTCCAATGCTTGTCGATCCCGATGACATTCAGGGAAGTTAGAACTGAAACTTTTATTTAACGCCTTCCCCGCTAATTATTTTGGCGAAAAAAAAACTTAGTATTTTCAGACGAATTTTTTATTTGTTTTTAATATAGTAATTAAGAAACCAAGGTACCTCGAAGTACCCGAGCAGCGGATAACACCTCGAGTAGACGTATGTCTTGACAACTGAACACATTTCAAGCTCAGAAGTGTATAAATTTAAGATTGACACATAAACACGTCTGTAGCTGGTTTTTGAATGTTATGTTTGGACGTGTTTATTCGTCTGTGTCTGAAATAGTCACTTTCGGTAAAAACGTATAGACATGCCTATGCTGGGGAAGTAGTTAATCGATGGGAGTAGATTGTTCTGTCGAGGGAGACCTCCTCTTGTTCTTATTTAAATAAATAATCTTTTCCTGAAAGCAGCAGAAGAAGCCCTGAGCGCACAACGGGCGAAACACTAACAACAAAGAAAAGGACACTAGTTCGAACGTAAGTAAGATAAATAATAAAAACTACTATTTTAAAATGAATATTTCTGTTTTTTACTTATTTCGCGTGCGCGATCGTGCAGCTTTTCCCCGCCTATTAACTGTTAAGTTTTTGTCAACAGACTTGTCGTCTGGCGAAGTTCATACCAGAAGATATCAACTTTATAAATTTACATCAGATGTGTTAATTTGTCGTTTTGTTAGGAAAGCCAATATAGACAGAATAATTTTAAGAAACACCTGCAAACTAAATTGAAAGGATATTTATCAGGAAGTAAGTATCTTGTTCTTATTAGAAATATGGCTAGCAAATAAATGTATTATCCAGCTACGGCTTTAACCTGATTTTACCATGTGACTATTGATCTAAACCAGATCTAAATTACACAGATCTAGAAAAAGGGTTCGTTTTTATTTTTTAACTGATCATTAGATTTGTGTGATAATTTTGAACACTTTTAGGAGGCAGGATCTAAAAATAATATTAATTTCCTAGTATGAATTTTAATTCAAGTTCTCTAGTATATCATACCCGATGTAAAACATGGCCATGATCAAGTTAGGTCACTTTAAATGTGAAAAAAGAAATAAATGCTAATTTGAAGGCGAAAAATAACCTTAGAGTGAAATAAAATCACAACTGAAATACGAAATGATTAAAATGCGAATCTTGAGGACAATTGTATGTCATTGACAAAATGTCTTACTTTATTTGATTTTCGAGAATGTTTTTTTTGTGGACATTTAAATACCCGGGAAGGGTTTGTTTAACAGAGACGGAAAGATCGACACTGAGATCCGAAGTCGTACTGGGATAGCCAAGGAAGCATTCCAAATGATAAGCAGTGTATTAAGAAATAGAAAAATTTCGCTAGAAACAAGGAAAAAAAATACTAAACTTCTACGTTATATATATCTTCCTGTATGACTGTGAATTCTGGACGATCTCCTCAAATATGAAGAAGAGACTTGAAGAAACAGAAATGTGTTTCTACAGAAAGATACTGAGGATACCCTAGATCGAACATGTGAGTAACGACGATGTTTTAGAGAAAATGGAAACAAAAGCAAAATACTTAACATCAGGAAGAGACAGTTAAGATTTCTAGGCCATATATTGAGGAGGGAGGGTTTAGAAAATCTGATACCCACAGGACAGATAAAGAGCAAGTGGGACATAGGAAGACAACCCGTAACATACTTGATGAGTGAGTAAATCGATGAAGGAATAGGCCTTGGAAGAAATAGCTAAAGCGGAAGGCTTATTTAGAGCTACAAGTTACAGGGAGTTGTGGAGAGCCATGATTATCCACGTCCTAAATGGACACGCCACCTGCAGAAGAAGAAGAATGTTTAGTAGATTTGTCCCGTTTAATTTCCAAGAATAGCTAGTTATCATTCTTTTATACCGTGATACCTTTCTTCAAGAACTTTTATGCCCTGGTGGAAGCTTTCACGTTGTTCATTACTGAAATCACCTAAATTAAATTATAGCACTGACAAATTTCAGTTTCTATCACAAATACTTGATGTAAACTCTGTGAAGTGATCATATCCTTTGCATTGTTTCCATTCATAACTTAGATTACAATATTATTATCTTTATCATCATAAATTATATCCAAGAGATATACCGCTTCCACTTAAAACAATACAATTAGACAGTCAATATCATTATCCTTAGGTAGTATCATAATATAAAAAACAGGTGTTTTAGCAATCAGGAATTAAATAGTATTCAGTTTTTTTGTAGGAGGCATTTAGAATTTATTTGAACGTTATGGGAAATTTGACTATAAATATTCATTTTTTTTTTAAATACTCAATTTCTACATAGAAAAATGTCAACATAACCAGTAAAAGCTACCTTTTTGTCCCAAAATTAGCTAAGAAAAAGTTTAAACTAATTTGCACTAAAACATGTATAGCTTGGATATCTAAAGTTAAGTTGGTTGAATTGTTTAGCGATATATCAATACCTCTATGGGTTATTAAATGCCAAAATCTAAATATTTTGAACACAAGTTTTTGTCTTGAACTAAATATATTTTGAACGCAATTGTATGCCTTCAACTACAGATAAAATGTATTGTTAGTCATTTTGCTATAAATATGTATTGTTGGTAATTTCTTTATACCAAAAATGCATTCCTGGTATTTTTTCCACAAAAATGCACTTTGACACTTTCATAGTGCCTTGTTTTTGTTTGGTGTTTCACTTATTGTTCATAGCTGGGACACTAACAGGTGCTACGAAACTCGGGTCGGGGTGGACCTGTGGACAACAATAATTAAGAGGTGGTTCTACGCTCCGCAAATCCTCTAATTTCCTGATCAGAGGCCTTGCTGCCGGATGTAGTTTATCGTCATAACCAGGACTATCTAAATATAGTTACTGAGAGAATCCGCTGACTCTATGAGCGATGTAACTTTTGATTTTAAAGATAAATAAATAAATAAGTAAATAAATAAATAAAAACACAATAACTAAATAAGAAAAAATATTAAATAAAAGCAAGATGTTCGTGAATTACTTGCATGCATAGCCCTATCTTAACTCCGGTAGCTCTAAGTTTAAAACTACTATTTTCACGGTCAGAGGTACACAAGATTTCTTGGACTTTTGGACTTGTGTTTATTTGAAATGTAACCTCAAAATATCCGCACTGAGACGGGTTAGGTATGTAGGTGAGTGAGCTTCATAATCATACCTTTTCTCCTATCTCTTACTCCCCCCCCGCTCTCTCAAGAAAACGGAACATTCGTCTGCGCCAAAGATAATGGAATCACCATAAAAGATTCTCCTCAAATAAATTCATTAGAACGATGCAACAGATAGAGTTATTCCAATTATCAGATACACGATAAACAGATCAAACAATTACAATCGGACGCGAGATGAAGAATCAATTCTAAATATTTTAAAATAAATAAATGAATAAGTATATAAATATTAGATTGGTGCAAAAATAATGACGTAATAATATCGTTTTTGACGTTAAAAAATACGTCAAGAAACGACATTATTACGTCATTCTTTTTGCACCAACCTAATAAAAATACAATAATTAAATAAAAAATAAACAAAGTTTATAATTTTTTTTCTTCTTAAAAGAAGTCTCATGACAGAACGAACATTCCTTTATGAAATCTAGACTTTATGAATTTTAGCGCACTATTAGTTTGGCGGTAAGTTTTCATCAATTTACAGTTGAAATGTAAGTTCTATTCTAACAGTTTCTACAATAGTCCTTCTGGCATGTGGAAATCTCGTCCAGCTTCTTGCTTCCCAGTCAACTTTGGTTTTCAAAAATGTAAATGCAATACCAATCTTCTGTCGTCTTCTTATTCTTTTATTGTCCTATCTCATTAATAGCATTTTTTTAAAAAAATATTATTTAACACTGAGTAACTTCCTGCATTGTAGCGGCTGTATTATGTGGCTTGGAGAGAACTGATTTAAAAATACTTGCATATTTAGTTCTATCTTTTATACGCAATGTCAATGTTGACTCTTTGTTTCTACAGTGACATCTCTTCACACAAACATATACGATGGTTACATATTGCTTTCCTCTATTTCGCTCGTTTTCAGTATCAAGGAAAAGATAGCAGTTGACATCAAGAAGAAAGCAACAAGAAGGAACAATGTTAAAAAAAATCCAGTTGCAGAGAGACTAATGAATTTACGTGTTAGAGTTTCTAGGTTCAGTTTCCTCCTTATGGGTCGCATATATGTCAAACTGCCTATTTCTGATTGTAAGTATAAGTGTCGTTTCAGTTCCCGTTTTCTTTGAAACCCCTCGTTGCTGAAATATCCCATTCACCTGTTGGCAAAACCATATCTCTGTCGTTTCAAGTCTCTTCTTCAGCGAAGGCATTTTCCAAGATTCACTCCCATATAGAAGATTAGATATGGCATAGCAGTTCGGCAATGTTTCCCTTGATTCTAAGACCTTTCCCAATATATAGCTCACGTCTTGCTCTTTCCTATTCGCTTGCAATCACATTTTTTGTTTTCTCACAATTAATAGTTAGTCCCTTCTGGTTTGCTTTCTTTTACTACCTTAACTAATGGTTCTTTCATTTTTTTCCTGGGTCTCCTATCAAAACAGCCATCTTTGTATATCGTATGCAACAGCAAAATTGTCCAAATCGTGTAACAGCAAAATTGTTCAATTGTTAGATTAAGCCTTGAACAGTTGTATCAATGAAATGATTAAATATATCTTACTAGAATTCTCCGATGTTTTTATACCACCATTAGACTCTACTTTGAACGATAAAAAATTATTTAGCTCTAAGCTTAAATGTTGATTCCTCTTCTATTGTGATCTCCTGATATCAATTTTCCTCTCTACTGTTCCCTCTTTTTAAAACTTATTCACCGTTCTCTTGAGGCTTTTTGAATCACCTTTAAGGCTAATATCTAGAGTGTGAATGTTGGTATCATTACTGAAGGCCTAAGTAATGTTTTTCCTCTCACCATTCCTCAGTTGGCAAGACAGTTGGTATGACTCAAAATTATTTTCACCTATTCTTTTTCTGGCCGAACAACTCAAAATCTTTTTCAGTGTTTCTTACGACAAATGGCGTCAAGATGCCTAAACGTTTTATCTGAAAACCTCGAAAAGACAAACAATTAGTTTAGTAGTTTTTAAATATAAAAGATTTTGTGGGATGGACGATTATCCTATGCTGTTGTACGATTTGGACAATTTTGCTGTTACACTTGGTACAGTACGGTTAGTATTATATCCGGTGATAATAAATCCCGATAGAAGGTCTAGTTCTCTATCGTTCCTCTTGCTATATAGGTTAAATCAAACCAATTTGCAAGATTAAAATGTTAGCAGTTTGAACCAAATATATGCAGCCAGTATTCATATTTCATTGAACATTAAACACATTTCATAAAAGAAGACAAGAAAAACTTCTCGTAATAGCAATTACTTTCAACTCGTTGGTGATCATGGCTCCCCACAAATTCCTGTCTTTTGTTGCTTTTAGCAATATTAATCTTTAACACCACCATTTGCTTACTTGCATTGCTTACATTATTCGGACTGTTATCCTCATCTTCATTGTCATATTCACAACGTTTCGGCAGGTAGTACGCTCCGGCCTTCTTCAGGTGTTTGGAATTTGGAAACGAACTCTTTATTTCGTCCGCCGTGGTAGATTGTTCTAGTTCCACGTGACAAGCTTCTTCCAGATGTCTCAGTTATTTCCCTTTCAACTCAACTCTTCAAGTTTTGGCTCACCACTGCTTTGGCCTGGTATTGAACTCACAACTCTTTGGGTTTTGTCACTATGTCTAACCAACAGCATTATCCACTGAGCCATGTGTTTTTGCTATCGTTACATAAGTTAGTCAAACTTTCCTCCTCCTCCTCTTATAGTTATGTCTTGTGAGTGTTAAATTCTCTAAGCCACCTTTTTTCTTTCTGTGTCCCTGAAATTTCAGCTATTTCTTTGTGATTGTAAGTATGAGTTTGTTCCATTTTTCTTCAAGAATTCCTTTTGATGACATATTCAGTCTACCTTATTCTCAGCATTCATCGATAGAACCTTGCTTCAAGTCTCTTCTTTATTTGTTAAAGGATTCATTGCTATACAGGAGAGTTTAGTAAAGATTCCTTAAACCAGAAGAGAAGATTATCTGGAAACATTTCAAAAAACGTGAAATGTATCATCGACTATCGATAGCTTTCGAGTTCTGCAAAATGGTGGCTGAATTTTTCCGTTTTTTACTCGAAGTGAATGTTTTAGAAGGGCAAATAATAATATGTAGTCAAACATTAGCAGCTTGTGACTTAAGACATAAAAGAAATGAATAAAAAATTTCTTTTACAACTTTTTAAGCAGGATGAGAAGAAGAGAAAAAACATACAATTTATTATTGTCGGTTGCTTATATGCAAAGACAAGAACAATAATGAAAAAGGATAAACGTTTCCTCCACCTCACCTGTATAAAAACAGTCAACAGGTAGAAAATTTTCTTGCATCTGGTCTCGTTTTAGTACCGTGTAGTCGGTCTTTTACTTCGATTTTATTTTATTAATACAATAACTTAGAAGAATGATTTGGGTTAAAACATTGTCCTTATCAACATCGCAAAAACATCAAGGACGGCAAAGACACTTCTTAAACAACTCAACATCGAAAGGACTTCATCGGAAATCAACATAATATTACTGCTGTCATCAAACAATCACGGACACACATCATCTGGGGTCGTTTTAGTCCCATTGAAATCGAACGCAGAACACGTTCTCTCCGTTCTTTTACTTTACTTGTTCTATCAAAAACAAATAATTTTTGGACACTAAAGAAGTTTCTTATTTTAATATAAAGCTACCTGTCTCTACAATTATTACGAACTGTAGTTGACCTTTACTTCGATTTTCTTTTGTTACTAGAATAACTCAGAAGAATGATTTGGATTCTACCATCATCTTGAGCAGCGTCGCCAAAGTAAAGACACTTCTTCAAGCAACTCAGCATCGAAAGGACTTCATCGGTGATTGAAATATTGTTACTGCTATCATCGAACAATCACAGACAAAAAGTTACCGCCCATGAGACTTACCCTAACAACAACAGTTTAGTGGAGATAGCAAAAAGACAAAATGTACTAAGAGCTAGAAAGGATTGGAAGTTATGGAGTGCCATGATCGTCAAGGTCCTGAAAGAGGAGTGAGAAGAAGAATAGTAGACATCTCAATTAAAAAAGATTTATGGTTATATTACGTTGAAGCACTGGTTTTCGTATGCCAACTGAAGTTAAGCAACGTCGAGCCTGGTCAGTACCTAAATTGTTGGGAATACAATGTGCTGTAAGCTTGAATATTCGGAATTGAATATCGGAAAGTCGAGTTCCAATTCCAGTTTGGTTCGTTATATTCACTTACACACAACTTTGGAAAAATATGAATCTAAAATATTTTCTCGCAAGTTATGGGTTTATGAGTAGGATTTGTATCAGTAAATCATTCTTATCTCCTAGGAATTCTTACAATCTAAAACATTTTCTGGTTTAAATAACCTGCAAAATGCTGATAAACTGTAAAAAAAATAATCAAATGTTTAAAACAGAGGTCGTTGACTTAAACTTCTGTATTAGACGACACGGATATGCACCATCATGGGATAAATATTCTCTCTCCCCTACGTCCGTCCGTCTGTCTCTTCCAAGGCTCGTCCATTCCAGTTATAGTTGATGGAACCGCCACATCAAAAATCAAGGCGTTGCTACTACGGTTTTTATAGCAAATATTTTTTTTAACTGGATAATTTTGTTAGACCCATGTCCAACTAGTTTTTTTCTTCTTGACTGGTTGCCATCCAAGGCTGGAGAGCTCCAATCTTAATCCATAGCTGGGGAAAGCTCACCGATTTCTCTTTGCAACCCGCTAACAATTACAACACCCGTGCATCCTGGTTTAAATATTATCTAGTTTAAAAAAGAAAAAATAATTATTACTGTTATGAGTTCAATCCTCAATGGCTGTAACACATATATCCTTGTGCCAAGCTTGATGCTATGAACGGAATATATTTTACGTGAATTTAATCAGCAGTTCCTGTTTACGTATAAAGAGAAATATTTTTATTTAAAAATTAACGAAAAAAATTAAATATGGCAAAACTACTTAATAATTTAAAATTAATTTACCAAGTTAAACATACGTTGAAATTCAGTTCATTTTTATGAATAAATATGCGATGTCTCCACACAAAAATTATATTGATATTTTTAATAGAAATTTTAATTTCAGTAAAGTTAATAAACAGTTTTGAAAATTAATAATAAATTCAATGAATAGCATCGACAAACATGAATCTTGTAATTGTGCGATAATTTTTCTTCGATTGCAATCAATACATTTGTTGATGCATTTCGGCCTCTCAGACATGAGCCTTATTTTGCGTTCTGAGATCCCAATAACTTAATGGTTTATGACACCAAAAATAGATTCAACGGGAAGGGTTCAAATTTTGAGAGGGCTTGTATTCACTTCACACTAACACCATTGGAAGAGAGAAAAAAAAAACACATCTTCCCACCAGCTGTTAGACTTTTTTCTTTAATCATTTCACCTGAAGTAAAGCACTAAAGCCACAAAGTCATAAGGGGTTACTGAGTGTGAAAGAAGAAAAAAAAATGTTAGCTGGAAAGAAAGAAACCAGAAGAGAGTTCCACAGGCGAGAAGTGCTAGAAAGAGTTGAATTTCAGCAACCAGTCTAGGAGAAGGAGAATTTAGATTTCAAGCAAAAGGTAGAAACTCTTGAGACGGTTGAAATGGTAACTTTGACTTCCATTCCGTAGTTCCTGCAGCCAGATATACGCCAGTTTGTTGAATGTATGGCAGGCAGATCTCTGGGGAACTGTCAACATGTTTTAAAAATCACAAATAGTTCAAATAAATTGATCAAGTAAAAGGAAAAATGGAAAAATCTACCCATGGCATTTTGTACTTTATATTAAACTGTATAATGCAAGTCAATGTTGTCTGAATGGATTTTTGGATTAAACATGTAATGTTGCAAAAAAAAAAAAAACTAAAAAATAAACATTCGAAATATATTAATATATGTCGTTTTTTGACGTTAAAAATACGTCAAAAAACGACATTATTACGTCATTATTTTTGCACCAACCTAATACATATATCTATTTATATAGTAGATACATGCCGGTAATCATTGCGTAGAATATTATGATCTTTTTTAGAAATATTGAAATTGATCTCTTTTGCTAGGACGAGATTTTATTATACAATTTCAAGATTGTTCATTATAAATATATACATGCAATAGTATGTACAATATTATACAAAATCATCCAAAACTATTATGGAAATGATCAGGACCAAATATATCCAAAACAATAATCTTTTTGAAGCAGGCATAGATAAAATAAACTCTCACAACTGTTCCTTTGGGAAACTTGCAGAAATTTAAAACAAAACGAATCTGTGCACCCCCCCCCAAAAAAAAAAACGATCTTATACACAACAATTTATGAAATGTATTGTCATAAAGAAAACCATATTTATTAAACTTAATTAGACGGAAAATATTTGAAAGTGAGGCAATCCAATCTTACCAAAATATAAACCTGCGCCCCGGATATTTTCAAATATATTCTTTCTTGAAAAAAACTACTACTTTCCGAAGCCAAGATACATTACTATAATTTTTTTCCTTGAAATAAAAAAAGGTTAAATTCATAAGCTTCTATTATTTAAACAAATATAAATACATAAATTAACCCGGAACTAAAATAATATAAATAAAATTTACATTATAATAAATTGAAATTCAATATTTTTTGTTTATTAGACTTTAAATTATATCATTTAGCATCCTTTATAATTAAACTTTACTTCCAGTTAGCCCGATGAATATTTATAAGAGTTTTTAAATTTAAAAAATTCTGAAAAATTAACAAAATTTATTTTTCTTTATAAATACTTGTTACAAAATAGAATACCTACATTTGGCTTGATAAAGTTCAGAGGATGTAAAGGGTCGGCTAAGATAAATCTTCCATTTCACTTTATTCATACAATAGTATACATATTTGATATTTATTCCTTGATTTCTGAGATATATATATATATATATATATATATATATATATATATATATATATATATATATATATATAAACAGTGCCAAGTTTATATATATATATATATATATATATATATATATATATATATATATGTATATATATATAAACAGTGCCAAGTTTCGTTTAAAAAAGTTTAGATATAAAATAAGAAAAATAAGAATGATCCCAGTGAAAATTCATCTTCAAAAATTGAAATGCCATGTCAACCATCATCTTCAATTTCCTTATTTTTTGGCTTCTTATATATTCACTAAAACTAAATAACACCTTGCGTTTTAGTGGCTTTATTGATTTGTTTGGTGGTGAAATAAAAAAAAAAAAATCATGATCAAGCAGAAACAAAATTTTGTTTATATCTCAACGTTAAGGTATTATGATTACTTGCATTATTTAAATTATTCTTACTGTTATCCTCATCTTCATGCTATATTCACAACGTTTCTAATTCCATGTGCCATGCCTCTTCCTCTGTCCCTTTACCTCAACTGTCCCAGTTTCGGTTTACCATTGCTGTGACCTGGTATTGAACTCAGAACTCTTTGCGTCAAGTTACTGGATCTAACCAATGTCTTTATCCCCTGGGATATGTTTGCGGACATCTGTGCATGAATTCAGGGGATTGGTAAATCTCATATCTCAACAGACATTTTTTAACAGTGCTCATATTGCAATTTTTCTTATTATTATTATTATTATTATTATTATTATTATTATTACAGAGCTTATATTGCATTTTTTTTTATTATTCATTGTAAATAATGCAAGAAGCAAAATTTTAACTATTCGTGTAGCAAAGTAAAAATGACCTGAACTTGTGAAAGAGAAGCCCGAAATTGTAATGCGAAAGAGGATCCGGCCTCGCAGCAAAGGAAAAAAAAATATATTAGAAAGAAGTAAATATTTGCGAAACTGCTACGCCATGTCTGCCCTCCTCAATGACAAAGGATGCAGAACAATTTCAATAAAAATAAAGAGGCTCGGAGCGACAGAATTATAATTCTACAGACAGATGCTAAAAATATCATGGAGAGTGTAAATAAACAAATGGATATGGAAACAAAAACAAAAATACTTTTACTTAAATTCAGAAACAGTTGAAATTTATGGGGGATACAATTTGAAGAAGGGCTGACTGAAAAATTAAATATTCACAGCATGTAGTAAAGGGATGATGGCGAGAAGTAAAAAAAAAAGCGGGGAAACTAATGAGTTCGTGTGAATAAATGGCAGAGCAAAGACCACAAAAGATGGCAAAGTGTTTAATCTTGCTTAGAGCAACAAGGGACAGGAAGATTTGGAGAGCCATGGACACCCCAATTTGAAAATACAGGGCTCATAATTGCTATAATAATTTTTTCTTCATGTAGTGGTGAATTCTTTATGTCTGGATAACAGATTATAACAACAACTTTACTTAAGTATCCGTCTATATTTCTGAGATGAGGTATTATGTACACTATTTACATTATTCGGACTATTATCCTCATTTTTGTTGCCATGTTTATCACAACGTTTCGGCCCTTCAGTATCTGTCTATATTTCTGAAATGAGGTATTATGTACACTATTTACATTATTCGGACTATTATCCTCATTTTTGTTGCCATGTTTATCACAACGTTTCGGCCCTTCAGTATCTGTCTATATTTCTGAAATGAGGTATTATGTACACTATTTACATTATTCGGACTATTGTCCTCATATTTGTCACCATATTTATTACAACGTTTCGGCCCTTCAGTATATGTCTATATTTCTGAGATGAGGTATTATGTACACTATTTACATTATTCGGACTATTGTCCTCATATTTGTCACCATATTTATTACAACGTTTCGGCTGTTGTACGCTCCGGCCTTCTTCAGGTGGTTGGAATGCCGAACTGAATCTTTTATTTCGCTCACCGTGGTCCTCAAGGACACATGGCACAGTAGATGAAGACATTATTTAGATCCAGTGACAGGACCCAAAGAGTTTGAGTTCAGTACACGGTTAAGGCAATGGAGAACTTGCAGAGGGGAATTAACAACTGACATCCATTAAAACATGGCACGTGGAACTAGAACAGTCTACCCCAGTGAGCGAAATAAAGGGTTCAGTTCAACATTCCAACCAGTTCGACACACACACACACATATATATATATATATATATATATATATATATATATATATATATATATATATATGTGTGTGTGTGTGTGTGTGTCGAACTGGTTGGACATATATATATATATATATATATATATATATATATATATATATATAATCGGTTTTTATATTCGAGCTTATGTAAAATCGCTACATAAGTACATTCATGTTTCGATGCATATCATCGCATCACATCAGGTGGTAAATTAGGCTTATTACATTTTTTAATATTTACTTATAAACAAAGAATTTCCCCGCGAAAAAGAAAAAGATGGAGTCGAACAAGGAGAACAGAAAGAAATACAAAATATAGTCTCATCTAAAAAAGAAATAAAGCGAATAAAGAAATTAAGAAGAGCGAAAAGGATAGGAAGAGAAAAGATATAATCTACTATTGCAGTGAACCCTGTTCATTTCATTTATATATATATATATATATATATATATATATATATATATGCGTGTGTGTGTGTGTGCCTGTATATATATATATATATATATATATATATATATATATATATATATATATATATATATATATATATATATGTGTGTGTGTGTGTGTGTGTATCGTGGACTCGCTGTTGACCCGCGCCTACCGGCGACCCTTTTACGACGAATGAAGGTCAGGCAGCTCATTTCCTAGGAACCGACTGCCAACAAACTTCACAAATTATTTGATTATAGTTGTGAAGGTTTTTTGCAGAAGCAGTCACACTTTTTGAAGATCCAAATACAGTAATCTGATGTACCTTGTGCCACAAGGTTCTCAAACGACCCTCCGCAGGTTGTGAATTTCGAGTTGTCCTCCTACACCCGTTGCCCTTCAAGTATAGAACCCAGGATGTCCTGCTATTTACCCATAGTGGAGTGAAGAAGAGGATCCATACCTTACCCAAGGATATTAGCATGTAGGTGAATGTAATCGATTCGACTGAAATTCGAACACGATTCCTCAATTCGAGCCGCTATCCACCGTGCCTCATGTGTGTGTGTGTGTGTGTTTGTGTGTGTGTTTGTGTGGGTGTGGGTGTGTAATGGTGAAACACTCCTATTCTATAGTTAATAGATTCTCCAACCTAATATAAGTAGGAGTAGTAATAGAAAAGACGGGTGGTCGATGTCGGACGACAGTTAATCGAATACGAAAGTAGTCAGCGACCACAACAAGATTACTCTGCGTAGTACCTATTATATCAAGTTCCTAACGTTTTGTACGTCGAACTATTTAGGACCGATTTAGTACAAATACAAGCTTCCAGTGCGAAAATACTCCACAAGTGTGTGTGTGTGTGCTTTACATAGTGGAAAGTGCTCAATATTTTTGATAGATCGAATATATGGTTGCATGGATAGCAGTTTGTAACCCCGGGTTTCACGCTTTTGTGATCTTCAGACAAACTGGTTTATTCATTTGTGTGTGTGTGTGTATTTGTGTGTGTATCAAAACTACAGTTCAAAATGATGAAGCCACCTCAGAATTAGCATGAGATAAACTTGACAGAAGAGAGAAAAATATGAAAAAGATATCTTAGAGTCATTGAAAAAAGAATGTAATTAGTTATAAAATGTAAACTTTGAGAAACTTTTGCAATGAATACAAAAAAGTTTGCTGCAGTAATAAAAGGTAAATGAGAATATTTTGACGGGAGCAAAATTTAATCATAAAATATTTTTTTTCTTTTTGTCATAATAACATTTCTAAAAAAAATATGTCTCACTTTTTTAACCATATAAAATAATTTTCTCTTAAAATAAAAAAAAAACAATTACTTTTAGGCTAATTTATAAAAAAAATACCAGGGGTAGTCTCAAACTTTTGAACTGTAGTTTGTGTATTTGACCGTATATATATATATATATATATATATATATATATATATATATATATATATATATATATATATATATATATATATATACTCTCTCTCTCTCTCTCTCTCACACACACACACACACACATATATATATATATATATATATGCATACAGACACTTTCTCCTTTTATTTTTCACACACCTTAGTAATGCGTTCCTATTTCTTTTTGAAATGTATATATATATATATATATATATATATATATATATATATATATATATATATGGAGAGAGAGAGAAATAGATAATAATATCAAATCTGTAAGTCGAAATTAGCTTTTCTGATATAAAATATTAAAAATTCATAAAGAATGCTCAATGTATAGTATACAAAGCATATATATAGCCGAGTATTTAAAGACGTTGGTTAGATCCATTGACTAGACCCAAATTGTTGTGAGTTCAATACTAGGCCACAGCAGTGGTGAACCAAAGACATGAAGAGTCAAGTTAAAGAGAAATAACCAAAAGATTCGGAAGAGTCATGGCACGCTGAACTAGAACAATCCAACCCGATGGACGAAATAAATGGTTAGAAATTACAATCACCTGAAGGAGGCTGGAACGTACAAGGACCGAAACGTTGTGAATATGCCATTGAAGTTGAGGATAACAGTCCGAATGATGTAAATAATGCAAGTAATAATAGAATTATATTAATTTTGTTATGTTTTACTTATATTTCTACTTTAAAAAAAAAATTATTGTATGACGATAACTACATTTTGATCTATTCTGTGTGTTACATGTCTTTTATGAGTAAAACTTCTCCCCCGGCTTCATGCTTTCCTGTCTTAATTGACACAAGTCAATTTTCTAAATTATTTATTTCCCATTGGTTAATTGATAATGGACACAATTTTGGTTGTTTCCTTCAATGTCTAATAAAGTGTTAATTGCTCATTAAATGATAGCTACCGCACGTATTTGTTAAATTGTTTAAAGCCATTTAATTCTCTGTCCGAGGGAATCTTTATTTTACAGATTGTTAATTAGAAGTGGTTCTATTTCTTCGTCTAGTTGATTTAGTCGAAATAATTATTGTAAAATAAAATGTTTATTACACCCGTGTGAATTGACAATGATCACATTACAATGTTTGCTTAAAGTTAATTCTTTCCTCGATTGGGCATCGTGGGTTTGAAAATTAACGAAACTCTGATTTGTTTACTTTTTAAGCTCACAAATTATCAATTATCATGCTTTTTACACTCATGTTAAACAAGCGCGGTCTTTTTTCATTACTTATTAAATAAATGCAATATTTCGTGCCAAAAGATGTTTTTAAAACCTGTGTTAATTGGTCAATTTATTTGAAATTTTAGGCGAGTTAATTATGCAAGAAGACAAAATACATGGTTGTTAGCAAAAGAAAAAAAATTCCCAAGATACAAACACCGAATTGGCGTACATAAATTTTATGTCTTGGAGGTGTTTTACCAGGTATTGGAAATATGACACTGAAATTCAAACGGGAATTGGAAAAGCAAAAGATGATTTGCCAAGATAAGCAAAGAACAATAATCCTTCTATATATCAGCGAATGCTGAACGATTTCCTCATGAATAAAGACTGGAGGCCACAGAAATGTAGGTTTTTTTTTCAAAAGAATACTGAGAGTAGCAAGGAGGAAGTACGTAAAACAAATCTTAAGAAAACTGAAACAAAATGGATACTTATATCCAGAATCAGATCAAAATGAAATAGCTGCAATGTATCGGTAACATTACGTGGAAAGAGGGTCTAAAAAAATCTGTCACATGGAACTTATCAACTAAAAAAACAAAAAAAAAACAAAAAAAAAGGCGTGTCATCTATCTCACTTGCTTATGTGAACGTATGACAGAATGGGGAGGAGAGTGATGGTAAAAAGATGGACATTACTAAAAGCTACAAACGCTAGAAAGCTGTGGAGAACCATGATCGCACATATCCTGAATGAACACGGAAGAAAGTGTAATTTCAGCGAATACTATGACAAATGTGTAAATTATTTTTGCTCTGTGATTAAATTTCGACTTTCAATAGTTTTAGAGAAAGCATGAAGGCATTAAAATAATTTGCTGAAACCTGAACCTTGACTCCCTGTGAACAAACATTCTTGACCAAGGAATCAAGGGGGTTAATTGAAGATGAAGTAATGGGGGGGAAAAACACTGTTTGTTTTTTTCTACTACAATAAATTGTTTTGATAAACGTGAATTTTTTTTAAGCATTGACTACTCGAGTCGGTTGAAATCTGAAATCCCTGTCTTGATCGCCAAAATTTTCGGGTAAATCGAGGTTCACCTTTGACTATAAAAATCCTTACAATACAGCCATCAACAACAACAACAACAAAAACAGTAGACGTAACCGCAGGGGAATAGGCAACATCACGTGGAGGAGTGAGTTAGGTGACAGATATCGGGTAGCGAAAGACAAATCATCTGAAACTTGAAACCCACTCGTCAATCAAGTCTTGACAAGAAAATTGTATATTTTACGACAGAATTAAGTTTTATTTTCAGCCCGACTATTAAAATAAATTAGTCTTTTCCACAATAGAGAACAAGGACTGTTCGAAAAACAGCGCTCTACCATGAGGTCTTTAAAGACCCGAACGGATTCTGTGGCGAACTTCGACAACTCACATCAAATCCCAAGAACTATTAAGAAAATTTACATTCAAGACAAATATGATCTTTTTAACCTCACAAAAACCCTTTTATTGTACCTTCTTCCTTATAATTTCCATTGTTTTGCATACGCCGGTATTTTTTTGCCATATTTCATGTTGTTTGATTGTAAACTTAATCGTTTTCCCACAAATTACATTGAGCCTTATTTTAGGAAAACAAGTTACTTTTGCAGAAATTCATGACCACCTTTCCTCCGCGGATAAACCATCAAATTTTTACATCCCTAATATTTAGTAAAATTTGCTTTTATTTTATTTTCACAGATTGTTTTGGTTTTTCTATCACACAAATATATACATTAATAGCCACCCTTCTTTTTTCATGAAGCATATTAAAAACAGAGATCTCATGTAATTGTCTACTATTTTAAAACTAATACTTCGCCTAAAATGAAATCTATTGAACTTGTGTTCAGTCAGTTAATTGCCATACGTGCTACACGCTTGGGTGATCATGTCTCTTCGATTCATGGCTGACTAGGCAAAATGTTTTCTCGAATTAGATTACCATTTCTTTCTCCGATAAACTTGTTGCCAACTAAGGCTATAGGAACCATGCTTGTTCTGCTATTCAACAGATAGCTGGAGCAAAGCTGGATTCGTACCTTTCCCAAGTGTATTTGCGTGAAAATTAATGGAACGCACATTACTGGAATTCAGACTTGGCTCACATATTTCTTACATTTTTTTTTACAGTGTGCCATGTTGCTTGATCAAGATTCTCCGCAATCTCTTTTAATTGAACCCCCCGCCAAATATACATGATGCTTTTCTTTTTTTCATAAATACCTTGATTGATAGCAAGGATGTTCGTTCAGAAAAATGTTTGATTTATATATATATATATATATATATATATATATATATATATATATATATATATATATATTAATACATTTTTCATTAAATAATATAGACAAGTTTTGTCTATTTATTTTAAGTAAGTTCCTTTCATATTGTCTAATAAGCTTTATAACATTATCATTGAAATACGAAAGGATATCATCATATTGATACATGTTTAAATCCAGTTTAATCGTTCGGTTTACATAAGCCATTCTCAAAGATGACAATTACTTTTCAATATATCAACCAATAGACGGACAAGCAATAATGATAGCCTGTTTTTGTTGCATGAAAAATTCCAAGCAATGACTAACTAGTGTATACGAGACGCGGAAGCGAAAATCGCGTCACGGCTCATGAAGTCACACATGACCCCGCGGGAGTGAAAACGAGAAGATATTAAGTATAGGAAGCCGTTCATAATGTTACTGAGCATACCAAACAATATGAAAGGAACTTACTTAAAATAAAGAGACAAAACGTGTCTAGATTATTTAATGAAACATGCATTAATGAAAAATTGCTGTCTAAATATACACAATATATATATATATATATATATATATATATATATATATATATATATATATATATACTTGTTAAAATAAGAGGATTTTAAGAAGCAAATGACAAAATAAAAAATCTAAGTGACGCGTTTCATTCTCTGAAAGAATGCCATCAGACTAATGATGAAGTCAGTTGTATATATATATATATATATATATATATATATATATATATATATGTATATGTATATATATATATATATATGTATATATATATATATGTATATATATATATATATATATATATATATATATATATATATATATATATATATATATATATGTAAATAAATACGCATATACCTACGTTTGATATGCGATTCGAGTTTCGTTGGTTACACAATTCATCATGCACAAGATATCACTTATTTTTATTTTAAAATGTATAGAGATGCAATATTTTTTTAAATAAACAATAAGCGGTATATCGTGCCCGATGAATTGGGTAATCAACGAAATTCGAGTCGCATATCAAACGTAGCTATATGTGTATTTATTAACATATATTTCTTAGTTCTGGCTAATCACATTGAGCATTATTATGTCTACACCGCTCGGCTAAATTTGGTAATTATTTATTCGCTTAACAGAGTATGCACGCCTGCACACGTAGATACGGTTGCCAATATCTAGTTATCTCATTTACCTAACGCTATACCTATATCTATCTATCTATCTATCTATCTATCTATCTATCTATATATATATATATATATATATATATATATATATATCACGAACTTCGACAACTCACATCAAATCACAAGAACTATTAAAAGCATTCATATTTTATTCCTTCTTGTAAATATGCCATTTTAACCGGGTTAGACTTCACTGAAAACATTTTATTGTAGATTCTCCCATGTTATTTACATTGTTTTGCATACGCATGCATTTTTTGGTGATATATCATGTTATTTGATTGATTTTGATTGTAAAATTCCCACAACTACCATTTTAGAAAAAAAGTGTTACGTATCCAGAAATTTACTACCCCCTTTTCCGGCCACACAAACCAACACATCTGTGCATCCCTAAATTTTCTTTTCTTTTAATAAAATACTTTTGGTTTTATATTGCAGTAAGGCAGAGCATGGCTTACCTAGTACGAAGCGTGTTCGAGCTGCCGCAGCTGTAACAGGAAATCCGGTTCGAAGCCTACAGTTGCGCGTGCGCAACAACCATCATTTGATGAAATGGACATCACACCTATGGAAATGTATTAACACCTGCCGCTTACAATATAAGCGGATACATCACTTGCTAGAGGACAGTCGTCATTATGTAGACGACACTCTTGGTGTGTAGTAAAAAGTGAAAACAGTACAGATGATATAAACCGAATACTCAATACTTAACACACATATATCTCGTTATTTTTACGGTGCCCATTGTTGTCGCTTAATCTCCATTCCTCCGAATATCTTTTAAACGAACCTACAAAAAATATACAGTAATAGTCTTCACTTTTTCATGAAGCATTTTAAAAAACAGAGATCTCGTGTAATTGTTTACAATTTTAAAACTAATACTTCGCCGAAAATTAAATCTATTTAACTTGTGTTCAGTCAGTGTTATATACCGTACCTATAAACACTAATCGGTATCCTCATATTACGTTGAACACTGTTGTAAGTGAGGGTAATATGTTGTCTAAGTAGTCCCCCAGCAGCAGTGGTTTACCTTCTTCACGTCGGTGGCGAGTATTGTATTTTGTTGATTATAACATATGTATATGTATTTTATATTATAACATATGTGTATGTATTTCATTTCCAAACGCCGTTTTAGTTATTCCTCGTTCAGTAACACTTTCAAGGTTACAACAGTCAGTTAATTGCCATACGTGCTACACTCTTGGGCGATCATGTCTCTTCAATTCATGAGTGACTGGCAAAATATTTTCTCGAAGTAGATTGCCATTCCTTTTTCCGATAGACTTGTTGCCAACTATGTCTATAGAAACCCTGCCTGTCCTGCCATTCAACACATATCTGGAGTAGAGAGGGATTCCTACATTTCCCAACGATATTTGCGCGTAATTGAATGTAACCCACCTTGCTGGAATTCGAACTCGACTCTCTGATTTCTCATTCCGGGCCATTATTTTTTGTTAACTGATCAAATTATTTAAATTTTATCCTATTTAACCTTGTGAGTCACATGTCATTATAAAACTATTAATGCCGTTTATTACATACGTTGTCAACAAGGTTATCCCTTTAAATTACTTACTATTTTAAAGCTAATATTTCAGTGTAAATGATGTTTATTTAACTTGTCTTTATTACAAGCATGTTCAAAACAGTAGACAGTTGTTACTGTTTACGATTTTAAAATTAATAGTAGGCATCCATTTATCTCATAGGATAAATACAGTGCCATGTTTGGCGAAAATTCAGTTTTTTTAGTTATGAAAATGGACAGACCTTTTCCAGTGTACAGGCCTAGGCGAGGGTATATGAACGCCGTGCGCTACCCAGACTACATAGCCTGCCTCGCAGCCGTACCGACGAAATCGAACGGAATACAAGATATTACATGTGGGACGGGTTGGCTGTCGGAGCTTACGGAAAGTTGTCAATGTTGACATAAAAAAAAAACGACTTCAGTATTCCACTCTGGATTCCTATCTGGATTTACTTCCATAGTCTTCTCCGAGTTTGGATATCAGGTAGCAGAGGTTTAAATTCAGCGTTTCCTATCTCTTAAATGGGCTGCTTTCAGGGGATGCCCAGCTCCGTCTACCCGAAGCATGTTATGAGGCGCCAGTTTTCCATCTTTGCCTATTCTCCGGCTTGGAGTTGGACTTAGAAGCTATTTGAGACGCATGACATGGAAGCGTTTTATAGACAGCGGGAGATTGTCCCCACTATCACCCCCAGCGATGACAACATACATAATGTATGTATATAAAGAGTATATATCTTACGTGTTTTAGAAGCTAAACAAATAACGTTTTTTACATATATAAAATATTAGGTTGGTGCAAAAATAATGTCGTTTTCTCACATATGTTACTATGTGAGAAAACAACATTATTTTTGCGCCAACCTAATATTAGATAAGCAAAAAAAAAAAACATAAATAAATAAAAAAAAACAGAAAAAAAACAAACTGGAAAAAAGATAAATTAACGAATAATGCATAACTGCACAAACAAATATCGAAAAGTTTTTAATTTTACAAAAAGATAGAAAAAAAATGAAGATGCAAATCGGGATTTAAGTGTAAAATATTCAAAGTTTATGAAGTCATTATTCAACATGCAATAAAGTAATTTCTCCCGCCTTTTTGACAATACGAACGCATAAAGTATCAATTCCTAAAAAATGAACGGAAGTAGAAAAGGCGAAGATGATAAATATAATGTAGCTTTTGGTATGCTAAAACAGAAAGTAAAAATAAGACAAACGATCATCCGATTAGTTGTACAATCGCAAATAGATGCTAATACAAAAAAAAAACGGTAACTCTAGGAAAACTTGAAAGAAATAATGATAAACAATATATATATATATATATATATATATATATATATATATATATATGTATGTGTGTGTGTGTGTGTGTGTGTGACTTCAAATAATAATAATAGTAATATGATTATTATTCAAATTAATAATGTCTATTCTGTTGCGTTCGCTTTCACACAAATACTTGTGGAAAAGGCGGGACTTTTCCTATCCACTTTGGTTTAAATAATGTTTTAAATAGTCTTCCCTAGATTTCTATGGCAACCACTCTAGGAGAAGGAATATTCTGGATTGAACAACGTGCAGAAGACAAAGGGTAACTTCATCATCTTTTCCAATAATTCATTACAATTTACAGATAATAAAGAAAAGGGATCTTTGAAAAGCCATGGCCGGATACATTCCGAATAAACACCGTGCCCTTTTCTATGTGTAATTAATTTAAGGTTTTTAATCATTTGACGCATGGAAGTTCTATTATATAGTTTTAAAATATATATTATGATCGAAATATCTTTGCAGTGAGCCAGGAAGCTTCGTCAGTGATGTTTATCCCTGGTGTCATTAGGTGTTTCGAGTCGCTAAAAACATCAGAGCCGTTCAACCAGGTTACCCATCTAGGAGGTATCCTCTCCCAACCAGCTTCCCCTTCACTATAAATCCCCGAACTTGGTGCTAAGCTTATTCTTTTGCTTCTTTTGGGGCTTTTCGTTTTCGAAATGAAATTTAGGCTTACAGTTTCTGCGGTCTATAAATTATATCAGTAATAATTAATGGTGGTTTTATTTATTTGTTTAGGTTGTCAAATTAGATTTTCTCAGGAGATGTTACTCAGACACGTCCTAATTATTAGGTGAACCATTCCTTTTTGTAACTAATTTAAACTAATCGTCTTGTGAAATGTTTATTAATTCGTCTTAATTGATACTTGATCAATTTCTGTTTAATTAATAGAATCTGTTTGACACTTTCTCAGTGAATGCTTTTAATAATATGTGAATGTCTTTTCATGTGATTTCTTTGTATCATTTGAGGTGATATTAATGCTGTTCAATTTTAGTGTTTAATTGCTATAAGATTATTATTTGTAGATAGCTTCATTCCAAGTGTGTTAATTGAAAATTATTCTGTATTTTAATAGTTTTAATTTACTCGTTTATTAGACATACGTTACTTGCATTAAGTTTAGTAGTTTAATTTTTTAAAATGTCTAAAGCTGCATCTGATAAAATTTAAACCCGTTAATTAACCCCTTTTCAAAATATATAATGGTGGACATTGATTAGCTACATACCTATAATTAATACCGGATTTCTATAAAGGGATAAAAAGCTATTAGGCTACGGCATTACAGGATAGTTGTTTGATTTAATTTAATCATTCCTATCAAATCGTGAAATGAAGGTAGTTTTAATCGGGCTCACTTACAGAGACTTTCACAAGAAAACGAGTGTCCCATAAGGCTTTACACTTTTTCAGATCTTCATCAATGATCTTCCCCATGTCAACAGTTCCCAAGTAGGCACCTATGCAGATGACGCTACTGTTTCATTAGCAAATCTCTCAGAGCTGATAAAGTAAATCTGACTTCTGCCCTTGAAAAGGACATCCAATCAGTGGTTAAATGAAGCAGGAAATGGCTTGTAAATTTTAACGCCTCCAAAAAAAAGCAAAAAAAAAAGCTCTCATTTAAACACCGTAGAGAAACTTCCTTGCCTGCCATCAGCATGACACTCGTCTCTTGAATATCAACGCACTGAACCTTCTTGGCCTCACGTTTTTAACTGACATCAATTGGAGCGACTACATCGACTATATATGCCGCAAAGAGAGTTGGGTCTCTGTGTCGTGTTAGAACATTTTTCTAGTCAGAATCGATCTTGGACATTTAAAAATCTACCATTCGTCCGTTCATTGAATATTGCTGCCATATTTGGTCTGGTGCTCCTGCTATTCATCTTGAGATTCTTGACAAAATCCATGGAAGAATCTGTAAATAATCGAACGGGATTTGGCATCTTGACGTCAGTCACTTTCTTACCGACGTGGCGTGTCTTTTCTACAAATATTTTAATGGCAACTGCTCTGACGAGCTTTTTCCACGGTGCCCCGACATTATGAATTTAAGTGTGCCACTAGATTGGCTCTCAGGTCCCACTCGTTTATTTTCAAATAGATAACTGTAAGCGCCACCTCTACTCCAACAGTTTCTTTTTCTCGCACTTCTCACCTGCCGAACTACCTTTCGTTTCCTTGCTTCCCTGATAATTAAAATTTTCAAGCATTTAAATGTAACGTCAATCGCAATCTTCTGCCTTCTTGAATCTCCTTCATCTTTTATCCTTTCCTTGAACCTCCCAAATTCTTCTTTTTTACTTTCACTCCCTCCAAACCCCTGCGTGATAGTGTGAAATGATTAAAATAAAATAAATAAAATAAAACATTGACTAACCGTGACACTCACAGGACATCTTTGACTATTTTTACTGTTACTCGTGACAAATGTTAGATGATGCTTGGCTTGGGGCTAAATGATTAAAAATTTGATACCAGGAATAGAGTAAAGGGAGATAACTCGTTAGTTTCTTATGCTCATGTTAATGGTCACCACTTTGCAGTGAGTAAATATATATTATGCTTATTCTCCTTGTCAATTTATTTTTCTGTATTTGTATATGTTGTGAATATATTTTTTTGTAATGTCCGTTTTTAAAGCTGATATTATAATCTTGTACACCGGATTTCTGCGTCGAGTCCATTCAGGACATAGTCGATCTTGGTTATCAACATCTTCTTATTCTTTGTGGTCCTTAAAGTTTTTTCTCTGCTAAGGACCCCAAATCTCGTTCTGCCACCCACTTACACAAAATTTCAGGTAAGTGGCTTACTGAATTCCCTTGTCTCTTTTTTCTACAGCGAGGTTGCAACAAGGATGCCTTAAAGAAAATGACACAGAAAGAAAACTATTATACAGAATCACTCTCCTTAAATCCTGTTAGTTTCTTGTCTTCTCTGTTTTTAATTCTTGTTAGTATCCCCTTGCATCTTAAATGATTGCAACGCTTCACTTGAGGGAAAATAATTTAAAGTTATAATTTTTATGCGACCATCTTAATACAGAATTCAATTTTCTAAATTATTTATTAAACAATGGTTATATTGATAATGAAAACAATTTTGTTTGTTTCATTCAATGTCTAATAAAGTGTTAATTGTTCATTTAATGATAGCAAAATCAGCTGAAATTCCTTGGACACATAATTAATAAGTGTGGTTTCGACAAATTAACACCCATTAATTAAATGCCGAGAGCTTTATAAAGCTATAATTAATAGCTGTTTCTTTCTTATTTTATTTTCTACACGGTACCCCACAAAAACAGGAAATTAGGTACAGTTTATTTAACTCTTGGAATTTTTGTTACAGTTATTTGAAACAAAAGCAAAGGATAGGATATTTAGTAGCTTAAAACATAACAAAAAATAAATGTTAATTATAGTGTTCAAACTAAAGAACTTTGGCAAAATTTCTTGGCGTTTTTTCAGTCCCCAACTGGGATGTTCTTTGTTAAAGAGAACAATTATCTCGCGTTGAAAATGTAATAACTGTGGTCTCTAGGGACAAGAAATGGTTACAGATTTTATATGTTAGTCAATTTTGTTCATTCATGTAGTAAAATATATAGTTAATTTTTTATAGTTTAGTTAAACTTTTTAGCTCATACATTTAGTAAAATATATAGTTAATTTTTTATAGGTTAGTTAATCTTTTTAGTTTATTCATAATTTAAAATATATAGTTAATTTTTTATAGGTTAGTTAATCTTTTTAGTTCATACATTTAGTAAAATATATAGTTAATTCTTTATATGTCGTTTTTTTTAGCTCATTCATGTAGTAAAATAAATAGTTCATTTTTTTATATGTTAGTCATTTTTTTAATCATATAGTAAATCTAAAATGTCCCGTTTTTTTTGTGGGACCTCCTGTACAATCGATACCGGATTTTACGAGCGTTAATTTTTTAAGCATTAATTTTTTTAATATACTATTCCATCTTATGTTTAGAGATAGTCACGTGATGCCGTGGTGTTGTTTAATTCCTTCACTCTCTAAATGTTTATGAAGAATATGTGCTCTCCGGATATGAATATCTTTATTGTTCGAGTGACGGTGAATGGATAGAGTCAGGGAGAATCACAGAGATTAGGACAAATCTTCGGTGAACCTCTACCCAGCTTCTCTGTCCATATCAAGAATCGCACTGATTTTATAACGTTTGGATAGCCACTCAACTTCACGTGGATATGCTTTCTCCCGCTATGTCGCTTCCGCAACTTCGTGTCGCCACGCATCTTCCAGCATGCGCTCACGCAATTGCGTATGGCCACCCCTCTTCCGGCATGGGCCTCGCGCAAGTAAGCATTTTCTTCCTATCAGGACACCTATTATTCAAGGCTCAAGACTCCTGTACATCCTGTTTATTAGCCAGCGGATACATCTCCTGTTTATTCTCACCAGTTCCGATTTCCGTTCACACAGTGATGCAGCGGAATTAAGGTCAAAGGTCTTTCCGCAACCGATATCCAACACCCCACCCCTTTGTACACTCTTACAACAAATATAATTTAGTAAAGTTCTAATTTGAGCGGTTCTTGTATGGCATAGCGTTATATGCAATCTATTGGAGCGCAGTGAATATTTGAAATTCATTTCTTTCATAGTCTTTCTTTCAGTTGTGTTTAAGACGTTAGTACATCACGAATATACTAAAGCTTCTAGGCCAATTAAAATTAGAAATATTCCCTCTTTCTACGCACCCTATTAAAGTATACTAATTCAGGATGGCGCATGGTTATTTTCCAGAACATCTGGAAGCGATGAACGAAAATTTTGAATGTACAGCAAGGGCATCGCAATTGGAACAAATGCGTCAAGTTGGTGATGCTCAAGGGAAGTCATTTAACAAGTGGAATCCATACAATGAACAGCAAGACCATAAGGGCAACAATAGCACAGGGTTCTTGTAAATAACATGTAGTTCTTGAATATGACTTCATAAAGTAGGAAGGATTGGAAGGAAATGTATATGAAAGATGCATCGAAAAAGGATAAGCGAAATCCTTGAAATAATAGAGAGTTAATAGAGTGATTGGCTCCCCCGGGTGTGTTACACCCCGCCCATCCTTTACACTTTCTTGTTCTCAGCTTTTCTACGTAGTTATGTGTCATGTATTATACACACTTACGCGATTATCTATCTTCCGATACATGACTGACGAGGCAGATTTTTCCCGCAAAAGGTTACCATTTCTTTCTGCGGTAGACCAGTTGCCATCCAAGACTACAGAACACGGTCTGGGGCGGGAGAGAAGAAAAGAATTCATACCTTTCCCAAGGGTCAGTTACGTGCCATGCGTGATACACGCTTAGGCGATTATGTATCTTTCGATACATGATTGACGAGGCAGATTTTTTTTCGCAGTAGGTTGACATTTCTTTCCAGTTGCTATTCAAGGCTATAGAACCCAGTCTAGGGGAGAAGAAGAGAATTCATAACTTTTTCAAACACGTACCAGTGAAATTCGACTGCAATTCGAACTCGGTTCTCCAATTCCTTAATCCGAGCCGCTATCCATTACTCCACCGTGACTATTGGTTTTCTACTGAAAATAAAGGATTATATTAAATCACTGCAGATACAAAGTTCTGTTCACTACATAGAACTAGGCGATTTTTTCACCGTAATTTATCTTACCCATGTATATGTCTAGCATTCATCCGTGCATTGAATAATTCCACTACATCTGATCTGAGTTTTTTGTCACAGATGTAGAAATTCTTGACAAAATCCAAAGAAGAATTTGCAATGTTATCGGCCCTGACCTGATATCTCAGTTTCCGTCACGGCCGTAATGTAACTTCCCTCTATGAAAATCTTCACTGTAATTGTTTTCATGAACTTTCATCTTCGGTACCTCGAATTTACGAGTTTTACTGGAGAACGAGATTGGCAGATATGCGCCATCATGTTACTGTTGAAATCGATAGTTGTAACCGTAAGTTCTATGCTAGATGTTTCTTTTCAAGCACGTCTTGCATGTTTTCTGTTTTCTTGTCAACTACGATATTCAAAAATTAAAATGCAATGTCAATCGTTATCTGTCTCCCTGAATGCTGCTCTTTTATCGGCCTATCTATTATCATTAACTCATTGCGTCATAGTGGCGTTATCGCCTTGGTTGAGATGAAATGATAAAACAAATTACGGAGAGAGCACAGAGTTTAATACTTATTGTCTAGCTACAAAGTTAACAATACGATTCCCCATCAATAATTCGTGAAACGTTTTACAGAATACTTAGGCATAGTGATACAGAAGGCTGAAAGTATTCTTTGTAGGCTTTTATTGGCATTAAGCAGATATCACTTGGCATTTCGTTCTTCTGATCCTATCGTGGCGAAGATTAATTTTTATTTTGGCAAATATAACCTTCCATACTTAATACTGTAGGGATAAACACAGTGGTTCAAAATTCATGAACATTCGACGTATATTACTTGTAAACAAGAGATGCGGCTTCAAAGGCGACACTATTATCCAGGCCTTAAATATTTCATCTTGTGGCTTCCGATAACTATGGAAGGTTGCCAAGTAAAAGAAAATAGCAATTTACTGTGTCGATAATCTTCAGGCTGAGTCCATAGAAACGTAGGTGGCTGTATTTCTGCCCGAGTTCCTCTAGTGGGGGACGTGGCTTTCACTCTTTATCGTAGCAACAACCGGAGACCTGAGATTGCTTGTTGATAAGGCTAAGTGGGAAGTTGATCGCCGTCTCGCGACAGGAAAACCAAAAACTTCACAACGATCATTTAAACCTCCTTGCACTGAATGCACGTGTACACACACACGCACACAAATTTTGTTATATATATATATATATATATATATATATATATATATGTATCTATGTATGTATGTATGTATGTATGTCTCTGTGTGCCTGTGAGTGTTTGAGAGAGGGAGTATGCTTAGGTAGTGAATGTTCCTTAAGGCAAATGTTATTAAACGCAACAGAAAGTTTGTGCCGATTAATTTTATTGATCGACTTTTCCAAATTACTAATAATCATTCTCAAATAAGGATGAAATTCTGTCAGAAATTCGCCAAAGTTCATTTCGGAAGAAATGAAATATGGTTCAAGCTTAAATCATCATCAGCCCAGGTAGAGAAAAATGATGCCAATTCCTACCAGTTGATGAGCGTAGTGATGCCGGTATTGTTTGTTATAACGTAGACGAGATGTGGCGCGTATGCGTGTTCAAATATATATATATATATATATATATATATATATATATATATATATATATATATATATTGTCATCCACAGAAAAATGTTTTACTGTGTCACAGCTTATCAGTGTGGTCTTTCTAACTAGGATCGAAACCCGCCTGCATTGGCGTCAATGGGAGAATCTACCCCTCTGACGTTGGCGCACGGAAGGTATGAAGGTGAATTTAAGCGTATTTACTTTTAGATAAACACGCCAGTAACCGAGGGAACTCGATTCGTTTTATCGAAGAGTATTGCATTAGCAGCAGTAATAGTCACTATTTACAAACTCACACTTTCTCTTCAGAGAGATCAGCCGAAATAACTTTTCAGAACCATATATATTGTCATCCAGAGACTGTGTCACAGCTCATCTGTTTGGCTAGACGCCCGGTTGCCTGTAGCTAGGATCCAATTACGGCTGAATTTTCGTCAGTCGGAAAATCTACCCCTAAGCCGTTTGAAGTCGAATTTAAGAGTATTTATTTTTAGATTAACACGTCAGTGACTAAGAGAACTCGATTCGTTTTATAGAAGAGTATTGCATATTTATGTATCTGCGTGTGTGTTTGTGCTCACGAGGGTTTTGTGAGAAAGAGAGTGCCTGTGTATGCTTCAAATGCATTCATATATGTGTGCGCTTGTGCACATTGTGAATATAAATTACAAACACGCACACACACACACACACACACACACACACACATATATATATATATATATATATATATATATATGTAAGTATATATGTCATACCTAGGTGTGTACATTTCTATGTTCGGGTGTGTATGCCAATGTGCTTGTATATGTACTAATAGTAACTGAAAATTTTTTTGGCTCCAGTCATTTCCTAAAATTTCTGAACATTAACTTTACTTTTACTTTTCTATTTATTTAGTGGGATGGCGGCGATAAAAAAACATTTTTATACGGACACACATTTTGCAGCGCCCCAAAATATATACGTATGCCTCTATGACTGTATGCGAATGCGAACTTGTATATTTGCCAATGATACAAACCTATTAGTCTATCCGTACTGTCAGTAATGATGCCAATTATTAAAAAAGTTTCAGTATTGAGATGTAATGAAACAAAAGTCTTGAAACAATGTATTGAGGTTCGATAAAGTAGACATAAAGATTTCACAACTAAACCAATGAAGCGTTTAATTAATCCGTTCTCTGAAGAATTTTTAGAATTTCGGAATGGTGAAAGGAAAATATCTCTTGGAAAGAAAATAATAGAAAACGACAAAAAATGCAAGCACAAAGGCTATTTCAAGACCGCCTAGAAGCAAGATGATCACTTAATAGACAAGGCATTTGAGTGCCGCACTTGAAAGGCTTGAACAAATGAGACTGAAATTTAAGAAGCGTTGGAGTAAAGGAAATGATTATTTAAACGGTTCGTTTTGCACGGGAAATAATTTTGCCTAAATGCAGATATATATTTTATCCGTTTATATTATTAAAACGATTAAGGTAAGGAATCATTCATAAATTTACTAACTTAAGTTTATTTTCCTCCTTTCCCACTACAGATGGGACAGGAAATATATAAATTAATACACTTTGATAATTTTTATATGATTTGATGTTACATAATAATTATTTTATTTACGACTTTGATACGGTTATAAAGGTGAACTGATGTGGACTTCGAGTGATCCGAATAAGAGATAATCAGTTCTGAAATAGGGTATTTAAAATTTGCTGGATTTTGAAAGTCCTCTGTTGCTGATTGATCTAAAAGCATGTTAAAGTTATTCCGAATACTGTGGGAAGGTATATATTTTTATTCAGATTTTCCAAAGCCTTAGCGTTACACTGTTAAGTATGCCTATTCAAAAAACTTGTATCCACTAAATATAAAATTTAAAATTATACTGACATGCAAGTGCACACACATTATATATGAATCCTTTTTTTTTTGCAAATAAAAACATAGGAAAAAGAAATAGATAGGGCGACAGAGGGAGAGACAACGAGAAAATGTGCGAGGTTAAAAGAGAAAGAAATCGAGAATGATGGATGTGGTACATTTCAGCCACTATTTAGAGTAACTGATGTCATCTCAGGAAATGGATTCGACGTATGACTTCTGGGAGAAAAGTTATTTGTCGCCGGATTAAATAGGCGCTAAAATATTTCTTTTCTTTAGCGTAGTCTTTAAATAGAGTATCAAGTTTTGTGCTTCAAGTAAGAATCGAATTCACTACGTTTCAGCTGATCGATTTTATAGCTTTCATCGTATGTACGGAAATTTTTCAGGTTATATAAAAGGTAGTGGAATCACCTTGATTAAATGAGACACTGTTCGCCCTTTTCGTTGTCAGTAGCGGCATCCGCTTGCATCCGGGCACTGAGATCTTCATCCTCCCTTCCTATCCACTTCATTCTCTTTCTTCATCTTGGTGGCGGTGGCAGAGAGGTCTGTTAATCAATGAAACTTTGACGAGGCCATTCGTGTGAATTTGATTTTGGCGAAGAAAGCTACACAACGGAGAAGCGCACACACTTGGACAGAAACGACTCAAATGGTTTGAGCATCGTCATCTCGCATGCTTAGTCTGCCAAGGTCCGCTTTGGTTACGCCAGACCGACTGGCGCTGCTCTCTTCCGACGGATTGGCCATTGAGATTGTGGTGATCTTTGCCTATTTCGCTGTTGGATATTTTGAGGTTTTGATCGAGTTCTATCTAGTCTCTTCTCCTGGACGTTACGGATATGGTGGACCTACAGGAGTTTAAAATCCAGGCGACTACGCTCTTGAAATCATTGGGACACTCAAGCCCTCTAGCATGACAAAGAACGACCTTATATATTTTACAGTGCATATCAGAGTGAACAGTTAGTTCTCAAATATACCAATTTGATGGATTATTACTTTGATGACAATAATGGAAACAATAAATAAATAAGAAAATAATAAAAGTATAAAATTATTATTAAATATATGAGATCATTTTTTTTTATTTGACGGATAAATAATAAAGGAAGACGTTTACGCCTGAACACCTAGTAAAAAAAAAAAAAAACCTAAACGAGACAAAATAAATTTACGGCTCGAAACGCTTTTTCTACAAATTTGAAAATACGTTCTAGTCTATAAAAATATTATCTTTCTACAGTTAGTACTTAAAAAATGCGGAAAAAAAGAATAATGTTATCAGAAAATGTTTTCTGTCCTTTTATACATGTGAAAACTTATGAGATATGATTAAAAGAATAAAGGTAAAATTTATTGATTAATTGTTCAGTTATATTTAAAGGCTTATAACATTTTCAAGGTTATTTAAAGCCAGAAAATATTTTTTTATATTTTTTTTTTGAGATAATAATAATTTAGTGAGACACGTTTTACTAATTAATCCGTAGGTGGAGGAGAGGTGGCTTCATATCTTTCCCAAGGGAATTTGCGTTTACGTGAATATAACAAACCCAACTAGAATTAGAACCCGGCTCTCCGCTTAACAATTCCAAGCTATCGAATACGTAAGTATAGAACTACAGACGCCCCCAAACAGTTTTCTTTTTAGGCTTTTATTGGCATTAAGCAGATATCACTTGGCATTTCGTTCTTCTGATCCTACTGTGGCGAAGATTAATTTTATTTTGGCAACTATGACCTACCATAGTTACGCTGTTGGGATAAACACAGTGGTTCAAAATTCATGAACATTCGACGTATATTACTTGTAAACAAGAGATGCGGCTTCAAAGGCGACACTATTATCCAGGCTTTAAATATTTCATCTTGTGGCCTCCGATAACTATGGAAGGTTGCCAAGTAAAAGAAAATAGTAATTTACTGTATCGATAATCTTTAAGTTGAGTCCATAGAAATGTAGTTGGCTGTATGTCTGCCCTAGTTTCTCTGACTGGTGTGTGTTTCTGTGTGAGTGCTTAGGTCGCAAATGTTCTTTAAGGCAAATGTTATTAAAGAAAATAAATATTTTGTGTCTCGAATAATTTTATTGATTGACTTTTTCAAATTAGGAATAATCCTTCTGAGATAAGGAAGAAATTTCGTCAGAAATTGTCCAAAGATCATTTCGGAAGAAATGAAGTATGGTTCAAGCTTTCGACTTTCTAATGTGGTCATCATCAGGATAGGTAGATAAATAGAACTAGTCAGTGTAGTGATGTGGGTGTAGCAGAATATGCGTATATAAAAGAAGAATTAATAATCTTCAAACACGAATCTACAAATTTTAATAATTTTTATTTATTATTTTCTTTCAAATTGAAAGAAATGAATTACAAAGATACTCGGCGAACGACTTCACACAAAATGTTTCGTGTCTCATTTTTTTACAGAACAACAGAACGAATTGCGTTAGTATATCATAAAAGAAAAATGCGTCTGCATATTCCAGCAGTCAGTCGCATGAAAGCAAGAGATGGAGTTGGATGTGTCTGTTGATGCATGCAAACAAACTATCGCTAAGCCGTTTTTTTTTTGTTATAGTATATAATCGAATAAATATGAGTAAGATGTGAGTAATTAACTGTGAAAATTTCTGTTTCGTTTGTGTGACAAACAATCGAACAAACACCCTGGTCAAAGGTTCACTGAAAGAATAGTTAACAGACAAGAATTAATGATATTTATGATAACATAGTAGGCTCCAGGTGAATGTAAAATTTACATTTTTTAATCACAAGCTTAGTGACTATATTTTTAAAGAAGACAAATATTATTGAACCTATTCTGAAGTTGATATATGTATATATGTACATTTGCGTGTTGAAAAACTTCTCCGCGCGATCCACTGCCAAAAATATCCAAACAATTCTTTTCTTTTACTAGGAAGATATATATATATATATATATATATATATATATATATATATATATATATATATATATATATATATATGTATATATATGTATGTCTGTATGCATATATGGGTTGATTATTATAGAAATCGCTTTTTGCTCAATATTTTTTCATTTTAAAACAATTATGTGTTTAATATAATAATGAAATAACAATGAAATGGAAATATCTCTCGGAAGAAAAGGATAAGCAACGAAACGAGAAAGATGGCGACTGCTTACCCTATTTCAAGACCACGTTGAAGCAAGGTGATCACTTAATAGACAAGGTATCTGAGTGCCACGTATGAAAGACTTGAACAAATAAGACTGCAATTTACTCCAACGCGGATAAGTTTTTCAACACCCAAAAGTACATATATACATATATCAACTTCAGAATAGGTTCAAGAAACGTTGGAGTAAAGGAAATGATTATTTAAACGGTTCATTTTGCACGGGAAATAATTTTGTCTAAATTCAGATAAATATTTTATTTGTTTACATTCTTAAAACGATTAAGTTAAGTAATCATTCATAAAATTACTAACTTAAGTATATTTACCCTCCTTTCCCACTACAAATAAAACAGGAATTATTGAAATAAATACACATTGATAATTATTATATAGTTTGATGCGTATAATAAATACTTTGATACATATATGAAAGCTAACTGATGTGAACTTCAAGTGATCTGAAAAAGAAATGATCATTTATGAACTAGAGTATTTAAAATTTACTTGCTTTTGAAAGTCTTCTGTGGCTGAGCGATCTAAAAAAAACACTGGATTTAATGATGGCACAAATAATGTGGGAAAGCATTCTTTTTTATCAAAACTTTCGAATGCAAATACCGGTTAATAACGTTTAAACTGTTGAAAAAAAAAACAGTTATAACGACACAAAAGGTTGTAGCCACCGAGGATATCGATTAAAGTAGTAAACACATTAAAACGCACACACAAACACGTACCAATACATGCTGGGATTTTTGTGTAACTAAAAAGCATTGGAAAATACAGATAGATAGAGAGAAAGAGGGAGAAACAGCGAGAGAAGATGAGAGAATAATAGAGAAATAGAGAGAGGGATGGAGATGGTATATTTTAGACTTGCTTTAGAGTAATTATTGTCATCTCAGAAAATAGATTCGACGTATGAGTTCTGGGAGAAAAGTTATTAGTCGCCGCATTAAATAGGCACTAACATATTTCTTTTCCTTTAGTGTAATCATTAACTAGAGCATAAGCTTTGTGCTTCAAATGAAAATCAAACTCACTACGTTTCGGCCTATCGATTTTATAGCCTTCTTCGCATGTACAGACATATTTCAGGCCATATAAAAGATGGCAGAGATACCTTGATTAAATGAGACGCTCACCATCCCTTTAGATATGTGGAAATATAGCGTAACTAGAAATATGTGTAAAAGAATATAAATAAAATTAATTGATTAATTCTTAATTCATTTTCTACAGCTTATTTAAAACCAGAAAATATTTCTTAGATTTTCGTTAATTTTTTCTTAAAATATTAATAATTTAGTAATAAAAGCCATACTAATTAATCCATATCTGGGGGAAGAAAGGTGGATCTATAGCTTTCCCAATGGTATGTGATCGTAAGTGTATATAACGAACCCAACTGGAATTAGAACTTGGCTTTTCGATTAACAATTCCTAGCCGTTATCCATTACACTTCCCGTACATCCAAACGTATTACACCTGGTATTCCTTTGTGGTCACCCATCTAGGTACTGCCCAGGCTCAGTGATCGTATAATGGTGGTGTCAGCTTGTGTAGGCGAGTGGTGTAATGGATAATGGCTCAGAACTGGAAATCAGAGAGCCGAGTTCGAATTCCAATCGGGTTCGTTATATTCATTTATGCCCAAATACACTTGAGAAAGGTACGAACCAACCTCTTCCTCCCCAGCTGTGGGGTGATTCGCAGAATTGTATTAGTAAATCATTATTATTGCCAATAAAATTCTTACAATTTAAAAGGTGTTTCTGACTTTAAATAACCCGCAAATGGTTGATAATACAAATCGATTAATCTTGGAATTTTGAATTGAGCCCTTTATTCAATCTATACGCGGCTAGAATGTTCTCATTGAACATTTTATGCTTATAGGATATTTCATATTTATTAATACCCATCAACCTATTAATCTTGTTCGCTTGCTGTTGTTTTTATTAGTAAACCAGTTTATTTGACGTTTCAATACAACCAGAGACACATAATCCTGTGCATTAAAGCGGTAGTTTCCTGGTCATTGTGAGTTCCATTCCGAAAGGTGTCGGTTGTTGTTGAGTGGGGTGTACCTCTGTAGCGAATGCACTCAGCATATTTTGTCCTCGCTGTAAAAATCATAAAATAAAAGATAATTAAACTACAAAGACCAACTAAGAAGAGTCATTTAAATTTAGCCATGAATCTAGTTTTAAGTTGCGAATGCCATACGAATTCTTCTTGTTATATTGTTTTGCAGTTTTTCTATCGCCATATTTGATGCAATAATATTCGAATCATTCAGATGTTAGATATATGAATTTCTTTTTACTAATATTTATTTTATTTTATCGCTAGTGTCTTTTTTGCAACTGCATGATCATCAGTGTACGATTGATAAATTAGGAAATAAGAGGAAAATACTAATGAATACAGGGTGACCCCAAAAAACGGGAACTTTTTAACAATCCAATAAAACAAAGAGTGATGGAAAAAAATATTTTATTCATAATAATTGAAACCTTAAAACATGCAATTTAAGAAACAATGATGGAATTTTCATTTTTTAAAACTACGTCCTGTAGATGGCGTCCTCCTGTACGAATACATTCTTGAAATCTGCTGTTGAGATTCCTCATTGACTGCTGCGGACATCTCAGCTGGGATACTGTGAATTTCATCTTGAATTCTAAATGGCGAAATGTTTACTTGCTCAAGGTCACTGTCTTGCAGTGTTGCCACTTGCTCATGTCTAGCAATACGCACTTCAAAAATTCCCCATTTTTGGGGGGTCACCTTGTACTTACTAATATATTTAGTATGGTCTGACTTAGAGTCACAGTAATTAGGTAACCAAGTATGATTGATTTCTTTTCATGGACATGATTAGTTTAATAACAAGATCAGGTTTTCTATATTTTCCCCCCGATTTTGAAAATCTCCCGCCTTCTGAATAATACTACGGATAATACTACAAAAATTTCATTTAAATAATACAGAAAATTCAACAACAGATATTCATCTTTTGATTTTATGAGGCGCCAATAACTTTTATTACATCATGAAAAAATGTACAGTCAGTTTTCGATACAAAACATAAGTTGATATATTTTTAAAGCATTCATCTCAGCTGAGTGTCTCCATTCAACTTGGCCTATTATTTATCCTATTAATTATTTCTCCTTTCAAACAATCAGAATTTATAGATCTGTTTCCCTGAGTGGCAGGTTTAACGATCGGTTCTATAAGGGATGTTCCTCACTTAACGACATACTAGTTTAACGACCCCGGTCTTACGACCAGCTTTAAAATCCTATAAAAGAAGAAAAGAAAGTTTAACTTACGGGTATTGCACGTTGTATGGAAACTGAGCAGTGACATATTCTCTTTTTTCAAAATGAATCAACATAAATAAAATGAATAAATAAAATTAAAAAAAATACCTTTACTGGATTTGCAATATGCAAACCGAATTTATGTACATAATATAGAGTTAGTTTTCGAATTTATTTATTAAATTTACTGTTCAGTTCACTATTGTATTGTGTAAATATTTAGAATTTTTTTTTATTCAATTTATCCCGGCATGACGATAATCCCACAAAGATGCAGGAAACTAAAGAAAGTGAAAGAGAATCAAAAGGGCTTTAGAAAGGACCAGAAACCCAATCCTAATATCAAGGGATAAACCTCTAATCCTGTTCAAAAGACAGGAGAGAATTTGAAGTAGAAGATTGTGAATCTAAATGTTGCAAATGATCTAGACGGGGCATTAAAGCTATTTGAAGTTAGTTAAAACAAACCCATTAAACATATTATGCTTGAAATAGCGTAAAGACTACTCTTCACTGAGAGACGGAACCTGATCGTTAAGAGAAGAGTCACTGAATAACGTTTATCCATCGAAACAAAATAATAATTTTACTTACTTTTTTCAAATCCATATACGCATTTTCTTTTTCAATTATATATTGGCATTCACTGCCTCTGTCACGCCGGAACAAGTAAGAGATAGTGTCCGGTGATTTTGAATACCAGAAAACTTAGTTTCCCGACCTTGATAGAACTTTAAAACAATGAGAGAGAAATTTAGTACGAACATACGCTCTCTTGTGGTGATCAGACGCCATTGACAGAGGTAATATAAAGCATTGCAGTCATATTGATCATGACAATTCTCCTGCGCATTATTCATATCTGACGCAACTTTTTTTTTTTTTCTTTTTGGAAAAATATCTCATCAGCCATGTTTGACAGCCTGTTCCAGTGCAGTATTAACTCCCTGCGACTTCTGGCCCTTTCCAAAGCGCCAACTGTCGTTAACTTTATTGGCGGCATTGATGCAGATAGCGCTCTGGAAGTTCATGACAATCATTCTTTCCCCCGATTACTTCTTTATCGAAGAAACTTCCGTGTGGAGGCTTTTTTGAACATTACAATCTAAACGTCTTCAAGTCAAGTATCAATTTCTGTTTATCCTCACTCTCATGTTATTTATTTCCTTCTCCTTCCTCTTACATTCATATCACCGAACTCATTAAGGAGATAGGACAATAAAAGAACAGAAATTAAGAAGATAGAAAATAACGATTGACATTTCGTTTAAGTTTTGGAAGATCAAACTTGACTGGAAAACAAGAAGCCGAAAAAGATTTACACAAGTGAGAAGGATAGAAGAAAATGCTAGTATAGAAATTATAGCTATTTTGCCGCCAATCTAGTACTGCCCTTTAATTAATAAAGTCTAAGTACTATAGAAGAGAGTTCCTTAGAACAATTACAATGAAAGTATGTATAGAAAAGTCGCAGAGAAGCTATATTTCGGAGGTGAGAAAGTGACCAAAGCAAACATGCCAGGTCAGGATGAGCGACATTGCAAATTCTTTTTTAGATTTTATCAAGGATCATTAAATATACAGCAGGAATATCATACTATATGTGGCAGCATTATTCTAGGCATCGGCGAATGTTAGACTTGGAAATATTTAAGATAGATTCGGTCGAGAAAAATTGTTTAAGTGGACTGATGTTTGGAGTGGTATACGTTAATCTATCAGTAAAATATAGCGATCGTCTGAGTTCTGTTGAAAGAGTTTGCAGTGTTTTTTAGGGGAAAGCAATCTCCATAAATTAAGATTTACTAAGACAAAAAAAAATTATATAGATTTGTATTATAGAAAACATTTTATCAATTAATTAGTTTCAAACAAGATAAAACCCATTTTTATTAAAACTTATTTATAAGATATGATATCCGTACTGAAAGGATATCAACTTAAAATAAAATTTAATAAACTTGTAATTTATAGAGAAAGATAAGATTGACACAGTAATTAACACATATACGAGATCATGAACCTGAATAGCTTCAGGCTTTAAACTTGTATAGTTATTAAGTTATTAAAATGTTTATACTCTTCAATTCACAGACTTTAGAACAGTGTTATTTTTCTCTTACATATCCACGCGTATTCTTGTGTTCACTGATAAATCTACACAAAACATATAAATATTTTGAAAAACTTACCAAAGAGTCTGAGTAACAGTCGGAATAACACTTCAAGTCGAAATAGTAAGAAGTGTCATTAGCTTCGCGTCTAGTCTATTGCCTGCCCCACGAAACCGTTTATCAAAGAAAAACGTTAAGATTATGACTTTAGATTAAAAGCAAAAAGCAGCAATTTTTATAAAATACTTCAACATTTTCTACAATATTAAAGGAAAAAAAAAACAACTTTTAATTTAATCTTTATCTATTTCCATTTCGTTTTCTCTATGGATGAGTTAAATATTTCTACACGGCAAAATTTTCGACTCCTAACCTTCCACTAGTTTAATAATAAATAAAAAAAATAATAACTAAATTTCAAAGACAGTTAAACTAAATATCAAGTGAATCTGATAGATATCACACGGCACTGACTAGCCCTCAATGAAATTCAAGTCCCAAAGTGTACCAAGCCATTTCAAAAAGTTCTGTAACAAGCTACAGTATATAATGGAATATAAAACAACGAGGTCGTTAGATTCACTTAAGCACAAATAAGTTTGGGAAAGGTATGAATCCATCTCTTCTTCCCCCAGCTATAGGTTAAATAGCAGGAGAGACTGGATTCTTTAGTCTTGGTTGTCAACAATACTACCACAGAAGTAAATGGCAACGTACTGTGGGAAAATCTGCCTCGTCAGTCATGTATCGAAAGATACATGATCGCACAAGCATGTATCACGTATGGCACTTAACTGACTGACTGACTATTGATATGTGATATTACATTTTTTTTTATTTAGAGATATATAGAGCTGAAGAATGCTAATATATATTTACGATTTATTACTTATGAAAAAATTATAATTTTTAACTTCGTAGTCAATAATAAAAGCACAATACAAATTCTCCACATCACTTATAACATTCAAGATTGTTCCTCTGAAAATAATGATAAAAAAAATGACGTCTTATTTAGAATATACGATCACAACCCTAACCTGTATACTCACCGGTTGTATTTCCGGCTAAGTTGAAATATGATACAGAAACACAAAAAAAAACAAACCATTAATCATCAAAGGGATAAATGCAATGTCAGTTACTAGCTACTGTAATTCTGATTAGTCTTTTGTCTTCCCGCTCATTAATGTTTCTGTTCCTAAATATTCCACGCTCAGAACCCCCACCCACCTTGTGTCTTAGTGGCTTTGAAAACTGCACATTCAAATGGAAGCATCGAATAATCTACATAATACAATTTGCGTAAAGGAGTAGCAGAGAGATTACAAAATGCTAGGGTAAAGACACAAACATGCTTAGAGCAACAAAGAATCACAGACATGACCAACCAGAACAGAATTTTAAAAAAAATACACAAAGTCCACCACTTTGTTTATCTTTGTTTACTTTAATTATGGTTAAATGAATATTTTCTGACCAATGAAAACTCATTCATACTATCTCTTTCTCTCTCTTCTCTCTCTATCTCTCTCGATATATATATATATATATATATATATATATATATATATATATATATATATATATATATATATATATATAATAATGATTTTATAAATATAAGTAAGTATACTCGTCCGGAAAAACCTTAGGTGTTTCGGCTTGAAAATGAACAAACCCATACCCAAGGAAAAATGAGGAATAAAAAAAAGAAAGAACTAAGAACATGTAATTCAGGCGAAAACAATCGTCAAGAATCCAAGTTCAGCGATCAAAGAAAAAAAAAACCTCCAACACGAGTAAAATAAAAATAACTAAGCAAAGTGCTCAATGCACAAAAGTACAATACAAAATAGTTTCATAGTTATCTCTCTCTCTCTCTCTCTCTCTCTATATATATATATATATATATATATATATATATATATATGTATGTATATATATATATATATATATATATATATATATATATATATATATATATGTATATGTATATATATATATATATATATATATATATATGTATATATATATATATATATATATATATATATATATATATATATACATATATATATATATATATATATATATATATATATATATATATAGAGAGAGAGAGAGAGAGAGAGAGAGATAGATAGATAGATAGATAGATAGATATATATAAAGCTGTAGCCTCTATTGGTCTGTTTCTTAGTTATCAAACTCTTCATAGGGTTTTGGAGAAAGACTCATAAAACCATATAAGATATTTATTCTGAAACTACATTACCCAACTTATATTGATAAGTATATTTATTTTGATCAAAGGTGGTCCCAGGGGGCACAAAACCTAACTCAATTTTTTCCCCTTTGGTATAAATTAAATATAAATTTGAACATGCGAATGACTCCTAGGGTACTTGGATAACTATATTTCATTTTAATCAAAATGAGTTCCCGTCGGGCACGAACCCCAAAATAAAAATAATTTCCTTTTAAATTAAATTTGAACAAGGAAATGAGTCCCATCCAAAATATAAAAGGAGAAAGCCAGAAGATGGAGGTCATATCAACAAGATCATTGAGCAATTTTGAAATACAATTTTTCTCCACAAATTATAACAATGATATAAAATCATTCATCATTTATTTACAAAAATATGTGATACGCAGCAAGGCGCGGGTAATTCGGCTAGTACGATTATAAGCTTACAGAAATTTCAATTACTGAGAGACAACGTCTTCTGAATTAAAATGATACTATAAGTAGCTCAAGTTAGCTAATATGTCACGGGGGATTTTTCAAAAATCTTTTCGGGCAAAAAGCTGTGCATCATATACTATGAAAGTAAATATTGAGAACTTTAATGAAGGTCCCTGTATCCTGTATTATAAACATATTTTCATAATATCAAAGTATACAAATATTGGCAAATATGCGTACTTCGCTGCCATGTAATAGCAAGTTTGTCTCGCTAGATCAATTACGACTGAGTCGCGAGTTTTTTCCTCAATGGCTATTCCATACGTTCGGCCTTATGCCTATTAGTAAAGCACTATAGAGTTCTCTTAGAAATCGTCTCAGCTCATTCTCAGAGTACAACTTGTATTATTTTTTTAATTTCAAAATACATGTTTTGTACAATAAAAGCCAGTTTATTTTCATTAACAGAGATATTTTTGATACAACCAATTTTCTTGCAGAAGAAGAGATTGGAATCAACAGAGATGCGGTTCGACGGCGGAATGTTGAGTATACGGTCATTTTTTTAAGCATAGATTAGATGTGGCACAAGACCAAAATGTAGGGGACATCAAGTGAGGATCGAATTTACTCCTAGGTCGTAAATGATCTCGCGAGGCAAGCTTGTTAACTGTTACACCACGTCGAATTGTCCAAGGATGCTGAGAATATGAAATGAATATTTGGATCGGTTTTGGAACACTATATAAAAGTTTATTGCATGCATGTATGCTTGTGTATCAACCCACAGGCACTTAAAACGTCGTCCTCATTATCACCATAATCATCGTCACGACAACAACCAACCATGACTGGGGGTGATCCTAGGCTGGCTGTGGAGCTGGTCACGTGATCATCTCCGTTCCTATTTATCAGTTTATTGTCTCTGTGAATGATCGTCAATCAATTATCATCATCATCATCATTATCGACCCCTACACAAGCGTCACAACCGCTATCACCACCATGGTCAATCCTATGATCGTGTGTGGTCGTAGATTGGTTGCGGAGCTGGAAACGTGATCATCTCCGTCCTTATTTCTCAGTGAGTGTCTCTGGTAATGATCGTCAATCATCATCATCATCTTCATCATGATCATCATCGTCATCTCTGCCCCAACACGACCACCACCACAACCATCGTCATTCCACTGACAGGGTGTGGTCGTATTTTCGCTGCGGAGAGGGTCGCGTCATCAGCTCCGACCATATTTCTCAGTTGAGTGTCTTTGTGAATGATCATCCAGTCTACTCACTGACGATGTCAGTCCCTTTTCGTTTTGCCTGTCCCTTCTTCTTTTGCCTGAGCTGGGACCTTGCAGGATGACAGTGAAAAGATTGTTTGCCTCTTAATACATGCCCATAACATTTCATTTTTCTCTTCTTCAATGCGGTTACGACGACTTCCAATGGACCTATTTCTTGTTTCATAGTGTCTTGCATTGCATCAATTATGATGCGGTCTACCTGGGAGATGTCCCGGATCGTTCTGTAGCATTTTACTAATACTTGGATACTTCGCTGTAATTCTGCTTTTAATCTCAAAGATAAGCAGGCAAATAGAAAGGTTGTGAGAACGCTTATTGTTCTAAATTTCGATTTTCTGTAAGATGAGGTCAGCCGTCGCCGAAAATAGACATGGAACCAATATTTTCTCACTGTCTTGGTATTTTCCCTTGTCAATCATTTCTTTAATATCATATAATTCACAAGTAGAAACCTAATCTCTTTTCGTGGTTGGCTGAGATGCCAAACTTGGAAATTTTGGGTTTCAATCGATCACGCCATCACCGTTCGGAAAATTAAAAGAAGTGACTTAATTTGCATTCGTAGGTGGATGTGAACAGTAGAGGATAGATCTTCCCAAAATGTATTATTGATGAAATATTCTCGAATATCTTTCAAATATTATTAAATAAGTGTGACTAACCAATTAGCTGAAAATCCGTAGCTATTTCAATCTGTCTCTATCTCTCTTTCTCTCTCTCTTTTTATACACACACTCGCACACAGACATATATATATATATATATATATATATATATATATATATATATATATATATATAGAGAGAGAGAGAGAGAGAGAGAGGGGGAGAGGGAGAGAGAGATGTGTGTGTGTATGTGTGTGCGTGTGTGCGTATGTGTGTATATTATTTCACCTCATGTAAGGCCGTGCAGCCACTAAGACAATGAGTATGAAACATATGAAGAAAGAGACGAATTATTAAGGAACGAGAACAATAAAAAAAGATTGGACAAAAAGATCAAATTTGGCAGGAAAGCCTTAGAGCCGGTAGAGAGTACCCCCAAGGGAGAGGACCGAGAGAAAAAACTGTTAGCAGAAAACCCATGGGTTTCATTTAGTCTATTCAACGGTAAATTGATGAGACCTTGTAGAAAGTTCATACGAAAAATTACCCTGAAAGTATTTCAAGAAAAGAAACACGGAAGCTACATTACGGCGTGGGGAAAGTGACTGAAGCCGAGACGCCAGATCAGGACCAATATAGTCTTCTTTAGATTTTATCAAGAATTTCTAAATATATAACCGAAATACGGGTCGTATGTGACGGCAACATTCAAAAATGGACAAATGCTAAACTTAAAAATTCTCTCGCACGACACAGTAAATGCCTCATGCGAAGTTCTTTTCTTTCTATGTGCCGTGTCCTTTCGGGACGTATGATATCATAGCTTTCCACTTCCCTATATCTTTTGCAGCTGTCCACAAGTTCCTTCCCTCTGCCACCTCTCCAGACCACGTTCTCTCACTCACTTGCTTAAAGCCGCTAGTTATGTCATGCGTTGTTTTACCTTGCTTCTTTCCTTCTATTCGACCTGTGAGTATCAGATTCTCCAGGTCCTCCTCCTTCATTATGTGTCCCAGAAACTTCAGCTGTCTCTTCTTTGTTATGTATAAGCCTCCTTCTTGTTTGTAACCTCTCTAAAACCTCATCTTTGCTCACACGATCGGTCCATGATATTCTTAGCATCCTCCAGTCGCCTCCAGTCTCTTTCTTTATCTTTGAGGAAATCGTTCAACATTTGCTGCCGTAAAGAAAGACACATGTCACGTAAGAGCTGAGTATTCTTTTCTTTGTTAAAAAAAAAAAGAAATATTTCTATCTCGCAGTATACTGCCCAGCTATTGAAATGCGTCCATCCCAATACGTCTATGGATATCAGTGTCGCATTTAACGTCCTCTGTCAAAACGCACCCTCTCCATATATTTAAGCTGCCGAATCTGCTTGATTCTAGTGTTCCCGAACTGCAAATCGCATTTCGGGCACATCCGTTTACTGATGACCATGTATTCTGTTTTCTTGTTGTTAATGCTTACTTTTTTTTTTAAATTGTAATACCATGCTACTACTTTCAATTTGACAGGTTATTCGACGGTGAAATGCAATAATAAATTGAAGAGCTTGATTAGAATTAATGATGAATGATGAATGAACGAAACATAAGAATTCAAGCGTTTCATGATGTTATTGAATTCCTGCGATGGGAAGTTATCTTTATATTCGGACTTTTCTATTTGTTATTATCACGTTTCAACCGTTTTGCCCTCTGAACTTTTTCAGGTGTCTGTTGATCAGGGTCACCTTCAAGGATTATGAATGATATTTACTTGAATGATTCTAGTGAAAAGACTCTGCTTTTGCCCTGCAAGAATAAAGCCTTCCGTGTAATCCAGATGTTCGTAACCATTGATAAGTGTTAACTTTAACATGATCGCCTTTATTAGCCTCGTTCTGGATATTGGCCATGCAGAGGTTTGTCTTGCCAAAGTTGTTTCATCTGTTCAAGAACTTTAGCCTTGGCTTTCTTTTTCATAATTTCTGCTGCAACAATTGATTCTTGGGTTCTGTTTTATTTTTCTACAGAAGTTTAAATTACGTTGTTATTTACAACTTTCTTTCATGATTAAGTATTTTCTTCTCTTTTCGTGTTGTTTGACTAATTGTAACATCCAGTTCTTTGTTGTTTCCCTGCATGTTAGTTAGCTAATAGTTGTTGTCTTGTTTGACAATTCTAGCTGAATAATACCTCATCCAGCTTCTTTACGGGGTCTGTATGGACTGTCTACATCAGATGTTGGATGGTGCATGTTATCCTTAGAAAGAAGACTTCTTGTCTTGGAATTCTGTCGTCTGATATCATTTAGAGTGCAGTTCAAGATGCTGAAACAATATTGAACCACTGGGACGGCAAGACTATTAATGGTCATAATTCTGTTCTGCGAATTCGATTCAGCTCGGAATATCAGTCGCACCCTTTTAAAGTAATCTTTTCGCTTTATTTAATTTTTATTTTGAATTCCTTCACTCTAGTTTACACTGAGGCACTTGTAAGTTACTTCTTGTTCAAAATCTTTGATTGTTACCCCAATGTCGAAGTTAATAGAGGAGGTTTGTTGGAGTGATCCTCGTAAAATTGTGAATTTAGCACATTTATCCAAACCGAATTCCATTCCATTGTCATCACGGAATCATTTTACTGTTTTCAGGAGACCTTCCATCTCATAGTCATTCCTAGCATACAACTTTGGCATTCATGTAAAATAGACGGCTTATTTTCTTTTAAGATATCTTATATTCCGTCATATTCCGTCCTGTTAAATTCGCTGGTTAATTTTATTAGTGATATACAAAACAGTAAGGAAGACAAAGTGTCACCTTGAAATATTCCTTTGTTGATGTTTATTTCACCAGACTTATAGAATCCATTTTTATGATTGAGTTGATGTGTAGTTTAACGTATCGACAAAATTTGTTTGATGAAATTGATGATGAGGGGTGATACCTTGTATATATTTAAATGATTTCACTTCCAGGAATGGGGTACACTATCGAATTCCTTACGGTAATCTATTATTACTTTATTTCTTTTGATTTCTGGTGTATACACATTTATTTCTGAGTCCCGATCTAAAGTCAAAAATGGCATTATGGCATTTTCTACTGAACAGTTCTGAAAAAAAAAACACACAAAAAAAACAGACAGAATATATCACAAATATTTTTCATAGAGAAAGCCCTTCATAAGGTGGGAGCTGGATGTGAGAAGAATTTTTAAAATTTTTATAATCATTATTTTACTATTATTAATATAAAATAATAATAATAATCATAATAATAATAATAATAATATAAATAATAATAATAAAATAATAAAGGGAAATAAAAGCCAACAGACCAGATATTATCATAAAAGACAACGATGTGTATGCTTATTGACATAGCAGTACCATATGAGAGAAACACCCTCATGAAAATTATGGAGAAATTGTCTAAATACAAGGACCTAGAGATCAAGATTAACAGGATGTGGTGAATGAAGACTGAGACTGTAGCAATAGTAATTGGAACTCTGGATCTCGTGAGAAAAGGAATGGACAATGTTACTAATAGTGTCCCAGGTAACATCAACATACAAGTTGCCCAGAAGATCGATCTACTAGGAACATGCCATATACTAAGAAAAGTGCTATCAATTAAATGACAATTCTCCTATGTGGCCTAAGGACCATAGTTTGGAACCGGCACTACAGGATGCAACGCAGGAAACATAACGCACAAAAAATAAAAAGCAAAAAACAAAAAAAACAAAAAAAAAAAAAACACCACACCACCACCAACAACATTTAATTTACTTATAAATACTTGTTCTAAAATAAAATCCTTACATTTGCATTGACAAAATTCATCAGAGGACGAAAAGCGTTGGCTAATATACGTTTCCTATTTGTCGTTGTGTGTGGTTGTGTGTGTATGTATATATATATATATATATATATATATATATATATATATGAAACATTGGATAAAAAGCTTAATCTCATTACCTTGCCAGATGTCTTTTAATGAAATTTGTATGAAAGGAGGACTTTTGTGAAATATATATATATATATATATATATATATATATATATATATATATATATATATATATGTGTGTGTGTGTGTGTGCGTTTGCGTGTGCGTGTGTGTGTACCAACGTTCGAAGTGCAACTTAAAGTTTCGTTGTTCTACCGAATCTTCAGGCACCGATTATTGCCGTTTTGTTTACACCTTAAATTAAATTGACGAAGTATTTATTCCCTTATTTGTGTCTGCTCGCTAACGCACGTATGTACGGTTGCTAATATCTAGTTATTTGATTTATCCACGTCAATACGTATATATATATATACACACACATATATATATATATATATATATATATATATATATATATATAGATGCGCGTGTGTCTGTGTGCGCGCGCGCGTGTGTATGTTGAATATTTAGTCAGCAATCTTTCTTGAACGTGACAGACAGAAAATCTTTATGCCTTATGATTTTTCCTCTTTTGTTGTAGGGAGCTAAACGATTGGAGAAACTGTCAGTAATTATTATTGTTCCAAGCGCTTTCAGCAAATTTTGTTAACCACGTAAAACAACTTAGAACACAAACACAGGAAAACCCATTACCAACGAACCCCTTGGAAATGGCTAACGAACTGAATGAAAGCGCTTGGGACTGTTATCATTACGAACACTTTCTACAATGATAATAAGGAACTTCCTCTGAGACATTCAATGCAACCCACATTCATATATAATAAATAATAATAAATTGATAAATTAATAAATATAATAAATTATAATAATAAATAATAAATAAATTATAATTAGAATGATTATATATATATATATATATATATATATATATATATATATATATATATATATATAAACATTTATTTGAATATTATGACATATAAATATTATAAAATCACTACAAAAATAGCCATTTTGTTTCAACACTTCTGGCGTCTTCTCAAGTCTTCTGATGGTGTTGAATTCTACATTCAACACCATCACATGACAAGACGCCAGAAGTGTTGAAACAAAATGGCTATTTTTGTAGTGATTTTATAACATTTTTATGTTATAATTTTCAAATAAATAATTATATTTGCTCTACTCTGTATTGAGCACGCTTTTAAGAATAGTATTTCTCGGTTATTAGAATTTATTCCGTATACACCAATCTTATACTTGAGTACATATATATATATATATATATATATATATATATATATATATATATATTTCCAAGTACAGTACAGTACAGTACATTTATTTATTTTCTTCTACCGGCCTGAGAATTTAAGAAATATTATAAAAGATAAGTTTGCGCTCTCCGGCAGTAATTCAACCTGTGTCCGTCAGAGCAGAGGGATACGAAACTATGTGAAGATATGATAGGGTTCAACAGATCTATGAATGGGAAAATTTCGCTTGAAAGCACGAAATTTAGTTTCACCTTACTGACCGCTCTTCTTGGCTAAGTCGGTAATGTCCATCGGGCTAAACTGCGGCTCCATCTGCCCTGAGGAATGCAAGTTCGATACCTAAATTCCTATATTCCCAATTTATTGTTCCGGAAAAAAAATCCTCGTCCGATGTGTGGAAAGTATAAATGTAGATGTTTAAAATTTCAGCGTCCTCTCTCCGTTGTGCGCATGCGTAGTTACATCAACGTCTATATTAGTCTGATCTTGTGTTAAACAACAAACGCGTCACACGAAAAATCTTTTCCAATTTGTCATTAATTTTCATGCGCGTGTTTGTGCGTATTTGGAAAAAATAAGAAAAATATTTTTTCTGTTATCGGTAACCAACAGTTTCATGTGAAGTCTTCGTATCTGATGCGGTTAAAACACATCGGATCTGCCAGGAACCGCACTTTTTTAGAATAAGATTTCTCGGTAGACGAAAATAAAAAAAATATATTATTTAATAAATAAAAGGAGCCTTTACTCAAATATGAGTATCCCTTAAAAATAACGTTTAAACTAATATGACGGATGAATGAAAGAAAAATCAATTACTTTAGAAATTGTTAAGGGATTGTTATAGAAATACTTTTCAAACATAGTTGTGGTGATGTTGGTAATTAGAGTAATATATCTTGCTTCGTTGAGTTTACTTAAATGGTTGATTTTTTTTATTCTGAATCACTGCAGTAGTTGTAAACCATTGAGAAGACAACGGGAAGTCGCAGGAGGACATGGTAGTTCACATATATTATAGAAAATGAATCTGTTTACAGCCATTGTTATCTACGTCCTGAAATTATAAATTTTATTTTATATATGTACAGGGCTGAATCTAATTTTCCGGTTCAGATGTTTTTATTTTTTTTTAATTCCATGTCCCGTTAGGATTTAGGCATCTCAATCTCTTCGGAGATTTATTTTATTTATTGAGGGTTGCCATGTACTGGATTGGGGCATAATTATCAGACGTTTTTGTAGGCGAGTTGTTATTTGTTAACAAAAAATTGCTGTTTTATTTACTTTTTTAAAATTCAAATGTTATTTTATTTTCCGGTTATAAAATGCATATCACTAATCATACGCTTCGGAATAATTTTAAAACGCCTGATAATTATGCACCATCCTAGTATTATTAGGAAAAATAATGAAATGGCTTCCTGTTGTGTTCTCTAATCTAGAGATTTAAACACACACACACACATATATATATATATATGTGTGTGAAAAGTGTGTGTATATAAATATAAATAAATATATATATATAATTATATGGTATAAAATGACAATTGGAAACAAGATCTTAGATTTTGCCGACGCGTTTCGTCTTCCGACTTTTACAAGGCAAAAATGAAATCGAAATGTTCTTGTTGTTATAGTTACATTAAAAAAATCCAAATTTAAAAAGATAGACGCTTCTTTCTATGCCTTTTTTTCTGGTTAATGTAAATTACCTTTACAGTAAGAGATTTTTTTTCAATGTCAACAATATAGTTAAATTCCCAGATCAAAAAAAAATCTCTTACTATAAAAGTAATTTACATTAACCAGAAAAAAAGGCTTAGACAGAAGCGTCTATCTTTTTAAATTTGGATTTTGTAATGTAACTATAACAACAAGAACATTTCGATTTCATTTTTGCCTTGTAAAAGTCGGAAGACGAAACGCGTCGGCAAAATCTAAGATCTTTTTTCCAATTGTCATTTTATACCAATCTGTCTTGTCCACAGAATTGATCTCGGAATTTAAATATAATTATATATATATATATTATATGCGCGGTACTTATTAGAAAGCGCTCAATATCAGAGATAGAGCTAACATATTTGGTTGGATTGATGTGAGTTTGAAACCCAGGGTCACAAACTCACATAAATCCAACCAATATATATATATATATATATATATATATATATATATATATATATATATATATATATATATATATATATATATATATAGTATCTTGTGAGTCTGACATAACACAATCTTACGAGGTCTATTTTTACTGATACCATTGTTAAAAATCAGAAATTCAAATGCTCATTTTCAAAGCAGGTATACCATATTAATTTATAACTTTTGTGGAATGAGTGACGTGATAAAGCCAGGTAAACTTTTTTATCCAACCATTCTAAGCGAATTGTCTTTTCCATATGTGCATTCAGTTCGTTCTCTGTTTTCTGTCTCTAATTCGCAGGAATGATGCGTCATTAAAATGTTTTGTACCGATGCCTGGAGTAATGTCTGCAACGTTTTTGCAAACTAGATAAAAGAGTGCACTTGGGAAAAGTATGCAATTCTAAGAGAAGGAGAAAGATGAGAAAATTTTGTCGTAGCAAAATCCCAACGTGTTTAAATTAAGGTGAAGTTTCTTGTAAACATTTAAAGAGAACCTGACATGAAAATATTTAAAGCGTCTCTTTTTGTTCTGTCAATCCCTCTCCCATAAACATTTCTCTTTCTTTCTCACTAGTTTGCTTTTTGTCGTCATTTACACAAATTTCGCTTCTTTCTTTTCCATTTTATAATTGGTTCTTTCGTTTCTTTCTTCACGAACCTTCAAAATTTCTTTTTTCTTTATTTACTTTTCTCTTATTTCATTCTTTTCTTTTTTCCTTTTTTTTGAATTGAATTTATTAATTAATTTTTTGTACTTACATTACTTACAGACATTTTCTTTTTGCTTTCTTTCTGCATTCTTTCTATTTTCAATTATTCCCTTCCTTCGTTTTCCTATTATATCTTGTTTCATTCATTTTTCCTCGACCCTTACATGTCTCTTCAGTGTTCATTTCCATTTTTTTCTTTCATTTTTCTCCATCGACCTCTTTTTTTTTTATTCTTGTATGTGTCTCTTTCATCAGCTTCTCATCTTTGTCTTTTTCCTTTATTTCCACATTTTCTTTCATTCTTTCTTCATCTAATCTATGGTTTCTGTTTCTTTCATCTTTTTTCGTTTTTTTTTTAATTTGCTTGTTCTTTATTTCTTTTTACTACTTATTATTACATTACCTTTCTTTTTTTTTCTTTCTTTTTGTCTTCTTTTCTTCATTCGTTTCTTTTTTTTCTTTCTTTTTGCTTTCTTTTCTTCATTCGTTTCTTTTTTTTTTCTTTCTTTTTGCTTTCTTTTCTTCATTCGTTTCTTTTTTTTCTTTCTTTTTGTCTTCTTTTCTTCATTCGTTTCTTTTCTTTCTTTCTTTTTGTCTTCTTTTCTTAATTCGTTTTTTTTTTCTTTCTTTTTGTCTTCTTTCTTCATTCGTTTCTTTTTTTTCTTTCTTTTTGTCTTCTTCATTCGTTTCTTTTTTTTCTTTCTTTTTGTCTTCTTTTCTTCATTCGTTTCTTTTTTTTTCTTTCTTTTTGTCTTCTTTTCTTAATTCGTTTCTTTTTTTTCTTTCTTTTTGTCTTCTTTTCTTCATTAATTTCTTTTTTTTTCTTTCTTTTTGTCTTCTTTTCTTAATTCGTTTCTTTTTTTTTCTTTCTTTTTGTCTTCTTTTCTTCATTCGTTTCTTTTTCTTTCTTTCTTTTTGTCTTCTTTTCTTCATTCGTTTCTTTTTCTTTCTTTCTTTTTGTCTTCTTTTCTTCATTCGTTTCTTTTTTTTTCTTTTTTTGTCTTCTTTTCTTCATTCGTTTCTTTTTTTTCCATTGTTTCTCAAATTATTCATTATTCACTGACCTATATGTTTTTCATTCTTTCCATTTCTTTCTTTCATTCTTCCCTCCCCACCTGTTTTAATTATTGTATTTGTTTGTTTCATTAGCTAATTAACTTTTTCTTTTTACTTTCTTTCGATTATTTTCATTCGTTCTTCACCTACCTCTTATCATTGTATTTGTTTCATTTATTAGCTACTCATATTTCTTTTTTTTTCCATTTTTCTTTCATTCTTTTTTCACCTATCTCATTTTATTACTATTGTAACTTAGAAAGTGTTAATGCATGATGAATAACCAAAGGAAATAAAATGATAATCTTTTTAACATAAACAAGCAGTGTGAAGTAGATAAACCACTGCTAGTGGTGGACTACTTGGACAGTATATTACCCCCCCACTTATATAGTGTCCAACGTATTTATGAGGATTGAGACATAACATTAGTGTTCCTAAGTAAGGTTTATAACATATATATATATATATATATATATATATATATATATATATATATATATGGAGATAGATAGATACATACATACATATATGTATATAGAGAGAGATAGACAGAGAAAGAGATAATTGTGTACTTCTGAAGCAATCCCTCATTTATACAATTTTTAATAAATACGACTGATAAGATTTTTATTTCATTTTTCTTCTGTTCGTATAAATGTTTTCTTATCTGTACTGCCAACTACAATAAGTGTGTAAAAATTGACTTCAATTACCAGAGCTGATTTAATGCCTGACGGGAAAACGGCCGAATGTCGGAGAAGCCATCCGTCGACTGTAGGAGGTACTTCAGGGCAATCCGACATTCGCGATAAAAGGAGCACTCGCCTCGGTGTAAACAGAAGACCTTCTCTTCGCACGAGTGCACACAAGGATAAGAATTTCTTTCTTACAGAATACGCCGTTTTATCCAATTCCAAACATATCCAGGTAAGAGATGCGAAACGTATATCGACGAATCTCGACGCAAGGCACATCCAGATTTTCCTCAGAAGAGTGGAGGTAACAGATAACATGACATTCCTGGGAAGACTTACGAAATCCAATAGTAGAAGACGGGTGTGGAAGTACAGAGAGTCAGTAAAGGAAAATCGGGTAGATCTGCGAGGCAAATATCCTCCCATTCAAGGAAAGATACCTCGGACCACAGACGAACTGCAACCTCAAGCTACTCCCGAACCTCCGACCAAATGATTTCCAAGAAAACTAGCTGCCGAGTGTCTTGAACGACCCGTCCGACCAGAGGGAAGATCCGGGAAGTGAAGCTTACTTCCACGAACCCAACCGCAAACCAACAGATTTATTGCGGTTGGTCCGGGCCTTGTCACCGTCTCGTACCATCTGATTTCTTTGCCGACTTTGCTAAAATCTTCAACTCTGTGTTTAACATCGTCAAAGGCTAAAAATTCCCTACCTTATACCCACCGATTTCCTTCTTGATGACACCTCTTGCACTCTGTTGAGGTAAATACCTCTGCTTCGTCCAGTTGTTGTAAATCAGTGACACCTGAGTGACAAAGACGGGCGAGTACAAGTACATTTCGTAAGGTGTCTTGTCCAGGCCTACCTGCTTCAGCGAATCCCAGATCTTAGACTTTTTAATGAGGGCCTCGAAGCTGCCATTACAAACTCGTCCTCTTCAGCCGCATCGAGGCAGAGAAATTCGGCCAAATAGGCATTGAAAAGAGCATGGCTCAAACCTGGCTTCCGGGTATACAGCTCTTGAAAGTAGTCTCGGAAAACCAGACATACGGCCGCGTCTGTAATGACGGTCAGCTTGACCGACAATGTCATGCTTGTGATATGTCGATTAGATGCATTTTAAGTTTACTCTTCACGCATTTCTCCGGCCATGTTTATTGCCTCGAAATATTCTTTTTAGCTTAGCCCTAACTGCTAGAGCTTGGTCTAACTTGATAAGCATGGTGTCCAGCCCCAATCTGTCTATGGCTACGTCCCCACTAGCACTATGGTCACGGAAATCTCGCTCACCAAATAATAATGCGTTCAACTGCCAGAAGCCAGCCAACCTTAGACTTCTCTAAGTTTACACGAACCCGAACAAGCCTATGCTCCGAGTAAACCATATAGTGGAAACTTTGACGACATAAATCAAGATCAAAACTGTCGATAAATCCCGAAACGACTTAACATCCGAGTTGTTAGCACACGCTCTTTCTCCCTCCTCCCCGTACGATCTATATCGGGATAAAGGACGGCATACCAATCACCCGCTAGAACCATCGAACGTGATGTCATCAAATCGGTTCGATCCGCCGAAAGAAATCGGACCGCTGCGCATTATCATTGGGCGCAGAAACCCAAATGAGACGAAAAGCCTTATCTGATTTTATTTTATGGTAATATCCAGGATGCAAAGTCCTCCCGCCGGATCCGCGAAGTAAGGAGCACACGCCCAATTCACAGACTTACTAAATAGACAATAAACACTTCTCGAGCATCCATCAAAACCTTGAATAGAAGAGAAACCTCTTCGACAGAATGTCTTCATGGTTGCGAGTTGAAAATCGGGTCTCCTGCAAACGAGATACATCCAGATAGAGACGCTGAAGATGGCGAGCGAGCGTCGCTCTGCCAGACTCCGAAGTCAGACACACGGTTAGGGTTGGTAAACTGGTTTGAACATAGTCGGGTTAAAGATACCAACAGTTTCTCCAACTGACCCTTGGCATATCTCAGTTTTGATGTTATAGACATGGGAGAGACCGCCAATATGACAGGGATAAGTCAGTTTTAAAGCCCTATAGTGGGGGAGGGGTATATCAATATTGGGACACTTTCTGTGCAAAACTGTTTCAATTTGTTTATCTGTTCGTTTTTTGTTTTTGTTTTTTTCAATGGGGGAGTGACAGTTTAAAATCATTTATGGCCCTCCGCGACCTCGACCATACCATGACTGTTGTGCCCTCGACACAGTTCGGATGTGTGTCAGCATTCTTTAGGCTTTCTGGGAAGTTCTGTCCCCTGTTGACGGACAATAGGTAATTCAGTTCTTTGATGCAATCACCGTAATTGCGAACTCTTTCCGGGCTCTTTCTGGGCCGGGGAAATACAGCACAAATTCTCCACTAAATTGTATGGAAATTTTTGGGGCTTTTTTCTTTGCTGAGAGTATGACAAAGGATGTAAGAGGAGATTTGTCTGAATGGGCTGGGATCTCTACTGTGGGATTTTCTTGACAGGTGATGAGCGTGAGTAAGAATGCTTCTGTGTTGCAGGGGAGGACGGAGGCGAGGTCGAAGAATGTGCTGCCTTTTTCTGCTGGTGAATGTTAAGAGTCAGCTTCTATTTTAGCTTTGAGAAGCTTTATCGTTTCAGTCTTTTCATATTAAGGGTTCATTGTTCTTTGCAAATCCTTCAAAGATGTAGTTTTTGAGGCCGCTGTTAGACGGTGTGGATCTGTCCTGGATGCTCCAGGATACTGAAGACCCGCTGTCTGTTGCTTTCCTCTGGCCCTACCAGCAACCAGCCATTGCAACTCTCCCTTCTCCACAACTGCACTAGCAGCGGTCGAAGGATTTTCAGGTAATAAGGCTGATAGCATGGCTCAACGGGGTGTTTAACCACACCGGTCCGGGAAGCTGGAATGCCACTCATAGGCGTGGCGAAATTTAAAGACGCGATTAGTGAGTGATATTGACATCTATTGCCAAACTTTCAGAGGCCTTCTTCTCTCTCCAGGTGATCAGCCTCTCCATGCTTCTAGCAAGTTGTTCTGCAGCTGGTTACAATGACCGGCAACTTCAGACCCTAATTCCAGAGAGTTGGGAATGGATAGGAAAGCTTTTCGTTCTAACATGATTTTAAAACTACTTCCCCTAGGCAGGCTGTCCCTGGAGACCCCTATACTGCGAAAAGAACACATCAAGATGCTACCCAATACCTAGAGAAGGGACTCGAATATTGCTACTATTGTCCTACGCCTGCGTTCGTATTCCGTTAGTAAGATTAGATCTTTCGAGATCAGTTCCCTACTAGTGCTTTTCTCACAATCTTCTGTGGTGGGTAGCATTATATACTGCATGAAAAAGCCTGCACACTTTACTATTCCCTGTGGCTTAACCCCCAGGGACTCCAGTGATTTTACCACTTTCGACTTTCGTGGCAAATTCTTTGCGTACATTTGTCCATCATGAAGTCTGACATTATTCTTTTTTAGTTTTCTTAAGTTCTTGGGGAACTTCCAAGAGTCTACCTTCTACTACATTGTGAGCGTAACTCTTAGCTCACTCGAAAAACTCCACAATATTGATAATGCATTTAGCGGGTGACTTCCATGAACAAGGAGATTCCACGGCCTCAGTATTATCGTTTTTTTCGAAATGGCCTTCTATACTTTCACTGCATACATTTTGTCCATTTCTGGCCTCCATACTTTCCCTGGTCATCTTTTGAGTATTAATGACCGCCGTGCTTTTTTTTTTCTTTTCTATTTTTTTGGCGGGGTACATATTTGCCATTATTGGCCTACACAGTATCAGCTTTTCTTTTGACACTATTTTGGGAACGTTTTAATTCCGGGTAATCCACAGGAGAAACATTTTTGGAGGTAGATCCGAACAATTATTTTCGAATCGACTGAATTTAGTCGGACATATTGTTCTTTTAAACGGGAAAGGCAAACAGAATTTTTTCCTTGTGGTAAATTATACCGAAATAAGAAAAGGGGTGGGAAAAGAAAAAGTTAGCCCGAAATATCAAAATAAAATGTGAAGAAAAAATAAACAAAAGAAAATTAACAATACAAAAATCCAAATCAATAAGAAAAACTGGTTTAACAAGGAAAACAATAAGTTGTTTCAATTGATAATTAGATTAAAAAAAGCTTGGTAAAAAGTAATTTACCAAAGAAAATAAAGACATAATACAAAATCCAAATCAATAAGAAAAACTGGTTTAACAAGGAAAACAATAAGTTGTTTCAATTGATAATAAGATTAAAAAAAGCTTGGTAAAAAGTAATTTACCGCGAAGAAAATAAAGACATAATACAAAATCCAAATCAATAAGAAAAACTGGTTTAACAAGGAAAACAATAAGTTGTTTCAATTGATAATAAGATTAAAAAAAGCTTGGTAAAAAAGTAATTTACCGCGAAGAAAATAAAGACATAATACAAAATCCAAATCAATAAGAAAAACTGGTTTAACAAGGAAAACAATAAATTGTTTCAATTGATAATTAGATTAAAAAAAGCTTTGTAAAAAAGTAATTTACCGCGAAGAAAATAAAGACATAATACAAAATCCAAATCAATAAGAAAAACTGGTTTAACAAGGAAAACAATAAGTTGTTTCAATTGATAATTAGATTAAAAAAAGCTTGGTAAAAAAGTAATTTACCGCGAAGAAAATAAAGACATAATACAAAATCCAAATCAATAAGAAAAACTGGTTTAACAAGGAAAACAATAAGTTGTTTCAATTGATAATTAGATTAAAAAAAGCTTGGTAAAAAAGTAATTTACCGAAGAAAATAAAGACATAATACAAAATCCAAATCAATAAGAAAAACTGGTTTAACAAGGAAAACAATAAGTTGTTTCAATTGATAATTAGATTAAAAAAAGCTTGGTAAAAAAGTAATTTACCGCGAAGAAAATAAAGACATAATACAAAATCCAAATCAATAAGAAAAACTGGTTTAACAAGGAAAACAATAAGTTGTTTCAATTGATAATTAGATTAAAAAAAGCTTGGTAAAAAAGTAATTTACAGCGAAGAAAATAGAGACATAATACAAAATCCAAATCAATAAGAAAAACTGGTTTAACAAGGAAAACAATATGTTGTTTCAATTGATAATTAGATTAAAAAAAGCTTGGTAAAAAAGTAATTTACCGCGAAGAAAATAAAGACATAATACAAAATCCAAATCAATAAGAAAAACTGGTTTAACAAGGAAAACAATAAGTTGTTTCAATTGATAATTAGATTAAAAAAAGCTTGGTAAAATGTAATTTACCAAAGAAAATAAAGACATAATACAAAATCCAAATCAATAAGAAAAACTGGTTTAACAAGGAAAACAATAAGTTGTTTCAATTGATAATAAGATTAAAAAAAGGTTGGTAAAAAAGTAATTTACCAAAGAAAATAAAGACATAATACAAAATCCAAATCAATAAGAAAAACTGGTTTAACAAGGAAAACAATAAGTTGTTTCAATTGATAATTAGATTAAAAAAGCTTTGTAAAAAAGTAATTTACCAAAGAAAATAAAGACATAATACAAAATCCAAATCAATAAGAAAAACTGGTTTAACAAGGAAAACAATAAGTTGTTTCAATTGATAATTAGATTAAAAAAGCTTTGTAAAAAAGTAATTTACCAAAGAAAATAAAGACATAATACAAAATCCAAATCAATAAGAAAAACTGGTTTAACAAGGAAAACAATAAGTTGTTTCAATTGATAATTAGATTAAAAAAGCTTGGTAAAAAAGTAATTTACCGCGAAGAAAATAAATACATAATACAAAATCCAAGCAATAAAATACAATCAAGAATCTGACCCGATCAGGATATAAAAGTGGAGATTATATTTGGTGAAAACTACCAAGAATTAATAGCGAAAGATTAAAATTATTAAAGGAATATTATAAAAAGTACAAACTCTTGAAACGAACTAGTTTGACCTGGACAAAAATTGGCTTAAATTAAAATAAAAGTTCGTAGAAAGAAATAAAGTTATGTGAAAATTAGTAAGAAAAACCCGAAGTGTTTAAATAAAAAAAAAAAAATACCCAAAGACGGGAAATAATTAAACGCTAAAAATTAGTAACGGAATGAAACAAAAACAGAACCGTAGTGAAAAATATAAAAAAAGCCTAAATAGGGAGGGGATGAAGAAGATGGCTGAGGAGAAAAAAATAAGAAGTCGAAAGAAAACAAACGTATTAAGTCCCAATAAATGCTTTTTAGTTTCTAATTAAATAAAATAAAATAAAAATTAACTAAGACTGAAATAAAACAATAAACAGTGAACTGGTGAAGGTTTGTTACACCAGAAAAATAAAATTAAAGATGGCAGCTTGAAACCGACACGGAGAAAAAAAATAAACCTAAAAGAAAACGACAAAGAAAAAAAAAAAAGAATAAAAAATTAATAATAGTAAAATCGCTTAAGGATTTCAGTTTCAACAGTTCTTAATAGATTTCCAAATGGAAATTTCGGCTGAAAATTTTTTCTTGGTTTCTTCAAAATAAATAAAACTGGTCACAATCACGTCCAAAACTATACTTCCAAAAAAAAAAAAAAAAAAGGGAAAAATAGCAAAAGGCTGATGACTTCCGTTTCAACTTAAGCCTTCTGTCGCCGAAGCGATCTCCAATTCTTTTATTCATTCAAAAACAATATGGCCGACAAGGTACTTCTGTGTTTGAACAATGGCTGAAACGTTGCTTCCGTTTCCTTAGTTCCCGGTTTTGTAATTTCCTTCAAAAGTGCTATATGATTTTGTTTTCATTTAAAAATGAAACGATATTCCCTAAAAGTATAATTTAGGAAACCTGGTCTTGTTACTTGAAAGTTAATTTAGCATTTTTCACATAAATTTAATATTCTTCTTTATTAAATGTTTCATTCATTTTAGCAAATACACTAATGATCAGCTTGAATTATTTTTCATGATTCTGTATTTCTGTTTCTAACAAATGAAAAAACGATGTTGAATTTTTACCACGCTTCTTATAGCGAAATGTAGCATTTTAATTTTACTTGATTTAAAAAATTATTTATTAATCCGATGTTTTCTAATGTTTCTTATTAGAAATGTTAGTTTCTCTCAAGCAAACATATTTTAAGAATGTTTTCATTATGCTTCATTTTTAACTGATTTTTTCCGAAGACTTTCTTCTTCGAGTTTGTTTTTACACTGAGAAATTTATTTAACAATTTGTTACATAAAATTAATTTAATTTTTCCTTTCTGATATTCCTGACAACAAATATATTGATGATAAAAATTAATTTTTTCTCAGTAATTTGAAAAAAATATTTGAAAAAAAGAGTTTGTTGATATTTAGTTTAGTTTACTGTTAAAATGTCAAGTACGAACAAATTTGATATTTTATATTACAAAATTAATGAAAATATTTAACAAATTGTTATGTAAAGTCAATGCCATAATTAAATTCAGAAAATGTAACCCGATGTCTTTAAATAGTGTAAATGCGGTGTACAAAACGTCAAGCTTACCCTTCTGCTAACATCGCTGCTTTTTGCTTTTCTACCTGCTGGAAGTCACCATCTGTTTTTCCTGTTTTCAAGAACTCGAGCGAACTGTCCAAGCCTTACAACTATTGACCTATTCGATTTTTACCTTTTTGGGGGAAACTCCTATAGGCCTAAATGAATACTGAATTAGTTAATAAAACTAATAACGCAGGGTTTTTTTTTTTCAGACAAGCAATATGGCTTTCGTTTCTCCAGGTCACCTGCTGAAGTACTGATGATAATTGCGGTAAGTCTCTATCAAGCTCGAGATAAGAATGATGAAGCCATGTCTGTAGCATTGGACATCTTGAAAACTTTCGAGTGGCTTTGGAATACAGATCTTTTTCAGAAGGTGGAAATTTACAGTATCTTTGAACAAATTTTTGAACTGATGCTGTCTCTCCTAGTAAATCGTGAAATGAATGTTATCCTGAACGGCAACATTTACAGCTCCCTTTTTGTACCAATGCAGATGTCCCCCATTCGTCCATGCTTAGAATATTGCTGCCGCATATGAGCCAGTGCTCCTGATATTTATATAGAGCTCTTTGATAAAATCCAGAGGTCTTGATTTGGCATCTAGGTTTACTTTTTCTTTGTTCTCGATCCATGGTAATGTTTCTATTTCTAATTCTGCCACACCCATTAACACGTTGTGTCTTAGTGGCGTTACTGCCTTGCTTGGGGGGAACTCGATTAAAGGAAATCTGAGAGAAAAATCAACGAATTTTTAAGAGTCATTTCTTTACTATTTTTACTTTTCTACATTTATAATCATACAAAGTATATTCATGACAAAATAAGTCATTATATTAAGTTGGTGCAAAAATAATGACGTAATAATGTCGTTTTTTGACGTATTTCTAACGTCAAAAACGACATTATTACGTCATTATTTTTGCACCAACCTAATAGTAAGAGTTACTTTAATTCTAAACAACTAAATGAATAAAATGAAATTTATTTACTTTCATGCCTGTATTTTTTCATGTCATCTTTTTGATTCAGAACTCATAGTTCCGAGATGGTTTTGGTTACGTTTAACATGTTTAACATGTATAATTAATGTTCTTAATCCCTTTGCGATGAATTGATATCAAGCATGAAAACGATCACAATTTGCCAACCGTGTTTTTAAAATAAAAATAATATTCTCATAAATCTAGATACATGCATGAAAATCTACACATTCAGTAAAAAAAAAAAATTGATAATGGCTAAAAGAATAGCCGAAATCACTCGCCCATACAAAACTTTCGGACAATATATATATATATATATATATATATATATATATATATATATATATATATATATATATATATATATATGATTGTTTATTTGGGCAGCAATCCCTCTTTTAGTTTCATTTATTGGCAACAATGTTCTGCGGTAAAGCATTTTATTTAATTTTTCTTGTGTTCGTATATGTTTTTTAAGACTGTATGTTTTATAATTAAACTTATATATATATATATATATATATATATATATATATATATATATATATAGAGAGAGAGAGAGAGAGAGAGAGAGAGAAAGAGAGAGAGAATAGGGTTGAATAAAGAAGCTCCTCCTTTGTAAATCAGCGCGGATGTTAAGTGCCACTTAAGATTATCGCACAAAACTTCATAAATGAATCAAATCGTTAAGTTGTCAGATCCTGATACGTAGAAACTGACAGGAGAGTCCATTATATATATATATATATATATATATATATATATAGATAGATAGATAGATAGATAAATAGATATTATGTGTGCGCGTAATTTAATTTAAATGTTTGTGTATTAGCAATATCCCTAGCTAACAATATATCATTGCTGCAACCTATCTGAAACATAGAAGTTAAAAAATGTGATTTTAGAATTTCCCCAACATGTTCGTGACGTTACAAAGTAACGTTCTAAATGCGTTGCCATGTAACCTTACATTAAGAGAAAAGCGATATTCGATTAATTGAAGATATTAGAACGTGGAAATTCAATTTTAAATCTTCTAGGTATATTGTGAAACAAAGAATGGGTATTCTGATTTTATAGTACAAATTCCTAATGTTCTTTAAAAAATGATTTTTTTCAAATTCTTGATATCAATGGGTAACTGAATGAAAGTAAAAAGTTGGACAAATAACGTGATTTTAATTTGGATATGAGAAAAAAAATGAGTTGCCTCTTCGTATGAAGAAGGGCGCAGTTGGAACATTCTTAAGGTGCCTTGCAATGGGGCTGGAAAAATGGGAAATCCCAGATTAGAAACACTTCAGTAGACTAAGAATACTTCAATATACAGATAAACCCTCGCTCATGTAATCGCTCGCCATTATCCTTTTCTTTCTTCTCAACTCGTTATAAAATCATAAACCTTTTTTCTTTGGGATTATGCTTTATACTTCACAATTAATATGAAAGTAATTTGCCGATGGGGAAAAAACTGTCCGAAGTATAATTAATTTCCCATCTCTGATTAATTAAAATACCGGCTTAATTCAAAGCAATGGCTCACTTTCTTCATAATACAAATCTCGGTCTTCATTAAATGTAGGACAGCATATAAAGACCGATGTGTTTCCTACATAAAACCCGCCGTAAAACATTAATTTCTTCAATGAATATTCACTTTGTTTACAATGATTAAACGGGCTGTAAGATCAGACGAACCATTTAGAAGGGAAGGTTATCATATCATATTTGCTTATTGACCATTTTTAGTGGTAAATATTTTGTTTAGCGAATTGAATATCGAACAGTTTGACGAAATGTACTCATGGATTCATTTTATGGTGATTTATATATTGGAAATCTCATAGTTATTTTTCGTTGTATTTAGTTCTTTGCAAATATGGAACGACAACTCTTGGAAGAAAAATGGCAGACGACATCGATTTCAGTCGTTAAAACGTGAAATGGTTTAATGAATGTATTTCGATGTTGAGTACTGAACAGATTTAAAAGAACATAGACATATTTTTCTCAGTTTGATTTCTGCAAAATAATATTCAATTTCCTTCATTTGTTCGCTTTCATTATTTCGCTCAGTTTCTTTGACAATCGTTCAAGAATATGCCTTTTAAAATAATGTTTGTCAAAATTACTTTTTTCCTTTTATACTAATATTAATTTTAAAAACAGGTTAGTATTACCATTAGAGATTTTTTAACGAATTTAATTAACTCAGAGACAAAATCAAAACACGGAATTATGGTGTTTAAAATATTATGTTCCACCATTTTGTGACCTGTGTGTGACTAAAATAAATTTAGTAGATATCGGTTAAGGATGTCAGCTTTACGGGGATTGTTAGTAGATTTGCGGTAATTGTTAGAAGATTTTGCAATCTCTGTGTTTTCGTTGTTTCTTAGTCACAGGTGCAATCGGTTTCCGGAAAGGCTTTGCCGACAATTCACGGTTACATAGTGAAGTCAAATAAATTAATATATTCATATATGTTTAAAAATTAAGACGGGGCTTGTTTTTTAAAAATAATTTCACGGAAGACAGTAAAACTACTAAGACCTAACTTTTAATGAGTATGAGAAAGAAAGACACTATTAAAGAGAGAGAAAAATGAAATAACAATAATTAAGATGGCATTACATTTAAATTTTGAAGTTCAGAGTTGACTGTGAAGAAAGAAATTAAAGACAAGCGAGAAGTGCGATAGAAAATACTATTAGCATAGAACTTACGGTTATATCTAGCCAATTCAATTGTTAAATGATGTCACCTTGCCGACAATCTGGCACTATACTTAGACATAAAGTGTATAGACCATAGAGGAAAGTTTATCATAACATTTACCATGAAAGTAATTCTAAAAAAGCCACATGAAAGGCCCATTACCGTGATGGGAAAGTAACTGAAACCGAGATGGCAGGTCAGGACCAATAATATTGCGGATTCTTCTTTGGATTTTATTCAGAATCTCTAAATATATAACAGGAGCAGCAGACACGATGTGGGAGCAATATTCAAAAGCATAGACGAATTGTAAACTATGTAAGTTAGATTCTGGAGAAAAAATTGTCTAGCCCGACACAGAGATCCAACTTTCTTAGCAGCGGAACTAGCAATGGATTCAATATAATCTTTCCACTTCATGTAAGCAGAACATTTTAGACCGAAAAGGCGCAACGTATTAATTAAAAATTATGTATTTTTCTAATATCTGTATGTAAAAATGTTTAAGTGGACAATTCTTTAAATAATAATTAGTTTAAAATATTTCCTAAAATTAAAGCTAAAAATTATATAAAAGGTGACGATATTTAAATTAAAAGTTAATAATTCATAGTTTTCATTTAGTATTTTTTAAAGACATATAAATGTCTAAAATGATTTACTACGCGGGTATCACCATGGATTCTTCAACGTGTCGTAATAGTTAGCAAACTTGTCTTACAAGATCGATTACAATTGAATAGTGATTTCGGTCCTCACAGGATGTCCCATAATTTCGGCTTTGTGTCATATGTAAGCTACGCTTATGAAATCACTATTTGGGCACTTATACGTGATGTAATGGTTAGTGAGAACGTCTCGATGGAAGGATTACAACTGAATAGTGCATTCGGTCCTAATTAGGTGTCCCATACTTTCGGCCTTGTGCCATGTCTAAGCTACGCTTATCAAATCACTATTTAGGCACTTGTACGTAGTATAATGCTTAATAAGCCCGTCTCGCTAGAACGATTATGATTGAATAATGAATTCGATCCTCACTGTGTGCCCCATATATTCGGCCTTGTGCAACATTTTACCTATTCTTATCAAATCACTATCTGGGCACTTCGACATGGAATATGGGTTAGTAAGCTTGTCTTGCCAGATCGATTACGATTGAATAGTGAGTTCGGTCCGCACTAAGTGTCCCATAATTTCAGCTTTGTGCCATATCTAAGCTACATTTAGCAAATTACTATTTGGGCGATTCGACGCCTTTTTCCTGATCCCTCGATGACATAAATTTAAGCGTGATACTAGATTGGCATTTAGGCCCCATACTTTTACTGTTGAAAGGGTTAAATGAAACGGTCACCTCTACTCCAAAAGTTTCTTTTCTCGCACTTCACGACTGGGGAAATCCTTCCTGTTTATTCGCTTCGCTTAAAAGTACAATCTTCAAAAATTTAAATGCCATGTCAATGGCCATCTTGTGTCGTCTTGAATCCCGTTATCTTTTATCCTTTCCTCACTCCCTCCCTATACCCAGTCTTTTCTCTCCCTTTCACTCCCCAGCGTACTAGTGTTATTTCCGCATTGCTTGGGTGGGTGGGGGAATTGATTAAAAAATAAAATAAAGAAAGATCAATAACCAAAGAGCATCCTTCAAATCTACAAATCAACTATTCGCCCTTGCATGGAGTATTGATGCCATATACGATCTGGAGCCCTTCCTAATTGTCTCTTGTACTTGATAAAATCCAGAGACGGATATGCAATGTAATTGGTCCTGATCTGGCATCTCGTCTGCAGTCGCTTTCTCACAGACGTGCCGTCGCCTCCTGCTGTCTTTTTTCACAAATACTTTAATGGTAACTGCTCCTTTGAGTTGCTTTCGTTGGTTCCCAGAATTGGTTGGTTTCCATGAATTTAAGCGTTCCTCTTGGCTGGCATCTCGCTTTTACCTTTTCAATGTCGAATCTGTTAAATGTAGCCGTCTCTTCTACTCCAATAGCTTCATGTGTCGCACCTCTCGCCTGTGGAACTCCATCCCCTTTTCCCGTTTCCCTGATAGCTATAATCTTCAACTATTCAAATGTAATGTCAATCGATGTCTCCAGATGCCTTGATCTATGCCCTATACTTTTCTTCATTCTTTCCTCTATCAATCCTATTTGCTCTCTCTCCAACTACCTGTAACCCCTTGCGTGCTAGTGGCTTCCCGCCTTGCTTGGGGTGAAACGCTTAAAAAAAAAAAATTGAATTTTTAAATTGGTCAGATAAGCACCTCTCGTAGGTTAATTTGTCACTTATCAAAACTTAGTTCATATGGCGCATATCGATAAGCACCTAACAGACAATCAGTATGTAACTATTAATATAAGACTAATACGAGAAGATGTCATGAAAATATTATACAGCAGAAACTGTAAACGATAATAGTATTGGTAATATGTGCCGTCGCCTTATAAGGAAACATTCCCAATTCATTAACCGAACAACCTGGGTTACTATGGATTGAAAGTGATAAAATATTTCTCAGTAAAACAGCTCCCAAAAGGTCACTATTACCGTTCATTCCATTATCGACGGTGGCTTCCTTCTTAATCATTTGTCTACTGTAAGAACGTCAACATCTTCATTATTTCATTATTTAACTGTTGCTACTTTTGAAAGTCTGCAAGTGATGTGTTTTCTTCTATTTGTGTTTACTTAGCGCCAGTCCGAAAAGTTTCGAAGTTGGATTTTCCTCGCTAAAAGCTACAGAGTTCATTCACCTGAATATTTTAATCATTGACCTGAGTAAGCGGTTCCGTACCGCTGACAGATTATACATTTCTAAACGGGTTTTGTGCCCGGCATGGCATCCAGTTGAAAGTTTCGTTATGAGGAGAGGCTGTTTAAGAACATGACATTTTACGTTGATGGTTTGGTTTTTATAGCAATTTGCGGTACTGGAAAAAACTAGCACTGACGCGGCTGTTTTCTATGTTCAACTTCTTTTTCACCTAAACTTAATTTGTTATAACTTATTCAAATGCCAAGCTATCCGAGGACCATCATTATTCCGTAGATTTGCGTAATTTACTCATCTAAACCATTATTTTCACACGATCTTTTTGTCGTACAGAACTTAGTAAATACGAACTATTTTGTAGATTTATATAACCTTTAGGGATACAGTCATTTTTCTTTTTTTTTTTTGGCTTTATGTGTGTCTATAATCAAGTGTATATTATATATCATTTGCAATAAAGGAGATATTTAGTCTATGATATTTGAAAAACTTCCCCGTGGAAGTCGTTGGTAGGTTTGATTGATTCTTTTCTACGGTTTATCAAATTCAGAAAATATTTTTAGAATTTTAGAATTTTTTTTTATGAATAATATTGATTTAAACATACGAGTTTTACTAATTAACCCATTTTTCGGAGGAAGAAGTTGCTTAATACCTTTGAATAAATGATATACTTAGGCTCCAAGTTCTTTGGTTAATATTTTGGTATGAAGGTTATTCATTACTTTTTTCTGTCGCGTTTGCCTTTAATATATCTTTTGAGTATCTAATTTTCCGAACCGTCTTTTCTCATGTATAAATGTCTTTTTTTGTTTCCAGTTTCTCCCAACTTTCCTCGTTGGTTAGATATACAGACTAAAATATACCCACCATTCTTCTGTAGAACCAGATGTTTTGCCACATTTCTGTAGCGTTTTTTTCTCACTATGAAGAGATTGTTCAATATTTACTGGTATTATATAATTGTTCAGTACTCATTTCTTCGTTTCTATCGAATTTAGGTTTGGGAAAGCATCCTTACCTACGTTTAAAATATTTTATTTAGTGATTTGCTGTTTGTTGTCAAGTCCCGTGAAAACTTTGCACATATATTTAAATTTTATATATAATTTTTCAAAATATGTTATTATGTAGCTACTAAAAGATTTATCAACGATACTAAAACACAGAGAGAAAATAACTTTGGAAAGTTTATTCATAATTTTAATTTGCATGTGCAGCAATTCATTCAAAAGACTGCTATTTTCATATTATAAATGATGTTTTTTTAATTTTTTGGTTGGTACACAAGACATACTCTCATCCTGTCTCCTACACAGCCTATTGCATTTCACGTTTATATCGTGAGACAAGGATATATACAAATGTTTTATAGATTATGTAACAGCATTTAATACAAAGAACTGTTTGAAATGCCAGAATGGTTTTATTTATTTGGTAAATATATTCGAATAATCAAGATCTTACACTGGAAGCAAATCACATACATACGGTTAGAAAATGAATTCAATTAAAGCCTCCCACAATCGAAATGGGCGTAAGACAATGATGTGTCTTCTCGCCGGACTATTTCAACCATGATAGTGAGATGGCCCTAAGAGCATTAAGTCCTACTTGGATTCATTCTTGGCGACTACACTCTTAAGAACATGAAATATGCAGATATCAGAGTGTTGAAAACATGGAAGGAAACTACAACTTCTACAGAATGTAGCGTAGGAAAGTGAGAAGAAAGAATTAAACATCAATTTCAAGAAGATAGAATGCAGGATTGTTAGCAAAAGAAATCGCCCAACATGCAAATTACATATTACATATACCAAAATCAACAAGTGCAACAATTTAAATATCTAGGAAATTTTTTAACAGTGCATGGATGGAAAGTGCGACACTGAAATCTGATAGCAAATGCGGTCCTCCAAAAGCTAAGCAAAGTATTAAGAAACTTGAAAAAATTTTTAGAAAAAAAAAAGCTTACTGAACTCATGCAATATCAGTCCTCCTATACTGTAGTCAATGCTCGACAATTTTTTCACAGATGAAGAAGTGACGTGAAGTAAAAAAAATGTGGTTATACAGAAGGAAACTGAGAATACCATGGACCGAACACGTGAGCAACGATAAAGTTTTAGAGAAATAAAAACCAAATAAACCACATATAATTAACAACGGGAAGAGACAGTTGAAATTTCCGGTTCTCATAATGAGGAAAGTGAGTTTCGAAAATTGTTACTCATAGGACACATTATAGGTAGGAAAGACAGTGATAATAGCAGCAATTGGAATTAGAGATCCTCTGAGACAATGTTAGGGAAGTGGGAAAATTACTGACCATGAGAGAATAGATGTCTCATGAGGCGTGTTCTTTAACGCATATATCATTTGTATTTTTAATGATTCAAGAAAACAACGAAACTCCAAATGTCAATCAATAAGCATATATTGAAATAATATACACAACCGAAATATACAATAATTTGTATTCACTGTATAGATTAAGGGAAAATAAGTTGCTTCCCTTTTACCGTATCTTGATTTGTATTTAATTGTTCGGAAGGAAGTTCTCGTGAGAGAAAAATATTTAGGAATCAATATCAAAGGACTGTTTGTTAGAATAAATAGCACAGGAATACAATTGATCAGAAAGTGTGTTGTGTTACAGAAATCAACAGAGTCCTAATTGATTGAACTTGGTTGAGTCACAGAGAGATATGTATATATGTATTACAAAATCTGTGTATGTGTGTGCGTTTGAAATGTTTTGAGTAAAGTCATACGTTTGTGCTGACAGGCGAAATTTGCTGGACTCTACTGGCGGCTTATGACAAAGTCGCTTCTTTTAAAGCTACATGTAGGCTCCCAGCAAAAACGCGGGAAAAGTTGATTTTGCACTAAAATATGTTATTGGTTAAAATTTGACCAATCTTTGAATTTGTACTAACGAAACAAGTAAGCAAGTTCAAAACCGAAAAATTGAAAGCAACGACTGCGATGGCTAAATTGCCCTATAGAAAGGCAGTATTTATTGGCCAATCGCAGATGAATAAAATGTGGGCGTGGAAAACATAGCAGTCGCTACAGATGGTTGTCAGCAATAGGAACACACAATGACACGAACAGCGAATTGGTAATGATAATAATAGCCGTTTCCCTCCGAGGAAACATTTAGCATTCATTGACAGAGCAGCAAGTACTGTATTCTGTTTGAATTTATAAAATCTTTCTCTTACAACAAAGTTTTAGGAAAACAGGTTTCTGGAGTCTAGCAGGGTTTATCGCCCTTTTCAGAATTGATGTGGGGTTTTCATTCCTAACCTTTTATTAGAAGTGGTGTATAATGTTAACATCTTGGTCATGCCATTATGTTCCCTTCGATTTACATGTATTATCCATTTTGGCTGTTGCTGCTGTTGGTAGTCCTTAAGTCATGTCGTTTTTGATATTTGGTACAGTTGGAGTATAAAAGTATGAATAGCCACATATGGAAATATTAATTGTTTCCTTACAAGGAAACATTTGGCATTCATTGACCAAGCAGCCAGTACTGTTTTCAAGTACTGATGTGGGGTTTCTGTCATAACCTTTTATTTGAAGTTCTGCAGAACAGTATTATATTGATTATGCTTGTATTTTCTCTTCGAGTTACATGTGCTTTTCATTTTAGCTGTTGCTGCTATTGGTAGTCCTGAAGTGATATGGTTCTGTTATTTGGTACAGTTCTTTGTTTATAATTCTGTGGCGTCAGTCCACAATGGTCAAAAAGTATAATTTTACCAAGGCCCTTAAGATTTACTCGCTTGAAGTCTTTTTCACTAATGATATTTGAAAGCGGTTGCATACAACTGACAGTTGCGATATTTCTGAACGGGTTTTGCGCCATGCATGGCATTTATATGAAATCCGTTTCTATCTATCGAGACTCATTAAGAACATGACTCGAGTTGTGGAGAACCATGATCACCTGAGTCCAGAAGAGACACGGCACATAGAAGAAGAACGAACCTATTTGTAAGTCTTAGATGACTAGGTGTTAAGGGTAACCATAGAAAAAAATTAAAATTAAAAAAAAAAAAGCAAGTGAATAGCAAAATAAATTTTATGTTAATTAGTGTTCAAATGTTATTTTATTTTAATGTAACTATTTCTAATATAAACAGCACATGAGAGTAAGCCTGTCACTCCAACAAATAATTTATTCTAATTATAATAACTGACCACAAGAAAGGATCCTTGTCAGCTATGGCGGTTAACCAATCCCTGTTGTAGACACTTGTATCAGTACATTAATATGTATTCATCATCTAAAGGACCCACCTGTGATTTATACCGCAACTAAACGCATCATCTGGCAAGATCAACAATTTGAATGAGGCGAGTAAGATCAAACCCTCGGCCACAATGACCTGTGACTTCATGCTAGCACAACCATTGACGAACAATTCCATCTACCCCGTGTCATTCACAAGGCTTGGGGGTCAACACATGGCGGAATATTCAGAAAGTTTCTAACGGCAGCGCAAGCTGCGATCTTCTCCCAAAGCTGATAGCATCAAGAAGTCACCTTTTTCTGACAAAGTAACAATGGCGAAATTCGAACCCGTGTCTCATGGTCGGAAAGCGAACCTTCTAATCACTATCGCACTTGCAATTATTTCCCGCAAAAATATATTATAACATGAATGCCCCTTGTAAATATATTATATGAATATAAGAACATATAGAACGCGCTACTCCCATTAGTTGATTGATAAAAAGGGTTTTGCATAATTAGTGCTAAGGATATTATTTCAGAATCATGAAAACTAAATAGAATACGCTAATCTGACGAGGTACATCACACTGTTCTGTGGCCAAAAAATAGATGAACAAATTAGAAACAGAAAGTTAACTACTCAAATATAGAAATCAATGGCACATTGTTCTTGTTGCCAAATAACTTTATATAAATTCAGAAACTTGGAGAAAAGATGGGTCATGATAACGAAGGCGAAAAATTACGCTTTATTCTGTCCAAGAAACAGTTAACTATTTTAAGGACCAAGAAATAATGAAATATCATTGTAACATTGTCTGGAAGGCATATTTCCTATTTTGGTCCCAAATAGTCATGATTATTTCGGAAACCTGAATCGTGGATGGATAGCAAAGTTCATTCTTCATTTCAAAGTCTCCAAAACCGAAAGAGACTTTCTAAATAGTAAGAGAAATGAAACGTCGTTTTTGCGATAAAATAAATAGAGATAATTTGACGAACTTGAAACACAGACGAAACATTAATATAGAAAAATAAATCACACATCTTCCTTACCATGAAACAGGTGATATCATTTCAAAGCTTTTAAACAAGGAAAACTGTTATTTAAGTGGACAGATATCACACGTAGTTCTCGATTCAAATAAGATATTTTTAAACAACTAACACGGACTGATAACATTACACTGAAAGGAAATCATGCTTCCTTTTTGCCTTCAAATATGGAAACGTATATTCGCAAACGGAATACATTGGCTTCTCCAAGAAATCACGCATCGTTTTTGATAATACAAAGATAAAAATATATATATATATATTTAAATCTTAAGATGTCAACATATGCGTTCTAATAATTCAAAAGAAAAAACAGAAAATTCTGATAGGGTTAAAGAAAGTCATATTTTGTTATTGATATAAAAACAGTTTAGATTCAGAACTTTGCAACATGAACGGTTCACATTAAACATCCCATTTTTTTTCTATAAAACTTTTTTTTTTCTTCTATAAAACAATGTAAGAGAAGGTTTGGCACGATGGTCATCTTCACAAGTTGAAGGGGTTTCTCGTCGATTTTTTGATTTTATTCAATCTAATTAAATCGAGACATAATCGTTGAGTTGAATCAGTGATCTATCCCCGGACATATTTTGTTTCTAATTTATATCACTGACATCTAACCATCACTCTACACCCGCCGGATATCTATGCTCGATGACACAACTAATTAATCCTTTCTAAATCATAAGTATGATATATTGTATGAAGTCAAATTGAATGCTGATTTCGAATATGACTGTTAATCATAAACTGGAGCAGGAAATAGCTTGTCAATTGCTGCCTCTAAAACAAAACTGCTATCATTTAATAGCCTTAGAGTATCTTTTATGCCTTACATAAGGATGGCTGGTGCTAATATAAATTGGAATAATTATATTGAATCAGTTGCTAAATGTACTGCTTAGAAAGTTGGCACACTGTGTCATGCGAGGCCCTTTTTACTCTCTAGAAACTCTCTTGCACCATTATAAGTCTACCATTTACCAAGGCATTAGATATCGTTGCCATATCTTGCCTGCTGTTTCTGCTATATATTTTGAGATACTTGGCTAAACTCAAAGAAGAATCCGCAATATTATCAGTATCGGCCTGTCATCTCTGACTTAATGATTTTCACAACACTTTAATTTGGCCTCCCTTTATATTTTAAGCTTTCCTCTATTAGTCGATGAACTTGATGAACTTAAGCGTAGTACTTGATTGGCCGCTAGGTGTCATCATTTATTTGTTGATAGATGTAACTGTAAATGATAGCTAATAGTCTCTTTTTCCGCACTTCTCGCCTATGGAAATCTCATTCAACTTCTTGGTTTTCCTGTCAAGTGCAATTCAAAAGAATTACATTTATATCGAATTAATAGATTTATTTTTAATTGAACGCTTGTTTTACTCCTAACTGTATTGTTAGTGTATAATCGTGTGTGGGAAAAAAAGCTCTTTGTTTTTTTAAGGAGTGGGTATTACGTCTGCCGATTCCCCACTTGAGAAAACTTGAAAGAAAATGTGCTCTCCGGCTTCGTTTGAACCTTGCTAGACTGTGACAATCTCTATGTGGTGGTTCGATCAAAAGCACACCGGATGTGGCAGTGAATTTAAAATACTTCTTGAGAGCGTATTTTCTTTACAGACTGTTAAAAAATGGCATAAAAATATAAAAATAACGTTTGAATAAAATTAATTACAACGAAAATTGTCATATGTCTCGGCGGTTCATTCTTCCTCCTCCATAAGTTTTCTAATTTTCATATATCCTATTGCCTTTAGTCTCCCGTAATTCCTTGTGCTGTAGTGGTTTATTGCCTTGCTTATGGTGAACGGGTAAAAAATTAAAGACAAAAAAACTTACAAATGCTGTTAAACAAACTACTTAATTTTCCCTGAATGAGAAAACACTTATTTCCCGACATCAAATAAGGTCGTATATTGTCAGAGACTTGAAACAATGTCGGATTACTGTAAGACATCATAATGTGTTTTTTTATTATCGTATAATCTTATTCTAAGCCTGATTGTCTCGCTGTTACTTCCATGTACATTACTCCCTACCAATGCTTGATAAATAATAGTCTATTCCGTTTGTACTGATTATAGTTGTAATTTGATATCTTTTTAAGGAGATACTCTAGGATATAACAGAAATCGTTTTGATCATTATCAGCGGAGTGTCGCGGACCTCACAAAAACCAAATCAAAAGACCCTGATAAATCGAGGAAATAACCTTGAACATCCTTCAGGCTTGGGCAGATGGGCTAAGATGGAAAGTGAGACAAATACTGGAGAAATCCACCCCCACCAAATCAAACACCACGTAACTGGAGAGGCTGGCAATCTGAACCCTACAGAAGAAAGAAAACATCATCATGCTACCAGCTGACAAAGCCAATACGACTTTCGTGCTGGACAAGTCAGAATATACAAGAAAACTGGAAGACCTCATTAGAAATGGTAGCTACAGTAAAGTAAAGAAAGATTTAACAATGTAACCAGAACGAAAACTGTCGCAGATCCTAATCAAGAACAAGAACGACTTCCCACTAAAATATACAAGCTACCTCACATATACAGTCTCCTAAAAATTCATAAAGATATTTTGCTCAGGCAGATTGTTAGCTACCACGGCCCTGTGTGCCACCCTCTGGGTCGCTTCTTTATAGATATAATTGATTCACCTTTATATGTTCAAAACTTCGCTCATTTCTCATCTAATCCAACCAAATCCAATAATTGCTAGGAGAACGGATCAGTATACCAATAGATAACTAGAGATGATGACTTTCTATTCGCAAACAACACACTTCGGAATGGGATTAGACATATATTGACAGGGTTAGCAATTGGTTCGCCATTATCATCAGCAATGGCAAACATATAAATGGAATATACATGGAAATGGCTTTAGAATCAAAATCACTAAACCCAACCCTATGGTTGAGATGCGTAGAGCACACCTTCATACTCTGACCACACTATGAAAAAGTCCAGCTACTACTGGACCATGTGAACTCAATAAGCTCATCGATACAGTTCACTATGGAGAGAGAAAACAACAAATTTATATTCCTATATTAATATCTCGAACAGAGTATGGGTTCAAGATATCCGTATTCCACGAGTCATTATTCACTGGACAATACCTCATCTTAAACTCCTAACGCCTGCAGCTTACAAAATCGAGCAAAAGTCATATGACGATCCAGAAATGTTCAGTATAAGCAGTCCCCTACAACGTAAAACTACCCTGGGTACATGGATAATAACATCCAGAAAATAGATTCGGTCTGCCTACCCTATGTAAATGGATTATCGGAGAAAATGCAAAATATCTGACGTCCATATAAGACCAAGATGGTCTTCAATAGTGGTTCGACAATTCGCAGACACCTCTTCCGAGCAACACATCCATAGATGTGAGCATGACACAAGGACTGTATGTATGCCCTCACGTGCAGCTGTAGTAAGGAAAATAAATTGAGAAACAGATCGCCCCTTCAAGTAACACTGCCAGAAAATCGTAAAGCCGTAATACGAGGGGAAATAGAAAAATCAGGTGTAGCTTACCCCATATGGAGGGACGAGGCTGAAATAATAGACGGAGAACTGCACTGGAAAATATAAAGATTTATGGAATCAGCACCTATGCTAAGCCACAAAAAACTCATAAGCCGGACAAGCATAGAAATAAATACAATATGGAAACAAATAATTCGGATTGCTAGAGAAAAGCAATAGTAACAACAAAATTGCAATATGAGGTTTGAAAAAAAAAACAAAAAAAACTGAGACATTAGCTTTATAAGTTCAAACAATTTATACACTGATGTCTTCAAAGACACATGTTCCCGTGGATAAACGCATTGGTTGGATCCAGTGACATAACCCAAAGAGCTGTAAGTTCAATAACTGGCTACTGTAATGGTGAACAAACATTTGAGTTGGGTCAAAGGGAGATTAGAGATATCTGGAAGTGTCTTCAAACTAGAACAATCTACCGCGATGGACGGAATAAAGGGCTCAGTTCGAAATTCCAATCACCTGAAGAAGACTGGCGCGTACAACGACCGAAACGTTGTGAAAATAGCACATGAGAACAGTCCGATAATGTAAATAAAATAGAAAATCCCTGAATTTTTTACAGGTATTTCAAGTGTTAAATAATTGTGTTCAAGCGAAAATAAAGCGATTCATGTTGGACAATAAATAACATTTCTTTCGAGCAATCAAACACGTTAAGAACATTGAAATCCAGACGGAATACACAAGAAAATCCGCTTTTGCTTGTTGACATTAGATAGGGTATGAGAATATATGACATTTGAAACACAGACCGGTCACATCTTTCTTGTCATCAAATATTGCAATATAATTTCAAAATCTTAAATATCACTGACGGATTATTTGAACGTTGTCAAGGAATCATGATTCCTTCCTCCTCTCAAAAATGTTGATATAATTCCAGAATATTGAAATAAAAGCCGAATCACTTTCAGCTCTAAAAGATATTAACATTTGGACGCTGACAATGGAACAATTTTAGAATGTCGAAAATACGCTTGGTGTCGCATGTTTTTCTGAATGTAAAGTTTAGATATAAAAATAATGAATAAATTATTCTTCTATTAACTTTCTGCGCACGTGGCTATCTTTCAGAGCGTATTAGTATGGCCGAGCACCCTTGTTGAGAAACATTGATTTTAATCAAATGTCACTCAATTCTTTTCCTTCAAATATGATAGGATATTTTCAGATCTTTGACATATGAATAGATTACGCTAACCTAGTCAAAAATACACATTTCTTTCTATCAGTGACGTTGATACAATTTCAGTATGGGTTAAACCGAGATAACTGGCACTTGCCTCTCAGATAAACGCCGTTCATTATTGCTATCAAATAGAGTAAGACAATTTAAGAACCTTGAAACACGAACAAATCACTCTAACCTGGTCAGGTAATGACAATACTTTCCAACCATCAAATCCAGCGATTACAATTAAGGAAGCATACTGGTCTGAAGAGAAATACGAACTTCACGTCCTAGGGATATTAACACACCAAAACAAGGAGGCCTGCTATTGTAGCTTTAAGTGATGAATGATTGTAGCAAATATGAATCGTGACAATTCGTTAAATAATGAGGAAAAATGCTATATCCCTCGGAAATGAAGAAATTGCCAAGTTTACAATTAAACAATTAATGGCTATAATGTTACATCTTTTAAAGAATGGATAGTTATCGGAGAACTTCTTACAGAAACGTATATTCTTTTTTTAAGCATTTAACCCCTAGCAAGGCGGGAGGCCACTAATACGCAAAGGTTTTATAGAGGATTTGGAGTGAGAGCAGGTAGGAATGAAGGAAAGGATGAAGAGAAGGATAATGGATAGATCAAGGCAACTGGAGATGTCGATCGACATTACATTTGAATAGTTGGAGATTATAGCTGTCAGGGAAACAGGAATAGGGACGGCGAGAGGTACGAGACATAAAGCTATTGGAGTAGAAGAGACGGCTACATTTAACAGTTTCAACAGTAAAAGGGTGAGAGCGGGATGCCAGCCTCGTAGGACGCTTGAATTCGGGAAATCTTGGAACCAGCAAAAACAGCTCATCGGAGCAATTGCCATGAAAGTATTTGTGAAAAAGACAGAGAGAGAGAGAGGGAGAGAGAAAGAGAGAGAGAGAGAAAGAGAGAGAGAGAGTCGACGGTACGTCTGTGAGAGAGCGACTGCAGAAGAGATGCCAGATCAGGGCCAATTATATTTCATATCCGTCTCTGGATCTTATCAAGAACCCCCAGGCAAACAGACATTCTAATGGAGTGGGGGCAGGGAAGGATCTCTGTAGTGATTAATAGAGAGCAGTTTTGTTTTGATGACGTTAAAGTTAACCAGCCAATTATGACCCCAGTTCACAACCGATTGTAGGTCCTTTTCGAGACAAACGGACAGTTTGTTTTGTCAATGACACTAGATTTTTTTTTTGAGGCAGGAGTAAATTGTAGTGTCGTCCGCGTAGATGACCACCTGGGAGTCAATGGCGTCAGGAATATCATTCATGAAGAAAAGGAACAGAGTAGGGCCTAGGGTGGAGCCTTGGGGAACATTTGCGTTCGTAGGATAGGAACTGGAAGAGAATCCGTTGAGAACGACCTTCAATTCACGTTTAGACAGAAATGATTGTATTAAGTCAAACAATCGACCTGTAATATCATAACCCTGGAGCTTGCGAAGAAGGCCGGTATGCCAAACCCGATCAAACGCCTTGGATATGTCTAGGGCCACAGCACAGGCTTCTCCGTTATTCTGAAGAGCTTGGTAGACAATTTCAGTGATTGTGGTAAGGACATCAGCTCTAGATCGGGCAAAGCGGAAACCATATTGCTTGTCTGAGAGCAGACTGAGATGTAAGGCGGTGGACCACTTCGGCGTTGATTAAAGCTTCGAAGATTTTGCCGAAGAGTGGTAGGAGACTGATCGGACGGTAATTAGATGGGTCAGAGGGGTTGCCAGAGTTCTTAAAGACGGGAAAAATTAATGAGGATTTCCAGCAGTCTGGAAGAAAAATTCCCTGAGGCAGTAGTTGTATAATTTGGAGAGGGCAGGCGCCAGTTCAAGCGCACATTTCTTCAAAACAATGGCTGTTATCTCATCCTCACCACTAGCCTTGTGGGGGTCTAAATTAGAGATAATGCCCAATACCAATACCAATACCGGGGTTATGTGCAACTCACTCAGAAGGGCCTCAGTTCTAAGAGGGAAATAGGGTACGGGTACACCGGAAGAGTCGAGCGTTGAATTGAATGAGGAGGCTTTCATTTTCACAGAACTTCTTTTCCTCGTTGCCTTAGCTCTTTTGATTGCAATCTGTTCCTCTGTTTGTGGGTCTTTCTTTTTGCGAGGAATACTGTTGCTTAATAGGATAGACAACAATAAACTATAGAAGAACTCAAAATTGATCGCTGCATTTAAGTATTGCATTAATATTTAAGCCTGCATTTTAAAAGTTCAACAATAATTCTTCAGCAAAATTATTTTTATTTCAAAAACATTTTTTTTTTATTTCATGGGTGACTTTCGCTGGATGTCGCAATTAATTTCAATTATTCGCAAATTTATCTCCAAGTTAGGAATATTGTTATCTTACTTTTTTGTACGATAACAATATTTATAATTTGGAGATAAATTTGCGAATAATTGAAATATGACGCAAAAAATCACGTTAAAAAAATTCCCGAAAACAATAGCAGTAATGAAAATTTGGGAATTCAAAATTTCAGAATTGCAACTCTATATCCGATCAGTAGTCTATTTAATTCGCTTACAGAGATGGCCTGATTATTTATTAAAATTGCTGATATCCCCTGACGAGTTAACGTAACGTTTTCTGGAGGGTCCGTCTACCAAAATCTAAACTTAGGATGCTGAAGGTCACATCAATCAGCAAAGTGGCAAATATTTGTACTAATCAGATGTGTGTATTTATATATATATATATATAATTGTGTGCGCGCGTGCGTGTGTGTGTGTGTGTGGCCCGACGATTGCGTTAAACATAATATAGTCTGTCGTCACTGATCGTTGACTTTAATGTTCAATTTTATAGTTACATACGCTCTATCTCTGATATTGAGCACCATATACTATAAATATAACATAACATAAAACTATATTTTTGATATATATATATATATATATATATATATATGTATATATATATATATATATATATATATATATATATATATATATATGTATATATGCGTGTGCGTGTCTGTGTGTGTATGCGTTGTATAAAATATTTTTTGTTTTATTATTTCATTTAGGTTCCTCAACTAGTTTCGACCAGCATAACCATCGTCAGGAAAAAAGTCCTGCTTATTAGTAGCAGTGAAGTATAGGAGTAAATGACCGTCTCTGAACAAACTGAACTTTATCTGCAGCTTTGATTTGTTTTTTATCGTTAATTTTGGTCAATCCTTATGTTGGTTAAATGGCTTTTTGCAAGTTTTTTAAGATAGAGGTTGCGAGATTCACACACACACACACACACACACACACACACACGTGTGTGTGTGTGAATGTGAATTACAATTAATGAGATCCAAACAATTTACCTCATACAGAAGACAATTTCGTTCATGGGAAATCTAGAAATGTTGAATATCTTAATAAGGGTTTTGTTGCTTTTAATAATCAAATCACTTTCCTAAATCACTAAAATAAATGTATTCTAAAAAGATTAACGTGAAACAAAAAATAAAATGCAATGTAGTATCTCATTGATTGCCTGTACATTTTAATATATTATGTCGTTATATTTGCTTACGATCATTGCTTATTATCTACTATCCAAATAATATATGAACATTTTATTGGTATGTAAGGGAAACCAGGTTGTGTAACCGATATATATATATATATATGTTGATGATTAAAATAAAAAGTATTCCACCTGTGCTTCTTGTAATATGTAAAATACTTTGGTTAATAAAACAAGGCTAAACGAAATGGTACCAATCAGTACGATAAACAATGTAATCGATGTAATCGACCTGCTAATAAGGCCAAAAAACGTTTCAAACATGTAAGTTAAAGACTGTTATGTTGAAAAGTGGAAAACTATTACTGGAGATAGATTTGGCTGGAGAAGATTTATTTGGGAACGCTGAAACAATTCTGAGCAAAAGAGAATTGGGATTTCTAACAAAAAAATGTCGCTATTAGAAAAGGAGAAATGGAATCCATCTGAAAGCTATTAGGAAACCAACACAGTTGCGTTATTCGTGGAAAAGTCACCATTTCGGCGGTTGGTTCAGACAGTCATATAAAATGGTAACAGAGGGGGGGGGTCAGGTGCAAACTCCTGTGAATACAACACTACCAGAAAGACCTTTAGTTTACAAATGCGAGTTTTCTGACAAAGTTTGTAAAACTGTTTCGGGACTCAAGCAAGTTTCCAACATAGGTAACAGATAAAATGTATATTTGCTATGTCTGTAAGTGTTATGGACAAATATCCTCACACCACAGTTATGGTCCAAGTTAGAACCAAGGAAGAACAACACGAACACAAGAGTAGAATAACAAAGATATATTACTACAGAAATATAGTACAAGAAGTTGAAGGTGTTTGTAATGACTGTCCGTCTGGTTTAGAGTGAACTAATATTTTCTCGACTCGTTACACAATTCATTCATTATACCTCTTGAGATGCGCAGTATTCATAGTGTAAAGGAGAGTCCATTATCGTTTTAGGTAAGTTCCCATAACACCCCGCCTTCCAAAGCTTTTGCATCTCAGGGGTCTTTAGTATTTTTCCTCTTTTGATTTATTATCAATGGCTCTGTGACTTTTCTTTTCCTGGTTGATTTTCGTGGTTCAGACATTGTTTGCGGCCTTTGCATATCAAATGTGTCGAATATTGTATCCATCAGTTCTTCCTGAAGTTCATCAGCCTCTATCTTATTTGATTTACATGTCTTTTATGTGAGAATTTTGGGCCCTGTACTATGTAAACCATGTTCCCGATTCTTTTTTCAATTGTACTTTGCTCCCAGTTGGACGTATTGTTTTTATATATCTTAAAAAAAAACTCTCTCCTGGGTGAAATTTTCTTTTTGGTCCACATGACATTGGTATTTGCTTTGTTTGTTTTGGTAGCAATTTGTCAAAATACTGATCTGATTTTTGGGCGAACATCACTTGCGCTGGTGATAATAACGATGGCGTAGCACTGTTTGGTGTAATTTGATATACTTGTAAAAATTGTTGCAACACCTTTTCTGTTGGCACATCATATGCTTTCCTTAACGCTCTTTTGAGTGTGTCTACAAATCTTTACGCTTGCCCGTTTGATCTTGGGTGATATGGCGGGGATTTGGTATGTTTGAAAAATTTCACAAAATTCTTGAAAGTCCGCAGATGTAAATTGTGTCCCATTATCTGTGACAAAACGATCAACCACCCCGAAGCGAGCAAACAGCTCGTGGAGGCAATTCATGGTAGTTTCAGAAGTAGGTTTTCTGCAACGAAACACTTCTGGCCATTTGCTGTCTACTATGATCAAATAGTAGAAACCATCTATTGGACCTGCGAAGTCTATATGGATTCTTGACCATGGTCGATCTGTCTTTGGCCATGGCTTATGGATGATCGGCGGTGCTTTCGCTGCTAAGGAACACCCCTTACATTTTTCCACCATCTGTGTAATGTCTTGATCTATGCATTGCCAATATACGTAACATCACATTAACGATTTCATTCTATTCTTTCCTGGATGGCCCATGTGGAAGTCCTTTAGGATTTGCCTTTGTAGTGTTTTTGGAATTACTACCCTTTCGTTATATAAGTAGAACATTGTCACATGACGAAAAACTGTCTGATACATTTTTATTATTTTCTACAATTTTTGTTTTTGTTTCTTTTATGAATTCATCATTTTCTGCTTCATTTCTTATCTCTTCTAGTGTGACAGGGAGGTTTCGAACTGTACTACATAGAGATGTCCTGATATCTTCTTCATGTCGTAGGGCTGCAATTACGTAATCTTCCAATGACTCCGTTTTCTTAGGTATTAGTCTCAAGAGACCATCTGTATGTCCAATTTTTTTCGTGGGAAGATACTCCAATTTGAAATTGTAGTTCAGTAAATTTGTACCCCATCTTAGCAACCTATTTGCAGTGTAAACAGGTACACCTTTCTTCGATCCGAATATTGTTAATAACGGCTTGTGGTCCGTCTGTAAAATAAAAAATCTACCGTAAACATATGTATGACATCTTGTAACTCCAAAAATAATTCCCAGCGCTTCTTTTTCGATTTGTGAGTAATTTTTCTCTGTTGGTAGTAAAGTTCTTGAAGCATGCGCGATGGGTTTTAGTGTCCCATCCGGCATTTTATGCAGTATACATGCCCCGACTCCATAGGCACTCGCGTCACTTGCGACTATTATTTCTAATTTGGGGTCATAGTGCGCTAAAAATAGATCCGCGGTTAGCGTCTTAATTATTTTGTCAAACGTCTTCTGGCATTCATCTATCCCCTCCCAAACTTTTTCCTTCTTCAACAGTTCGTTTAGAGGTGCGCTTAATTTATGCATGTTTGGAATGAATTCTTGGTAATAATTCACTAAGTCTAAGAAGCTTTGTAATTCGGCTACGTTTTTTGGAGCTGGCATTTTTTATTGCCGTAGCCCTTTCTGGGTCTGATCGTCTTCCTTCTTCATCGATGATATGTCCCAGATATTTTATTTCCTTCATAAAGAAATCGCACTTGTTTTCTTTTACCTTGAAACCATAGTTTTGTATTCTTTTAAATACCTCTTGAACGTGTTCCCAGTGTTGCTCAATGTTTTGCTATTTACCAGTATGTCATCCAGGTATGCAATCGTGAAATCAAGTCCGCCTAGCATAGTATCCATTATGTATTGAAATATTGCCGGCGAGACCTTAATCCCGAATGGTAATCTTTGGAACTTGTATAATCCTTTGTGTGTGTTTATGCACAATAATCTCGAGCTTTCCTCATCTACTGGTATTTGTAGGTACGCTTCACTCAAGTTTATTTTTGAGAAAAATTTTCCTCCATTTAGTTTTGTGAAAACTTCTTCTGGACTGGGTAGAGGATAGTGGTAATCCTTAATCGCTGCGTTTAATCCCGTTGAGAAATCAGCGCATACTCCTATCTCCCCCGATTTCTTTTTGACGTAAACCGTAGGTGCGTCCCATTGACTATATTCCACTTTTGTCAATATACCGATTTTTTCGAGTCTATCCAACTCTTGATCTATTTTTTTTATTGAAGCAAAAGGTACGTTCCTTTTCTTCTTGAAGATAGGATGTACATTTTCTTTTACTTCTATATTTGCTGCCATTTTTTTTACACCTCCCGAGGCCGACTGAAAATACTTCGGGGAAACTCTTTTAGTTTCTCCTTTAATTTATTTGCCTCGGTCGATAAACCTTTCACTTTTTGGCAGTACGTAATTATTGGTAAATCCCAGAGGTCAAATTTCTGCATCCAGTCTGTTCCAAATAAATTTTCTGTATTTCTTAGCACATACATTTTTAATTTTTTGGTCATTCCATTGACTGTCACATTTGTAATAACTTCTCCTTCAAATTTTATTTTTCTCCCAGTTACCGACCTAGCAATTTTATCGGTTCTCAACATGGTCGGTTTGTTCAATTTTCTCCATGTTTGTACGTTAATAATAGTTAAATCCGATCCGGAATCCAATCGTAGTCTGACTTTTCTGTTTAACATTTCTACTTGCACGTATTTTCGTATGTTTGTCTCGTCCGCTTGGTCAGTCCTCGTGACTCTTACTCTGCTTTTGCTTTCTTTCCTAGTCCAACAATGAGAACTTTTATGACAAACTTTTTTGCACGACAGACAAGTCTTAAAGCGGTATGGGCAGTCTTTATATCAATGCAAAATCCCACAGCCATAGCATGGACTGGGTGGTAGTGTTTCTGATATTGACTTTTTGAATTAGAAAAATTTGTTTGATCTGTTTTTGAGGAGGGAAAATTGATTTGGTTTGTTTTTGAGGATGTGCAAAAACGTATTTGTCGTTGTACTTTACGTATGTGAGCGATGCCATATTCTTCTATATCTTTCGAGTCCTTCTTCACGCTTATACATCTCTGACAGTCTTCAGCCAATTTTGGTAGCGTCAAATCTGGTTCACTCTCCAGTTTTGTAAGAATTCTGCGTCTGATCTCCGCGTCTTTCGTCGAAATCAGGCCTTGAACGAATATTAAACATTTAAAACTTAAAGTCATCACAGTGTTTATTTACAATGGAAGCGAATATTATATATAGTTCGCTGTCCTCTTTTGTTAGATTTAGACATTTCCATCTTTTGTGGAATAGTGAGGTATTTGGGCTAAAAGTTCTGTTAACAGTTTTATGGCTTCCTTGAAAGTTGTTTCCCTTGGTAGGATGTAGTCTACGAATTTAGCGTTTTCGCTAGACCCTGATTTTCTTAGTAGTAGACGTACTTTTCTCGCGTCTGACCAATTCCCGCAATCAAACTCATATAAATCTTCGTACCTTCTGAAGTAAGCTGCGAAGGTTTTGTCTTCGTCTGGTTTATACGAGAAATCTTCGATAGAGTTCCATATAGTATTTTGCGAGAGAACTGTTTAATTTTCGGAATTTTGCCCTTGATTTGTTACTACTCTTAGCAATAATTCTTGTAGTACCAGATACTTCTGTTCGTTTTGTTGTTGTTGTTCAAATTGTATTTTCATAAGTTCCAATATGGTTGCCTTAAAATCTTCCATATTTACCGGAATTATGTGTAAGTATTTTTCTTTTAGTTTAGACTTCAGGTCTTTGTTGTCTGTTATTCTGAAAACTTAGTACGGAAAAAAATTCCTGTGTAGAATTTGTGATTTGTTACTACTGTAAAGTTGGTGTCCAAAAAGAAAATTTTTTTTTTCTTATGTTTGCGTAGAACTTGTATTTTTTTTGTTTTTTGTTTTTCTCACTACCTACGTTGCCTCTGTTACGGACGACCGATAGCAAAAAGTTTTTTTGTAGATTCTCCGCGTAGAGCCTGTTTCTTGAGTACACTTTTTTTTTATTTCTCCGCGTAGAAATTTGTGTCTTGAGTATACTTTTTTTTAGGTTCTCCGCAGGCAGTTTGATTCTTCAGTTTTTTGTCGCCACTGTTATGGCCGACGGATAGCAAAAAGGTTTGTCCTCCGCGTAGAATTCGTTTCTTCAGTTCCTCGTCGTCACTGTTATGGCCGACGAATAGCAAAAAAGGTTTGTCCTCCGCGTAGAATTCGTTTTCTTCAGTTCCTCGTCGTCACTGTTATGGCCGACGAATAGCAAAAAGGTTTGTCCTCCGCGTAGAATTCGTTTTCTTCAGTTCCTCGTCGTCACTGTTATGGCCGACGGATAGCAAAAAGGTATGTCCTCCGCGTAGAATTCGTTTTCTTCCGTTCCTCGTCGTCACTGTTATGGCCGACGAATAGCAAAAAGGTTTGTCCTCCGCGTAGAATTCGTTTCTTCAGTTCCTCGTCGTCACTGTTATGGCCGACGGATAGCAAAAAGGTTTGTCCTCCGCGTAGAATTCGTTTCTTCAGTTCCTCGTCGTCACTGTTATGGCCGACGAATAGCAAAAAGGTTTGTCCTCCGCGTAGAATTCGTTTCTTCAGTTCCTCGTCGTCACTGTTATGGCCGACGAATAGCAAAAAAGTTTGTCCTCCGCGTAGAATTCGTTTTCTTCAGTTCCTCGTCGTCACTGTTATGGCCGACGAATAGCAAAAAGGTTTGTCCTCCGCGTAGAATTCGTTTCTTCAGTCCCTCGTCGTCACTGTTATGGCCGACGAATAGCAAAAAGTTTTGGCATCCGCTTAGAATTCGTTTCTTCAATTCCTCGTCGCCACTGTTATGGTTCAATATCCTCGCACCACATTTATGGTCCAAGGTTAGAACCAAGGAAGAACAACACGAACACAAGAGTAGTATAACAAAGATATATTACAACAGAAACATAGTACAAGAAGTTGAAGTTGTTTGTAATGACTGTCCGTCTGGTTTAGGGTGAACTAACATTTTCTCGACTCGTTACACCATTCATTCATTATACCTCTTGAGAGGCGCAGTATTTATAATGTAAGGAAAAGTCCATTATTGTTATAGGTAAGTTCCCATAACAGTAAGAAATGTTGTAAATGTAAAATTGGTCTTAAGAATCACTTACGGGCCCACAGCAGATTGTTAGCTCGACCAAAAATTGATGGAAATAATACAATTCCGAAGAAAAAGCATAAAACCTCTACCAAGTGAAGAGACGTTGATCTTCGGCAAAGAAGTAATAATAATCATGTACGTATGGATCACAGCAATATAGTGCTTTCTGAAATATATTATTCATATATCCTTAAATTAAAGGGTGTTTCATTAAGACGGATCAAAGTCAGCAGTGAATAAATGAACATTATTATTGAAAATTTATTTATTTCTCTATTGGATGTTTAAGTCATGGCAATTATGTGTGAAAATAATATCGGCCAAATGTCCGCAAATGTCCACTCGATTGTCAAAATTTTTGATGTCTCTGCATAGTTGCTCCTCGATCTTACCAATATGCCTTATTATCTCATCCTTCAGGTGTTGACTTTTTACTTTGTTGGCATAGACCTTACTTTTGAGATGACCCCAACGGAAGAATTTTAAAGGCGTCAAGTCACACGATCGTGGTGGCCAATTGACTTCGCTGTTTCGAGAAATGATCCGACCTGGTAATTTCTCATTACATTTCTATTTGAACGCCCAATTATCATAATAAGATTGGATTATTTTAACACCTTGTTAAATCTTTCCATCGTTATAATTGCCAAAGACGTAAGTTGTTAAATCTGCAAAAAAAAAAAAAAAAATCAAAAAAAAATCATTAGACGCTTAAATTTAATTCACATTTAAATTCGATCAAAGTTATTAGAGCACACTTTACTTCTTCATAATTCTAAAATATTAATATCATCAACTGCTTCGTTTTCGTATTTAAGCAGAGCCCAGTGATCTATGTTTGCATTGTTTAGAGAGAAAATGTGAAGCTGAAAGAGTTTTGCTTCTTTCTTTTAAATCCTCTTACCACTACTCTGTCCCTTGGTTATAAGAAACATGTTTCTTTCATTTCTGCCGCCATTTATGCGCCATTCGGCAATTCTATACTCTGTACTTACCTCCTAACTCTCGACTGCCTGAATGACTGAATACCAAATCATCCTTGCCGATTTCATTGAGTCTCCATTTTAACATGGACACGTCTTAAAAACACTTATTTACAAGTATACTTAAATCCACGTGACTTGATGCCGTCTTCTTTTATACGCGCTCCTTATAAACATGGACTGTTTCATTCAATGACAAGTAATAAATCGTGCTGTTGTATGTATAAAAACACAACTAAGTGAGCAACTCATGATGGAGGATACTAAAATGACACAACAGAGAAAAAAATTCTAAATACTTCAATGACATATTTAGGCGAATGAGCATCACCAAAATCCTCGGGTGATTTTATTTCGTAAATACAATATACATATGCACTAGTCACCCTTATTTTAAACTTTAGTTAGGCGAGAAGATATAAATAACCATGTCATCGAATAGACCAGTAACCGATCCCCTAATGATTGCGTGTATTAATACGAAAGAAACTAGTAGTTGTGTTCGATAGTACGTGTGCTGTAGTGTTAAAATAACTTATTCCCTCCGTATTCCATAGGTGAGTACTAAGGTCCACTCGAACAGTTTCTTTCCTCTAAACACTGCTCTGTGAAATACACTCCCAAGAGAATGTTTCCCCTATCACTACAATCATAACTAATCAATTCCAGAATTATCTTGTCCTCCTATCTGTAGAAACTAATCCCTTAACGTAAAGGGTGAAACTTACACTAATATATTAAGTGTTGTACAGTAATGTATTAATATATATATATATATATATATATATATATATATATATATATATATATATATAACACTTTTATACATAAGAAAATTATCATATATATATATATATATATATATATATATATATATATGTATGTATGTATGTGTGTGTGTGTTGCCTGTGTGTGTGTGAACATAGAAGTTAATATATTAAGTGTTGTACAGTAATGTATTAATATATATATATATATATATATATATATATATATATATATATATATATAACACTTTTATACATAAGAAAATTATCATATATATATATATATATATATATATATATATATGTATGTATGTATGTGTGTGTGTGTTGCCTGTGTGTGTGTGAACATAGAAGTCAACACTTAGAGGCGACAGTTTATTTCATGCTAGACGCAATCGTCGGTCCTGACGATTACATCTAGTATGAAACAGACTGTCGCCTCTAAGTGTTGACTTCTATATTCACTTTTATATGTACACACGCGCTATGTCTGTTATTGAGCACATTATCCCATAAATATAGCACACCATAAGACTATATTTCTTCATATTCTAACGTAATTTCAATAGAAACAAAATGAATAGAATAACATATGTATTTTTTCTTTTTTCCTCAATAATTTTAAAATTTTAAACTTAATATAGATTAAATTTATATTTTTTAAATGGGTAGTTTTTAATTTTAATTTCAAATTTTATCGTACAATTTAATACTTATTAGTTAGACTAAATTCTATTTTAGTATAAACCAAACTTTAAAGCATTTAATATTTATTATAACCTTACTTCATTGTCAAGTTTATTTAATTCTCGTATACTTGTATTTTGATTGGTCATTTCAGTTCATGTGACAGCGTTACCCTTACGAGGGGTGGTTAATTAATTTGAATATTTTAAAACCTTTATTCTACAATCTACATTCAACATCATCACTTCAGAGACACCACAGGTGTTGAAACAAAATGGCTATTTTTGTAGTGATTTTATAACATAATTATGGTATAATTTTTAAATAAATAATTATATTCGCTCTACTTTCTATTGAGCACTCTTTTAAGTATAGTAATTGTTGGTTATTGGAATTTATTCCATATACACCAATAATTTACTTGGATATTAGCTCTTGTTACTGTCGAGCACTGTCTATTCTATTCTTATATTATGGATAGAATCAATTTAAGAACATTCCCACCACGAACAAAAGGGATTATTTCGTCCATTTAACTCAGCAAACGGAAAACCTTGCAGCGAGAATTTTGACATTTCAATGGGCCCCTTGGATTCTGTATAATTTAAGTGCCTTTGAGTGTTTAGATTCTAATAGTGTAGGATTATATAGAGATGATGGCTTATTAGTTGTTAAAAACTCTACTAAAATTAAGGTAGACCGTATTAGGAAAATGATTCATAGGGTAATTGAGGATTTAGCTCTTAGAACTATAGTTACAACTAATGTTAAACAAGTAGATTTTCTGGACGTCACGCTAGACCTTACTAGCAACACTTTCTAACCATATGTGAAGGTTAATTCCAACCCAATATACGTGCATCGAAATTCTAACAACCCCACTTCAGTTATCAAACACATACCCTCCTCTATTGGATTTAGGATTAGTACTAACTCTTCTAACAAATATGCTTTTAATAAACATCGTGATCTTTACAATTCTGCCCTTAAAAATAGTGGATACAAAGATACCACCATTCAATATAGAAACCCGGTGAATTACAATCATAATAAGAAAAAAAATGAGCTAGAAGAACCATTTGGTTTACTCCCATTTTCAATATAATGGTTAAAACTAAATTAGGACGTATATTTCTAAACCTCATCAAGAAACATTTCTCCAACCCAGAAGCTAACCCACCTATTTATTCTTAATACCCTGAAATTAATTTATATATATATATATATATATATACATGGACACATATGCGTATATACATATTATCACGAACACAGCTGGTTTGAATTCAGAGTTTTCCTTCTTCTAGATTGATTGCCAACAAAGACAATGGTAAAGAGATGGGTTCATACATTTTCAAAGGGTATTTCCGTGTAAGTGACTGTAACGAACTCGACTAGAATTTGAACTCGGCTCTCTGACTTTTCATTCCCAGCAATCATTCATTACACAGCAGCGCATCCGTACATGTTTTGATCAGAGAGATGCAACGTGAGTGTCTTCTTGTTAGGCCTGTTGTAGTAGGGCAAATATAATTAATTACGAATTTGTACTGGCCATGAAAGTTTTTAATGACACACACTTGTATCTCTCCCTATCTCTCTCTCTCTCTCTCTCTCTCTATATATATATATATATATATATATATATATATATATATATATATATATATATATATATATATAACAAAATGGAAAAAAGATGACATATATACACCCTGGTGTAAATCAATCTACCGCCTTAGTGTCCCTTCTTTCACCTCACGGTCACTTTTAGACCCACTACAGTGACAGGGTGTGTTTTATTTCTTTTTTTGTTTTGGAGTACTGAATCGATTTTCGGGGTGTATGATGAAAATTGTTTGGCCTTGAAAATTATTCCACCATCCGTGATTGCATCAGATTTTTATCATGCCTAGGCACTACTGTCTAGACTGTCGATTAATTGTCCTCCGGCCATTGTCTGCGACGGAAAGCGTACTAAAATTGTAAAACTGTATGAATACATTGGCAAGCCTTATCAGTGAGAAATTCAGAGTACTATAGACTGGCCAGGAATCTCCTCATTTAAATCCAATCGAGCATCTGTGGTCAATCAGCAATATACGAAATACTAATATGTGCATTGGTTCATGTTTAATTAAGTAAATAATAACGGAATTATTCATTTTATTTCAATTAATTTGCACACACACTCACACACTCACACACACATATATATATATATATATATATATATATATATATCTGTGTGTGATCTTTGTCATATATGGAGGTTGATGGATAAATTGTCTGAATTACGCAAAAATAAAAATGAAAATAATACTCACTTTTCATTTTACGGATATATTTACCAAAATTACACGAAAAATATCTTGAAATGCTAAAGAGTAAATTTATTCAGTAAAATCGCCACTGGTTCCAAACACGGTCTCCAGAACACTTCGGAATTTCCTGCATTTCTTCTGGGCATTCTCCTTGTTTAAGTTGGTGAAGGCTGCCATAACATTTGCTTTCAGTTCATCTTGGTTGCTACTGTTAAATATTAATTTCACTCTATTATCTTTTAGTGGCAGTGTACTTGGCTCAGTCCATCTTGGGTTTAGCTGGTAGACACAATAGGGATCTGGATTTTGATTGGCTTAGCCAAATTAAGCAATGTTAGATTTAGAAAATGTTTTCGTGAACTAAAGTTTTACACGTCGAAGTAATAAGACGTGGTTATTTCGTGTCGCGGGGGACTTACTTCCCAGCGGGGGTGGTTCGTTAAAAAAAAAAAAATAATAAAATAGATGAGTTTAAAATCCCTTTTGTTGAAGTTCTCATTTTACCACCGAATAAACCAATTAGCGATCAACCCGTCCGAGAGAAGTAAACAACTTTATCATGATCGTGTCAACCAACAACCCCTTTCAATATGGAGATGACAAAGAGAAGAATACAGCTTCGTTATGGAATCGACCCTTTCAACAAAAAGACCTTTCCAGAATAGAGGGGTCAATACTACATCGTCTCAATTTGGTATTCTAGTGACCAGCTCCTTCCAACAAGGATGTGCGTAAGTGAACCGGGGTTGAAACACAACGTGGAAAATGTTTGCACATGATTTTTGATGGACGGATAAAATAAAAGAAAGAAAGAAAAAAAGAAAATGAGAAAAAGTAGTCGAGACATATTGGATAGTCTGTATGTAAGAATATACTACACTGTTTTACTGCCACACACACAGACACACACACAGACGCACACACACACATATCTAAGCAACAAAGCAAAATATGAAGGACTGATGAAAAACCTGGGGAAAAGGCACTTTTTTCATGGAAAGACAATAGAAAAAAAGGAGCAGTAGGGAAAAAATAAGAAAAAGACAATGAACATCCACACGCACACATACACAATGATGTGACAATGTCAATTTTTATAAAACATTTTACTTACATAGAATTTTGTTTGTTTTGTCTTTTTACAAATATTTAGACCATCTACAGAAATTTATTGTTTGATTTGGAGTGGTACGTTTTAACTGTCTCATCTAAGGTATTATTTGGTATGATTTCATCTTGTATATAATGAAGTTGTAATTTTTATTTTGTTGTGGAAAAATTCTGGCCGCGAAAGTTTGCTGTTAAGAAAACAAAACATTTCTTGAAGTAAATTTGACCAGTTTTGGTGATTGGCTACGTCGGGGCCTGAATTTGCGTACGTAACGCAATGGAAAATTGTTATGAAAAAGAAGTCTGATATCATTTTGTGATGGGGAATTTCCACTGTGATTTCTGTGGACTGTTTATTTTGTGATTATGTTTTTCAAATATTTTAATTCTAGAATTATTTTGTTAATTGTAATTAACTTAAAAATAATTGTTTTTTTTTTTCATTTTTGTAACAGATTGTAGAATTTTTGTTTTTATTTTAAGATCCGTGTGTATCCTTTCACTGGTTGAAAAATTAAGTTATTAATTGGTGAGCTTTGAGAATTATTTTTTTATGGAAAAAAGTAAGTTAGCTAATTGTTGCGGAAAGAAATAGATTCAGCATAGTTTCTGATTTTCGAATGATATTTGGCATGTGTTCTGGGCCTGGAAATGGTCACATCTATCTGTATAGTTAGGGTCCCGATGATTTATGGGGAGGAGAATGGGAGCCTGTGCACCATGAAGTATTTATATCGAATAAATATACCCGAGAAATTTTCATAGAAAATATTCGTCATCTGACAGGAATCGAACCTGTATCCTTTACGGAACCGTCATATAACCTGGCGTACCTTTAACTGACTTGGTCACAGAGGAGCGTTCTATGAAAATTCAGATCGGTAAATGTTGTTTAATACAGTTTATTATAAACACAACATTTACTTATTTGTATTTATAAAAAGAATGTATAAGCATAAAAATATCTTTAAATAATTGTCGGACTTTGTCCATTTCATAATGTGTGACGTCATTTGTTTCCATTTGGATACGCTTTGAGCAGATATGAATGTACGTGAGAGATTCATGGGAGATTGAAGTTTAAAGGCAGTAAATTCGACTTTGCTAACCGAACGCTCCTTTTGCTTGAAATTAAGAAGCCGAAAGTGAATTCCAAGAGTGCGAAAGAAGAAAGTGTTAGCAAAGAACTTACGGTAGCATCTAGAAATTTTAACTCTCAAATGATGAGAACTTGTTGACAATCTGATACTGTTCGTAAATTCGAGACGTTACGACAATAGAAAGTGACTGAAGCTAAGATACCAGCTCAGGACTGATAACATTGCAGATTATTCTTTGAATTTTATCAAGAATCTCTAAATACATAGTAGAAACAGCATACCATACAGCAATATTCAACACATGCATGGATGTTAGGCTTATAATTATGTAATTGAGTTTCTAGAGAAAAAAAATATCGTCTAACACTTCACAAAAGTACAGCTTTTTAGGTGCAGATTTAACAACTAACCAGGGAAAATTATTCCAATTCACAGCAAGAGAAAACATTAGAGAGAGAAAGCAGAATAACTTCTTGTACTGAAAGTTAGCATTAGCCAGCTTAAGCGTCTTTTTATGGGGCATGAGGACACTTCACATCCCCGTGGACATTATTTTGAAGTACGTATGTTATCAAATACTGAATACTGAATTCACTTTCTCTCTCTCCCTCTCTCTCTCTCCCTATATATATATATATATATGTATATATATATATATATATATATATATATATATATAAATGAACATAGAAGTCAAGACTTAGAGGCAACATTCTGTTTCATGCTCGTGGCCTGACGATTCCATCTAGCATGAAACAGACTGTCGCCTCTAAGTGTTGACTTCTATGTTCACTTTTATATTTACACACGCCAAATTTCTGATACTGAGCACTTTATCCCATAAATATAGCACATCTTAAGACTATATTTCTTTATATATATATATATATATATATATATATATATATATATATATATACATACACACACACACTCATATATATATATACATACATATATATATATAAATATATATATATATATATATATTGAACAATAAAAAAATATTAAAAAATTAAAATCTTCACACACACTGGGTTGTAGATTAATATTCTTTCCTTATTATTATTATTATTATTATTATTATTATTATTATTATTATTTCATTTACATTCCTCGACTAGTTTCGGCAAAAATGGCCATCATCAGGAGAAGAAATATTTCTGCCTGCTGGTAGCAGTAAACTACAGAAATGAATGTCTTGCTGGAGAAAATGAACTTTTGTTTGTAGTTTTCATTTGTTTTTTTTAAATTTTTTTATCTTTTTAACATGAATCTTTTAACATTCCTTGTGTTGGTCAAACAGTCTCTTTTAAGTTGTGATTTGAGATAAGAGCTGGATGGATCTATGCTTCTCTGAATTCCCGTAGTCATTTTGACAGTTTTATTGGTCCTGGAGAGGAGATGTGTCTCTGTTTAGTGTTTTTGTGTGTGTTATTTGGTTCTTAGGGAGTGAGTGAGTATGATATGTGTAAGCATGTGTATTGCTGTGGGTGTGTGTTATCATTTGGCTCATTGGAGAGTGAGTGAGTATGATGTGTGTAAGTGTATATATTCGTGTGGGTGAGTGTATAAGTGTGAGGCCTCCACACCTCCGTATGCATGTCTGTCTTGTGTGGGTGAGAAATGTGGGAAGGTTTTGATTTCTTGAGTTATATATTAGTACTATCTATATTGTTAAATTTATGGTTTAGCCCGTCTGGGTATTGTGTTTTTAGACGTTGTATCCACTTATTTGTTAAAATCTTTCTAATGTTATCTGCTCTGAACTTTTCTATTCTCTCAATTATAGTGAATTTGGCATGGGTTTTGAAATCGTGTTTTTCCAGGCGGAAATGTTGTTCTACAGGTAATAATTTTTCATGGGGAGTCGACTTAATTCGATTGCCATAATTATTAATGCTGTAGTGAAAGGGCCATTCAGATTTTCCTACATATTGTTTCTGGCATAGTGTGCATTCTAGGAGGTAAATTATGTTATGACTTCTACAGTTAGAATCGTGGTTGATTTTGAAAGTAGATTTAGTGATTGAGCTAGTGAATGAATTCGTGTGTTTAATATGGTTGCAGGATAAACTTCTTTTGTTGTTACATGGTTGGGAAAATCCTGTTGTTTTTGTTCTTAGTTTATTACGTATTACCTTGTCCCCTGAAATGTGGTTACTGCCTATGATTTCTTTTAGGTTCTTAGGTCTACGATATGCAAGAAGCCCAGGTTCCTTAAACAGTTTTTTTAGGTCTGATTTGAGATGTAGTATTTCCCAGCGACGTTTGATTATTTGGGATAGTGGAGGCAGAGTGGGGTTGAAAGTGGTTACTAGAGGGATGCGGCTAGATTTATTTTTAATCTTGTACATTAGGGTGTCTTCTCTAGGTGTGGAAATTGCTTTATTTATTTGTTCCCTGATTAGGTGTTGTTTATACCCACGTGTTGTGAATTGATGCTCCAGATTTTCAATGTGTTTATTTAATTCTTCATTGTTGGAACATATCGTTCTGAGTCTAAGTGCTTGTGAATAAGGAAGGTTCTCTTTGAGGTGTTTAGGGTCGGAAGACTTAAAGTGTAGATAGTTGTGGTTGTCGGTGATTTTAGTGTGTTGTGTCGTTTGTAGTTTCCTGTTTTCATCTATGTAAATGCGGGTGTCTAAAAATGTTACTGATGTTATGGATTTTTCATAGTCAAGTAATATATATATATATATATATATATATATATATATATATATATATATATATATATTTATTAAAGACATTTTTATGTTTAACGTTCTTTTTATAGATACAAGTATTTAAGTAAATGCTCTGTTTATAATAAACTGTATTAAATAACATTTACCGGCGTGAATGTCCGAGATATTTTTCATAGAAAATATTCGTACTTTGACAGGATTCGAACCTGCATCCTATACGGAACCGTCATTTAGCTTGACGTGCCTAACCTAAGCTAAATGACGGTTCCGTATAGGATGCAGGTTCGAATCCTGTCAAAAGAAGAATATTTTCTATGAAAAATATCTATTCAGGTCGGTAAATGTTATTTAATACTGTTTATTATAAACAGAGCATTTACTTAAAACTTGTATCTATAAAAAAAACGTTAAACATAAAAATGTCTTTAATAAATAAATTGTCGGACTTTGTCCATTTCTTAATATATATATATATATATATATATATATATATATATATATTACATTGTTGAGTAAATTAAAAAAAATATTCAATATTGTTACAATTTTATTTTCTGTCAATACATCATACATACTACATATACATACACATACAAACGCACGCGCACTTATATATTATGGAATTTTCTTAAACGCCATTATCCATTGATGAAAGAACTTTTCAGTTTTATGGTCTTACACTCAATTTAAGCTACACTGAGTTTTCCATCAATACGGATTTTAATTTGATGAATCCATTTTCAATTTGTTGGAATTACAGATCAAATATATGATTGTCTGAAGCTGAAATATGTGCAGAATACATCGCATATATATCGGATTGGCCATCTGTATTTTTTTATTGTCAGATAACTGTAAAGTCTACTTTGAAGTCTTCATATCGGTGCTTTTATCCGTCTGTTTAGCTCGAATCTGAGATGCACGTAGTGATTTATGGAGCCGTAATCAAATTTTCGCTCTCTTCTAAATTGTACCGCTGATATGTTGTCCTTATTTATGTTCGTACGACTGATTAGATAAATTTAGAATTACATATGCGCTGCTTCAAAGTTAATCATCTTCATTCTCAAAATCTACATATGCCCTCTTTTCTGTATAAACAATAAGCCATACCTGATTTTTCTGCCACAATTGTACGGAATGTTATAGTTACGATTTTTGGTCAGTAGAGATTTAATTCTGGTGAAATATGTATATCAGGTAGAAATACTTTTGAATGCTATACTGGTGACAGGAGATCCCTTATATCTACACCTCCACGTATTCCACTGCAGACGGATTGATAATGACTTTCAAAAACATACGTATCATGTGTCATACGTCTGAAAACCTAAAGGTGGATTATTTACTTAGATTATTTGCTTAGATGCCTTTAGTCCTCGTGAATTAACCACTGGACCTAAAGATAACATCTGAAGAAGGCAGGGGTATACAGGTGTCGAGGCATTATGTCTATAACTATCAAAACGAGTCTGGCACAAGGGCGCAAATATGGAGCATTCAGAGTTGATCGAATTCAATCCATGAGAAATGGTAAACGAGAGTTGCGAGAAAGCCATATTTCCAGAAGGTTCCTCTTAAGATATTTATTAGCATGAATTAAGACTGACATAAGGCAATAATAAAATGATGGATTTTTTAATAACTTGTATTTTAGTTGTTATATGCTGATTTCATAGTCTACATTCTGGGGTACAGATGCGCAGCCTGACCCCGCTAGGTGTTGTTGCTGTGGTCGGTGTAGCAAGTGGTTGGTGCATACTAATCCCCATACCACTTTTGAATTCAGAGATGTCTTTCTGCTATAAAGGTTACCAACGCTAGAGAACACAGTCTTTCCTGTTAATAAACCCGAGCTTTGGGATGAAAATACGTATTCATTAATTTCGAATAGAATTTGTGCGAAAGTGGACGCAAAGCATTGAACTCGATAACACTAATTTCACTGTCCACGCCGATAACCGCTATACTACTCGCGCAGCATTAATACAGTGCGAATAAATGGAATTAATGTACAGATTAAATACTTTAAATGTCGACTTAGGTTATACAGATGTTTTGTATACGTTTTGCAAAAGTTGTTAGAATATCCCCCCCAAAAAAAAACAAACAAAAAAGTCAATCCTTTGTTAGTTTCTTTTTAAATTCTTCTTTTATAAATTCGTGAAAAGCTAAATCTTTGCATTGACCCTGTTTTATATAAATAGACCAAAACAGCTCCGACTGTAGGGCTAAAGTTATTTACTCGGGTCCTACCCAACGGTGGCGTAATATGACAAGCGTTCTTTTAAAAGTGGAGGCCCATACCGGTACATATTTGCCCAGGACAAAATTTACCTAATCTCTGCAACTACAGTCAGTGTAATGAGCGAGGTCCTGCCACAGGGTTCGAATCCCCAGGACCAGGCATTACTCAAAGCTTTTCCATGAACTGATCGAAGAGAGAAACATGGAAGAGAAGAACAAATAGTACACTTGGTATTTACTTGGCGCACCTGAGGTTGACGGGATGTGGTATGGAGCCAGTTTAATGCCCAGTTCCTCTAACCAACATCCCACTGAAGTTGATATTCCACCGACCCTCAATGCACCAAAGAGGGAACTGCTACCGTCGGTTTAGAATCACCGAGACCAGTCATCTCTTATGTATTCCTTGTGCCCGAAACCCGAGACCGAAGGGAAGTACTAATTACTTGATCTTCCTAAGTCATGATGTTACACAAAGTCGTAGGCAAAAGAAACAAAAAATACGTCTCGTCAACATATGCAGGAATATGACACAAATGCTGTTTACAACATAAGAGGTAACGTTTCATTTGTATAACAGTTTTTAAAAGTATAATTTAATAAATGCTTAGTCTGTTTTATTTATTTTGATTCAAATTATTAAATTTGATATATACAGGCAATGTTTCTCCCAATAAGTATTTTTTAATCCAACGTGCTTGTATAGAAAGAATTTATGACTTCCGTGTCTAAATTCAGTTTTAATTTAGAAAATCTCCAACGTCCGTCATAATAAACATTGTTGATATCTTCTATTTTACATTAACCGATTGGAATAAAATGATATTTATGAAATTATGTAAATAATTCAAACTAATCTGTTTAATTATATATTATTTATAAATTTACTGAATTATTATTAAGTGAAAAATAGTATCGGGTTTATTGAAAGAATTAATTGATAAATTTTGACCAGCATGGAAACATAGGTTGTAACTCAAATCGCCTGATTCGTGAATACATATCCTTGTAAATTATTTCCGTTGGGTTCATCTTCCAGGAAGAAATGCCAAGATTCACGCCCCAGGAAAATGAACGGATTCATGATCTACTTTTTAAGGGACGAGAAAATTCGATAAAATTCCACACACCATAAAGTTCATCATTCTTATATTGTCGTCTTAATTTCCCGGGACAAATGGCTGAAATTTACACTCCTTCAAACTGATAATCTTGACTTTCCTATACGGAACAGAAGGCTGAAATTTACGCCCCGTCAAAATTTTAATCCTCGTCGAGTTCATTTTCCGGGCATGACGCTGAAATTTACATATTTTCAAAATGAGAATTGCACTCAATTTAATGTCCGGCACAAAAGCCTAAAATTTACATTCCGTCAGAATTTTACTCTTCGTCGAGTTCATTTTCATGGCAATAGGCTGAAATTTACACACCTTCAAACTGCTAGTCCCCTTCATTTTCATATTTCTCACAAAAGGCTGAAATTTATTTTGCTTCAAAATCTTCATCTTCATCAGGTTCTTCAGAACAACAGGCTGAATTTTAATTATATTCAAATTGATCATTTTAAGGTCAACCACTCGCAAAAAATCGAAATGTAATACATCTTCAGCATCATCACGTTCATCTTGGGTACAAATATCTGTCTTGTTATATAAAATGGAACCTGTTAAATGATCTGGGAATAAGAATGGGAGAATAACTTTTAATTGGGCATAATTTTCAAGAGATTTGTATGTCAGACACCAATCTAACTTCGATCAATCCGAAGAGTATTGATTTGGAAGTATGATTCTATTTTATATATTCAAGCTGAGAGAGTAGATCAAACTCGATAAAAAAGGAACCATTTTGACATATTGCCCATGTTGCCCTGGTGTGAGCTACCAGGAATAAACACTATTTAACACATTTGGCTTACTTCATTTTCCAAAGTGTAGTAGCAGCTGTCCTTTCTTGTCGTCAAAGCACATGGCTAAACCAGGATTTTTTCAACTGTTTTTCGTCGTTCAGGTTTTATCGCAAAGAGTATACTCTTCTATCACGCCATTACTTTTTCATCTAGAAATATCAATCACCAAAGAAGTGGCATTTAAACCCAACCAATTGGTGATCTTTTTTGCAACCTGGAAGCAGACACGAATGTAGGAATATTAGATTTAGAAAATGTATTCGTGGAGTTAAGTTTTACGCGTCAAAGAACGTAGACGTGTTAATTTGGTGTGCGGGTAACTTGCTCCCCAGTGTGTGTGATAAATGTTCATCCTCTAGCTATAGCTTGAAAATCCTTCATCGTCTTCATCATGTTTATATACGAAACCGAAGGTCTTTTTCGTGTTCGTCCTTAGGGACCTGTAACGCATTTTTAAACAACCTGAAATGATAGTCGATGTAATCGGTATAAGAGTTAGGATATCACACGTCTTTGGAATTCAAAATATTGTTAAATGAGGCAATGGTCATAATTAAATTAGCGAATTAACGCGATCGAAAAGTTGCGTTATAAATAGGAAACTGGTGGTAGTAACTTTAAGAGCAACATTTTTCAAAACTTATTAAGTGAAACTCAGCCATATAAATTAATTAAATATATGAATAAGCTACTTCCTATCAATTTGCGAGGTGGACATCAGCTGGATGATACTTTCAAAAGACAACTAAAATTTTGCATATTCGCGGAAAATACGAGAATTACAAATGAAATCTCTATTGAACACAAAATAGGCTGTGCCAGGTGCAGTTTCGCCCAATATAGCAAATTGTTACTAAACCAAAACATTCCCCCACCTCTCATTTCGTGTTAAGTTCTTTAATAGCTTTTTTTAGATCGAGTCTTTCATATGGCCGTTATGCATAACGCCAAACGCGTTCAGAAATATCTAAACTGCCTGCTGTATACAGCCATTTTCTAAGATTAATGCGAGTGAAGCAAGTGGGTTCTTCTCCGGCAGCAACAACGAAAATGTCTATCACACGTGACCCAATGGGAAACTAATGATATAGTAAACAATTTGACATTCCACACTGCTTTAAACAAAAGATTAGGAAGGAAACCCCGTCGATATTGGAAAGAGTGATAACAGCTATTGAAATAGATTTTGTTGATGTAGAGAAAGATTTTATACATTTCAGTCAACAGCAGCAATGGCTGCTCGGTTAGTGAATGGCGAATAAGGAAACATCTTATATTATCATTACAATTACCATTACAGAAACGATCATTAGAACCATATCAGACATAACAACACAGATACAGAAGGATGTTCAAATATTTATTATATTATTATAAAAGAAATTTCTTGAGAATTTACAAATAATGCAAAAATTATAATACGAGTGAATGACCTGCCTAATAATGAAAAATGAATTGAGAATGAACAAAAATATAAAGAGGTTTAAGTCAATGATGTTTCTTTTGAATCTGACTTATTCAGCGCCTATACCAAAGGTATTCTAAAGGAGACGTAGATCTAGCTCGGATTTGTCTTTGGACACATTGTTCACTATATAAGATACGGAGATGATTCTGTTTGTTTTTATTGATTTTATCATTTCACCTCAAGCAAGGCAATAAAGCCACTAAGACGCACCGGGTTACTGAGTGTTAAAGAATATGAGAACATATTATTGAGGAGAGAGAACAAAAAAAAAGATCAAGAATTAGGAAGACGGATTATAACAATTGAGACTGCATTTACATTTTTTGAAGATCAAACTTAACTGGAAAGCAAGAAGTTGCAAGAGATTCCACAATCGCGAAGTGCGATAAAAGAAGCTGTTAACATAGAATTTACGATTACATCTAGTCATTTCAACTGTAAAATGATAAGGCCTTGTCGGCAATCTAGTACTACGCAGAAATTCATAAAGTTTACGTACACTAGAGGAAAGTTCATCAGAACAATTACCATGAAATTATTTATAAAAGTGACACAGGGAAGCTACGTTACGGCGGTCAGTTAATGACAGACGCAGAAAGAAAACTTCAGGACCTCTTAAACAACGTAGTAAATAAAGCGAGAAGGAAGTACTGTCTAACAAGAAGGTAGAATATATGGATTTTAGAAAGACGTACAGCGCAAGATACTTTGCAAAAGTTAAGTAAAGTATTAAGATACAGGAAATCTCCGTTAGAAACAAAGAAAAGAGACTGATGGATTTTCTATTGAGACAGGAGTAAATTGTTGGGTCATCTGTATAAAGAAACTGCTGTTTAATATACATCATCTTATCTGGCACCAAATCTTGGAAAATGTCTTCCCACATGAAGCAAAAACTGAAGGCAACTGAAATATAACTCTACAGAAGGAGGATAAAAATACCATGAACGAAGTTAACAAGCAAGGAAAATGTTTTCAAGAAAATGGAAACAAAACAAATGCTTATAATCATAATCCTTTTTAATCATTTACCCAAAAGCAAGGCGGGAATGCCACTAGTAAACAGGGGGTTACGGAGAGTGAACATGAGATAAATGAATTGGTATAGGGAGAAAAGCATAAAACCTGAACGAGTTTCAAGAAGATAGAATACGATTGATGTTGCATTTCAGTTTTTGAAGACTGTAGTCATCGGTGCATGAAAAGAGCCTATTAGAATGACGGTTATATTTAATTAATTCAACAGTAAAAGGGTGGGGCCTAGATATCAATCTAGTAGCACGCTTAAACTCACGTAGTACAGGCAACATAGTAAAAAAGCTCGTCAGAGCAGTAGCCATGAAAATATTTGCAGAAAAGACAGAGAAAAGCTACGTAACGTCAGTGACAATGTGACTGAAATTGAGATGCCATATCAGGATGGATTAAATTGTAGATCCTTTTTTAGATTTTGTCAAGAAACTCGAGATGAGTAGCAGACCAGATATGGCAACAGTATTCACTGCACGGACGAATGATAGATTTGTAAATGTGCAAGATGGACTCTGACTAGAAAAACCGTATGTCACGACACAGTGACTAAGCTTGTCTTGCAGTAGATGCAGCTCTTGATTCGATGTAGTTCTTCCACTTTAAGTCAGTTGAAAACGTGAAGCCAAGAAAACGCAGTGTTTTGCTCTCCATGGGTCTAGTATCAGTTATTCTGTTGGTGGACAGGGAAAGTGATTAACTGAGAACAATTTCAATTTGGAGGCATTAAAATGTACGAGCCATTTCTTGCCCCGGTTAACCACTGATGGGAGGTTCTTTTTGAAGAGCAGCGGCCAGGTTAACTTTGTCAGCTCTCATGGATTTTCTATTGAGACAGGAGTAAATTGTTGGGTCATCTGTATAAATACTTACTTGGGAACTGATGGCATCAGGAAGATCATTGATGAAGATCAGAAAAAGCGTAGGATCCAGGATAGAACCTTGGGGGACACAGAGCTACGCTTGAAAGGATCTGGAAGCGAGGAAAAATTGGAATGTGAAAATGATAGATGAAATTTCTTCGAGACAATGAGGAAGGAGAGCTTGGAGAATTCGGTGCTCACTTGACATATCGAAGGTAAAAACAACAGCGATGGATCGGACCACCAACCCAACCGGCTTTTGTGAAGGGATGAGAGACATGGGAGGAATTATTTCAGAAATACAATCGTTATGAAGACCTACAAAATATAAGAAGTTGTGGAGAACCATGATCGGGACACATCTTATAGAAGAATAAGAAGAAAAGCTTATATGGGATCCGAATTCTGAAGAGAAGCATTCCCTAATGTCACCACACAAAACGTGTGGTGACATTAGGGAATGTTTTAAAAGACTAATTAAAACAGACGAGACAATAATGCCAGTCAAAATCAATTCATTGCGTCAACAAAATGAGAAATGATGATTGCCGTGGGATTAAGATTGTTGTGTGCCTCAAAAAGGAATCTACAGATCGATGTTTGAACATAATTAAACGCGATGCTTTGAAATACTGATTTCCAAGACAGACTCATTTTCACTTTTGGATAACCAGAATCAACAGAATCTCCCTATTTTAATTTCATTTGCATTTCTTTTTAGTTGTACTAAGTCATTTGCTTGTTAATGATATCAGCCCTCAGGATATAGGAGACCTGACTCTCCACAATTTCCTTTTTTTATCTATGATTTCCTGTTAAAGATAGCAATAACATATTCTTATTTATTTCAGCCCAAGCAAGACGATAATGCTACTTTGACGCATGGGTAAATTTCCAGTGAAAGACAATGAGCAGACTTTAGTGAGAATAAGTGAGGAAAGGACAATAAATGAACGGGGTTAAGAAAGACAAAAGATGTTGATTGATGTTGCATTTAAATTTTTGAAAATAGTAATTGTCAGGGAAGCAAAAAATCGGAAGGGGTTTCCACAGAATATTCTCATTACTTTAATTATAGTTTAGAATTCTGGATTTCTATTCTGCTAAATTGATTGCCAATCATGACTAGACTATGCACTTGTATTTATTCCATACTTGAAGGGAGAAGAGATAGAATTATTATGTTGAGAAGTATGAAGTCAAAGCATTTGACGATTTGAATATTTGAACTTGATTCTCTGATTAAAAATTCTGCGCTCAAAACTGTGAAGCTAAATTGGTAGTTCTCAATTTGAAGCCTGTTTCTCTATTTTTTTCATCAAATAGTATTATATGATATTCTCTTTATGCTAATTCAATGGCAGACCTAAAAAAAATTTTACAAATTAAAAAAAATAGACTTTAAAATATATTTTATTTCTTAATAATTTCCGAAAAGCAAACTAAAATTTTATAATTAACATTTTTCTTTAAGGTTCTTTAAAAATAAATTAACAAGATTTTCACCCATAAATTAGTCCTGACATTTTTTCTCTCATTCCAATTTCTCCCTAAATCGGTAATTCTCAATCTTTTTTTTTTACAAAATTCGAGCCCAGATCACGGATTTTGTAACTCGACTGATTAAACCCCTGTGGGAGCGAGCGTCTGTTTGCATCTGTGCAGTAACAATGAATATTTCCTGAATGTCTGGAACTGTTTCCGCGAAAAATGTCTCATATTTTAAGCAAAGCGATGCATATTCGCTGTGAATCATGTTGCCAATTGATTAAATGTATTCAAAAACGGTTATACATACGCAGTAACATTCCCGGTAATTGACTGCTAAGTTCCATCAAGGCCACACAACCGATTCTCCAGATATCGAGAATGTTTTAAACCTTTCCAAACAGATCATTTATTGCCGTTAGAGTTACAGCTACTGATTAACTTTGAGGTTTCGTCACGTTAGCTTTAAACCTTTCTATCATTTGAGCGAATACACACCGACAAAGAAAAAAAAAACAGTCAACGGAAAAAAAAAACAAAGTTTGGACGTAGTATCGATCAAATTTGAATATGAACGAATTATTTCATCGTTCAAATGAGCAAAGTTTTGATATTGTTCTAATCAAAGCCTCTAATCGGACTGCAATCATAAAACTGGAAGCATAAATATTTTGCCAAATGACGCACAGTCGATTTTTATAGATACGCATCGCATCTCGGGTATCGATCTGACACCCAGCCAGCACACATTCCTCAACAGTGATTTTCTGATCGATATCTCAAACTGCTTTCGGCTCAGTTCATTTATGACATCAATACAGAAAGCAGTGGGGCATAATGAAGCGATTATATTTATATGAAAACATAACAACTCTATTCTTTCAGTTCGAGTCTTTTTCGTTTTAGTTTCTTCGCTTTTGTCTTAATAGAAAATCGATTGACTTTCCAATAAAATCTTCAATTTCACGCATTGCTGATTGTGGCTCAAAACAATAAAGGAATCATTTTTTAAATTTTTTTTTTAAATCAAGAGTTTTATAAGATCGTTATTAAAACGAGGCCCAATAGTTAATGTTTTTATCATAGTAGCAATATCAATTCAGTAATATTTCCTTCCGCCATTTTAATTTTCATTTTCGTTCCGCTGTGGTCATTGTTTTTAATAGGATTGAAAAAAATAATAAAACATAAAACGATGGTCAGTGCAGGCAATCCACTGAATCCAGAATAATGCGGAAATAACATTATCTCCCGAGGAGATATTGCAATAATAAATTACAGTTCTGCTTCTTTTATCTTCCTATTTTTTTTTTTTTTTTGCTTTTCGGTTAAAAATGCTCATGGTATAATTTAGGTTTTTAAGAGAGATCAGATATTTTTGAGCCCTTCTCTGTTTGAACTGTAATTTCTTCTGCAACTGTAATTAGATTCTAGTATTGGATGTAGTCAGTCTTTTCACAGCAAAATTATGCGAATAAACTTCGTGTACACACACACAAAGGCAGACAGTTAAATAGATAAATAGATAGACATATAAATAGGTATTCCTTTAACGCTTGGTTTTCGTGGATACACATATTTGAGTCGAGGCTCCGTTGATAATTAAACAGTATATTTATTTATTTACGTCTACCGGCCTGGATATTTGGGAAGTCTTCAAGAAAAATACTTGCTCGCCGGCAGGATTGTGTGTGTGTGTGTGTGTGAGATAGAAAACAGAGTTTTGAGTTATGCTATGAGTAAAAGTGGTCAATGAGATAGGAAGTGTATTGAAATATAAAAGTAATAATTAAGGTCAACCTCTTGCTATTGATCGCAGTGTCCAATAATATATATATATATGTGTGTGTGTGTGTGCGTGTGTGTGCGTGTGTTTAAGATAAAAATATATCCCTTTGTTGTCATTAATTTCCCATACATACATACATATATATATATATATATATATATATATATATATATATATATATATATATATATGAAAGTGAACATAGAAGTCAACACTTAGAGGGAGAGTCTGTTTCATGCTAGACGCAATCGTTTAAAACTTAATTATTATTTCAATAATTTTAGTGTGGGATTAATTTACGCATTACATATTTTAAGTAATATATATATATATATATATACATATATATATATATATATATATATATATATATATATATATATATAGAGAGAGAGAGAGAGAGAGAGAAAGAGAGCGATAGAGAAAGATAGAGAGAGAAAGTAAGAGTAAGAAATATAATCTGCTATGTTACTGGCATTTTCAAGCATCAGTTCTATCGTCGGATAGTGAGGGAAATAGTGGGACGAATATCAATTACAAAAATATTCTGTTTGTATTTTTTAGGCAAAAAATACCTATTGAAAACACTAGTGGAACATTCTAGAATATTCAGCTTGAATTCCGATTGAATTGTACGAATACTTTTTTCATGCATTAAAATGGATAAATGGGATTTTTTTCTATTAAATGATTTTTTCTGTTTTTTAGGCATATTTATAATTATGCATCTGTGGACAGTTAAATATATCAAGAGTATGTTTATTCATTAGTTGGAAATACAATAAATTAAAAATTTGTATGTCTACGAATATTTATTTTCGCCCTACTGTATATATATATATATATATATATATATATATATATATATATATATATATATATATATATATATATATATATGTATATATACATATTAGGTTGGTGCAAAAATATTGACGTAATAATGTCGATTTTTGACGTATTTTTAACGTCAAAAAACGACATTATTACGTCATTATTTTTGCACCAACCTAATATATATATATTAGGAAATGGATTAAATCCGACATTTATCTTATATTTTTTCTGTTTATAAGTTTTTTTTTATAGATATAATTTATTGAAGTTCATGCTCTGTTTTTGTAATTAAACAGTATTAATTACATTTGCTGGACTGAATGTCCGAGAATGTTCCGGCCGGTAAATGTAATTATTACTGTTTAATAATAATAATAATAATAATAATAATAATAATAATAAACAGTGAATTTGGTTAAATAAATTATATCTATAAAATAACTTATAAACAGAAAGCATATTAAATAATTGCCGGACTTAATTCATTTTCATTTCATAATATGATGTCACTGTTTACGTTAAGATATGTTTCATGAAAAGGAATGATCGATCGAGAAAACTTGTCGAAGGTGTGTGTTTATGAACATTAATTCGGACTTTGCTAACCAGGCACTTCCTTGTGGCTGAATGGTAACAGCACGTCAGATCAAATGAACGTTCCCATTTGGATTACGAGTTCGATACGTTTCGTAATTTCTTGAAAATTCATGCCGGTGAATGTAATTAAAAAACAAAGCATTTACTTAAATAAATTATACTTATTAAAATAACGTATAAACAGAATATCTATATCTATATCTATATCTATATATATATATATATATATATATATATATATATATATATATATATATGTCTGTCTGTGTGTGTCTTTGTGTGTGTGTGTGTATTCCGATATGGAATGTTTTTCAAAATAGACTATTGCTTTGTTATATCCTTATACATTTAAAACAGTTTTCCCATAATCACCACAGAGATCCTTCCCTACCCTCCATTAGAATGTCTGACGTTCAACTTCTCGAGTGCACCTCTCTGCGGCTGCTCGGTCTCACGATGACTGCTGACCTGAGATAGAACAAATACATTGAGTCAATTGCTTTGTCCACCGCAAGGAAAGATGGCTGCCTGTGCTGGGCCAGGAAATTTTCCTCCCCGGAATCGATCCTTCAGATCTACAAATCAACAATTAGCCCTTCTATGGAGTATTGCTGTCATATATGGTCTGGTGCCCCTTCTGTTTGCCTCAGGGTTCTTGATAAGCTCCAGAGGCGGATATGCAATATAATTGGTCCTGTCTGGCTACAGTCGCTCTCTCACAGACGCGCCGTCGTCTCTCTCTGTGTTTTTTACAAATACTTTCATGGTAATCGCTCCGAGGAGCTGCATTCGCTGGTTCCCAGACTTCATGAATTCAAGCGCCCTACGAGGCTGGCATCCCGCTCTCACCCTTTCACTGTCGAAACGTTTAAATGTAGCCGTCTCTTCTACTCCAATAGCTTCATGTCTCGCACTTCTTGCCTGTGGAACTCCCTTCCCTATTCCAGTTTCCCTGAGAGCTATAATCTCAAACTATTCATATCCAGTTGCCTTGCTCTATCCACTATCCTTCTCCTCATCCTTTCTTCTATCACTCCTATCTGATCTTGCTCCAAATCTCCTGTAACCCCTTGCGTCCTAGTGGCTTCCCTGCTTGCTTGGGCTGAAATACATTAAAAAAAAAGGTTTTTAAATTTCCAATTATTGATTAATTCTTCTTTTCACTGCGTTGGTCTTTTCATTTCCTGACATCAGATGTATCTTGGGATAGTCTACTCTTTTGTAACAAAGACAATAACACTTGGCATCCCATATAAGTGATATAATATTTACAGACAAAAATATACAAATCACACGTCAGACAGAGTACGACACACGCGCGCGCACACACACACAGGCACACGCAATTACACATACATACATGGTCTGAACAAAAGGTAGATGGACTGTTGCTATGTCATGGAACTTAAGAAGTGATCTTGAACTCTGCCGCGCATGCACTTTAAGTTATATCTTAATCGCTCACCAACGTGTTTTTTATCAGAGCTTGGAAGGAAAGTGTGTAGAGTGTGGCCATCTAACCACACCCCAAACGGTCATAACAGGCGGCAAATTGTGGAGCTGTTTCTATGACCCCGAAAGCAAACCTCAGTTTACGAATTGGAAGATTACAGCCTCTTGGTGACTGATGAATGCCCAAATGAGTTGAAGCAGGGTAAAGACAATGTTGACAGTTTTCTTCGACCACATGGGCATTGAGTATTCGCCACCTGGTCAGACCATAAACAAAATGTGTTTCCATGACGATTTGCGGCATTTTCGGGATGCTCTTCGTCGGGAAAATATAGATTCGCATCCACCATGACAACGCACCAACCCATTCAGTGCCTTTTTTTTTGTGCCAAAGGATAACATTTCCCTGAATTGACAACCGCCATATTCACCTCTTTTCAAAAATCAGATCCGACTTCAAAGGAACAAGACTTCTAGACGTTGAGGAAATTCAAAAGAATATGACAAGACAGCGTCTCGCTATTCACACAAAGGAGTTCCAGGAATGCTTCCTTCAATAGATAAAATGTGTGCCTTTAGAAAGGAACTACTTTGAAGGAAATTAAATGCCGAATTGATATATGTTGTAGTTTTCTTTGTCTAGCACCAGTTTCAATAATTTTTTATCCGTCTTGGGAGATAAAGTAGACCCGTTACCTGTTGTCTTCTCTTCGGTTTGGAATTTAATGTTTTCGTTTTGTTATTCTGGTTGCCACTCAAGTGTAGACATACCTACAGCTCGGAGAAAAGGGGAAGAGATTGATGTATTTCCCAACGGTATTTGTGTGAAAGTGACCGCAACCGAAATTTCCGCAAGTCCCTTCTTAATACTTTCTTTTCTATGTGCTTTGTCCCTTCAGGACGGGAACAATGATGATTCTCTACAAATTCCAGACCATACCAATGTTTACTTTATTGCTATCTCTCCTAAACCCTGTTCTCTCAATCCTTCTTCTTCTTCTTCTTCTTCTTCTTCTTCTTCTTCTTCTTCTTCTTCTTCTTCTTCAGTACATGGACGATCATAGCTCTCCACAACGCTTTTTGTAGTTCTTAGTAAGGTTATCTTTCCTTATCCATCAAGGGAAACAATGCTGGGTAATTTGTATGGATCCAGAAGGGAAGTTAAAGGCCGAACTGATGTGTTGTAGTTTCCTTTCTATAGCACTTGTCCCGATACTTTATGATGAAATTTTGATGAAATATATATATATATATATATATATATATATATATATATATATATATATATATATATATATAAACAAATGTACAAGAACGAAGAATCACACACACACATATATATTATAATTGTTTTTTTAAAAGTATGATTCCTACGCTACATAAAAGTTCTCATGTTTCAAAAACGAGTGTCGGTGCCATCAATATCATAATTTAAATTAAATTGAATTAAAGTAACAAACCCCGTTATATATATATATATATATATATATATATATATATATATATATATATATATATATATATATATATGAACTTTATTTCAATTCTTCATGAACTTATGATTCTTAGCTATGATAAAGTAATGGGAAACATGCCATTCGTTTATGATCGATTTCATTACGATTCTTCTGTTAAACTTGGATAGTAATTATATATTCTTAATGCCCTCACTTCTCTGCCTGTTTCCGTATTCATTGTTAAGAGAACAATCGGTTACTTGTTAGGTGTCTGCCTTAACCTCAACACACACTTATCTTATTTTCATTTAAATATAAATAAGAGTAGACAGACTCGCCTCACGTCCGTTTCACTCTTTTGAGCAGGAGTTGAGGTTTATCCCTTTTTTCCGTTTTAGGATTGGGTTTCTAGTTCCTTCTAAAGTCTTTTTATTCTCTTTCTCTCCCAGCATCCCCTTTCTTCTTAGTGGCATTATCGCCATTAATAACAATTTCTCAAATCACAAATGAAATACAAAATTATCTCAGCAGAGGGGGTATTTTAGATTTTGCAAGGTTTGAACTAGCACAATTTTGTAACGTATACTTGTTTACATTTGGTCCACTCGGCTAATATAATTAAAGTGTTTATTACGGAATAAATATTTTTAATTTAATCTGTAATTTATTTTGTGATTGCGTATGTAGGATTTGTAAACGCCTTACTTGGAGAAATTACTTAATAAGCACGAAATAATTTTCTTGATGTATTTTTTAAAAATGCATATTTCATTGTGTTCGTATAATAATAATAATGTATTTATTTGCAAATCGAGAGCCTCACATTAACACATTTTCCGCGCGGAAAACATTTCATAGCGGCTGTTTTCATTACTATTTCAAAAGCAGCTGTCAATTTCGTCGCCATGCTGTCATCGTTTCCCGCGCTTTCTGCCTGCGCGTCAAAAGGAAGAAAATAAAAGAAAAGGGTCCCATCAACCAGCGTTATTAAAACGTTTTTTTTTTTTTTTTTGTTATGAATCCTTCAAATGGTTTTCCTGTTTTCTGAACTCCACAACTGCATGAGACAATACTGATAAATGTAATTTTGTAGCAGGTGAAATGACGGTGATGCTGTCCAAAAGACGGTAGCTGCCGAAGATGAATAAAATTCAAATCTCTAATTATATTACGTGTCTCTCGCGGATATGGGGATTATGTTTCTCCACAGCTTCCTGCTTTTTGTTTCCCTAAATAACCTTTCACTTGCGTCACTCCTTGGTCTGCCATTCATTCAATAAATTCCATTTTTCTCTTTTGTTTTCAATACATCCCTTGAGTTATCAATTCATTTTACCGTCTTTCCTTATTATGTGTCCTCAAAATTTGAACCATCGCTATCTTACTGGAAGATTATGCGTCCTTTTATTTTCTATCTTCATTATCACTTCCCCATAGGTAATATCTTCAGACAATTTTATACTCAGCACCAATCAAATTAGATAGATTAAATAGTAGTTCAAATGTCTTTGCATTCTTCCTAACGGGATTTTCCTATCTTTTAATACTGTGCTTATTTTCTGGAAGGTATCTTTAACAATTTCTCTTCTCCTTTGGCTTTCTGAGAACAAAATAAGTGGGAAAATTCAAATCTCAAAAACAAAAATGAACAGAAAGGAAAAGCAGATTGGAAAGAACTTTTCACGCGAGTCAGTAAGAGGAAATGTGAATGTCTTTTTTAATCGTTTCAAATATATTGGAAATACCTCCAAAGCGAACGTCATAGACCTTAATACAAATAAATCCAAATGCAGATTCTTCTATTTTTTTTACTATTGCACAAGGACCATGAGCTACTGAAAGTAGTGTTTTATCTTAAAAAAAAAGAAGACGCTACGCAAGAGTTCAGGCTCCTGACTACAAGTCGGGAATAGCAACCAGAAAACCAGCACTCTCAATATAAAGAGACGTTGCCACAAACAGCACATATCACTGCTGAGGCCAGAGAAAAGGAAATAATCCAGGAACCCCTTGCCAAAGAGGAAACAAGGCATGAGCATTTACTCCTGGACAAGAGAATTGGGGGAGTACTGACTGGGCGATAGCAATGCCTTACTACTCCTATTAAAAATATTACAAACAAACAAACAACAGGCACGAAATCGATCAACAACCTGCAAGGCATTCAGAGAAGTTATTGTTGAAAAGAACTAGAGAGCCACAGAACGAGCTATATACAGTGCCACGCAATGGTTTACAACACTTTGCAATAAAAAGAGTCTTTAGGTATTTTTTAAAGCATTTCACCCCAAGCAAAGCGGGATGCCACTAGTACGCAAGGGCTTACAGAGTGGGAGCGAGAGTAAAGAGGTGTCATGAAGTAAAGGATGAAGAGAAGGATAGGGGATAGTTCAGGGCATCTGGAGATGTCGATTGACATTAAATTTGAATAGTTGGAGATTATAGCTATCAGAGAAAAAAGCAATACGAACTGAATTCCACAGACGGGAGGTGCGAGACATGAAGCTATTAGAGTAGAAGAGACGGCCACATTTAAACGTTTCGACAGAGAAAGGCTGGGATCTTGACATCTGCCTAGTAGCTCGATTAAATTCATGCAGTCTGGGAAATTAAACTTTACTTCTAATAATACATATGTTTAAGGCTTTAGTCTAACAATCAGATTTTAAAAAATAAACAATAAAAATATTCTATAAAGAAAATCCAATATTTAATAACACAAAAGTTTACAATACATTTATTAAATCTACTATGAATATTTCGTAGCGTAACCGTTATTGCTAATTTCAGCATGTAGGCGTTTAGAGTATTCCCCTACGAATGTCTTCCATGATTCTTGGCTAACATTTTTCCATTATTCACGACAAAATTCGTTTTGTTCATTCAGGTTTTGTGAGTTCCTTCTTTAATTCTCAGTTTCAGCTCTCTCCATAAATTTTCAATCAGATTGAGATCTGGAAATTGACTTGGCCATTTTAGAACGTCTATTCTATTTGAACGTAACCATGATTTCGTAAGCTTTTCAGTATGTTTAGGATCGTTGTCTTGTTGAAAGATACGACCTGGTTTCAAGACCAGTGAATGTGCACTCTGATGTAAATTTCTCTCCAAAATATCCCAATAACATGCTCTATTCATCCTCCCTTTCTATTATCTCAATGTTCCCTACACCTTCGGCTCTAAAACAATCCCAGATCGTGACTGATCCACCTCTAAATTTTAATCTTCAGCGAATATTCAGTAGCCTTCTTTCTCTTGACCTTTGCCACAGTATTTCTCCAAAAATCTACAATTTTCGTTTCATCTGACCAATGTACGTTTTCCCAAAATGTTGCAGGTTTGATACAATGCTCGTTTAAAAAATCCAGTCTAGCAAGAACGTGTTTTCGCTTAAGTATGTTTTCCTTGGAGTCCTCGAAAAGATGCCATATCAACGAAGTGAACAACCAATTGTATCCGTATTCACTTTTACTCTACTTACTTCTTGTCCTCCCTGAAGTCATTTAAGCGTAACTCGAGGCGCTTTACCAACTTTCCTCGCCAATAATCTTGCCGTATGTTCCGTTACATTTACATGATGGCCAGAAATTTTGGGGGGACGAATGGGATGACACGTCTTCCAGTAACGGACTATCGTACCAGCTAAACTCAATGGCACATTTAACTGACTAGAAATCTTCCTATAACCAAGTACATTTCTTAGAAAGTCAGCAATACGTTCAAAGAGGTCTTGATCAATTATTTTGCTTTTCCATTTTGTCAGTGTTTAAACGACGGTTGGCAGAAAAAAAAGACGCAATACTTTTAATCATTGCTAAAAGTAACCATAAAATAAATCTAGAACTTTCTAAAAAAACAACCTCATCCTAATTTGGAATATTCTAATAAAATTTGAACACTTTTTATAAAAAGAAGCTGTTATAAATAAAAAAAAAATGTGTTGTAAACTGTTGAGTTACTAAATATCGGTTTTTCTTCGTGGAATACATTTTTGAAGGCTTTAAAAAATCTGATTGTTTGATTGAATGCCTAAATATATGTTCTACAGGCAGTAAAAGTTTAATTAATGTAACTGTATTAGAAATACCCCCTCCCACCAAAAAAAAAAACAACATTTTTTGTAATGTGTTGTGAACTTTTGCGGGGAAGTGTATATATAGATCGCTCTTGAGCTAGAAGGCATTTTGGGAGGAGACCGTAACAGGAGATGCTTGTGTATTCACTACACCCGCCCATATGGATTGGTACAAGAGAAGTTCTGAGTCAGAACGGCTATGGATAAGGACTCTGAAACTGAAATTTAGTTGAATAGGAACTTCGCGTGGAAGACGGCACTCCACGTCTTTGAGCCAAGAATAAAATAACGCCATTTACTTGCATGAACCAGACAAATCAAAGAGTTAATATTCAAAGAATTTTTTTAAAAATTGGGTGAAAATTATGAGGATATCTAGGATAGATAACGGTTGACCTTGAACATTAAACACTTAAGATAATTGAGACCGCGGCAGGATCCACTTTGGTGTCCGTTGTACAAAGCAGAAGGAAAAAGCTAACAAATGGAATTTCCTTCTCACAAACGGAAAACGAATGAAATTCCGATGACCTCTTTCCTGTGCCTATGGTATGAGGATTCTTAGTTGTTAAAGTCTAAATTACTTGCATTATTTACATTATTCGGACTGTTATCTTCATCTTCATTGCTATATTCACAACGTTTCGACCTTTGTACGCCCCGGCCTTCTTCACGTGATTGGAATTTTGTGTCCCGGAGTATATTTTTCTAGTTCCACGTGCCATGCCTCTTCCAGATTTCTCAGTTATTTCCCTTTTAACTCATCTCTCCAAGTTTTGGTTCACCACTGCTGTGTCCTGTTATTGAACTCACAACTATTTGGGTCTAGTCACTGGAACTAACCAATGTCTTTATCCGCTATGGTATGTATCCTTGACGTGTAACAATTTTATGGAAATTTGCAATGCATACAGACTGAACAATCAAAGTTAATTGACAAGACATTCAGATTAAAGACCACAAATGTACTTTCTTATTGATATGGCAGTCCCGGCAGATTTGGTTCTTTGAAGTTCTTCTAAAAAGTAACATCAAAATACAAAGATCTTGAAATGGAAATTTAAAATACGTGGCACATCAGTGGCTACGTAGTGCAGGGTTAAGAACTGAAACTGAAGGTTTTATCCTTGCTGCGCAGGATCTGTGCTTGTTACCTAGAAATTAACAAGCACATATACTAAAATATTGTGTTATCCCCAAATACTGGTTCTGTGATAATTACCCAGAAACAATCGATCAATTGGTATCAGGTCATACGGTATTGACACCCACGGAATATAAAAAAAAAACCCGGCATGTCACAGTTGGCCAATATCGGGATTGGAACATTTGAAACGGGAAGGAAACGGAAAGAAATTGGTACGGACACTACCTAGAATCGGTTACGGAGATAGGATCTGTTATAATTTTATGGGACTACACAATACACACAGACAGAACAATCAAAGCTGACCATCCACAAATTGTTATTAGAGACCGCAAACAAAACAGGTGCTTTCTTATTGATATGGCAGTACCTGCAGACTGCAATGTATTTTTGGAGATCGCCAAAAAGCTATCAAAATACAAGGGCCTTGAAATCGAAATCTCAAAAATTGAACACATGGAAACATCAACAATCCTTGTTGTAGTTGAAGCCCTCGGATTGGTTGGAAAAGATGTTAGTAGACTCATTGAAAGGATTCCTGGAAATCTATGCCTTAAAGAAATACAAAAAATTGTTCTCACGGGCACATCCCACACCTTACGAAGGGATTTATTTATGTAAATTTTTTTTTTTTTTGCAGTGAAAAATGTCATGATAGCATTTCTACCCTTAGATCTCTGGGTGGGACCCGGAAGGAAATGTGTACACACTAAAAATCAAAGGAAATAAAATAATACGAATAACCACAAGCAAAAAACTATGACAATAAAAGCCTGTTCATGGCCAATACTCATCCCCTATCAAAGAAGGTGATGTAGACAAACCCCGCACCCATCCTTGGTGATGTAGTGCAAGGTTAAAAGTTGAAACCGGAAGATATATTCTTACTGTACAGGACAAATGCTTGCTAATTAGAAATTACTAAGCACACATACTGAAATATTGTGTTGAAGCTAAATTCAGATTTTGTGATAATATCAAGAGACAATTGACCGTCTTCTATCAGATTGTACAGTGTTAGCATTCACTGAATATAAAACTCGACATGATAGAGTGGGTCAATGTCTGCACTGGAAAATATGCAACTTTTACGGGAAGGAATCTGCATGGAACTGGTATGAACATCAACCCCGGTTACAGACATAGGACCTGTAACAATTTTATGGATATTTAAAATAAACACAGAACAATCAAAGCTAATCGACAAGACATTAAGATTAAAGATCAAAAGAACAAAATGTGCTTTCTTATTGGAAGACATTGCATATTGTAATGTATCTTTGAAACTATCAAAATACAAAGATCTTGAAATTGAAATCTAAAAAATGTGGCACATAATTCCGCTTGTAGTTGGAAGACTTGGATTGATTGGAAAAGATACCGATATTGAAGGGATTCGTGGTTGCCCAAGCCTTAAATGAATAGAAAAAAATAAAAGAAAAAACGTACAAGTACAGATCACACATTATCAAGAGCTTTATCTATGTAAAATGTGTGGGTATTTCTCTTTTGCAAAAATAATCAGTAGAAAGTATCATGAAGGGATTTCTGACCTTAAATCTCTGGTTGGACTCGACAGGAAATATGTATTCACAGAAATCAAAGGAAATAATAATAATAATAATAATAATAATAATAATAATAATAATAATAATAATAATCTCCCAGGAAATAAAACCGGAGAATCTACCTGTGACATAACTTGCAGTTATCCAGATGATGTCACTGAAGTTGAGTCCAATTAAATTAGGGTAGAATTCCTTGAAAACCGCTGAGGTGAAATCACCGAATTGAAAACCACGGCATTGTGCAAATATATAACGCTGCACTGGAAACACTGTTAACGGACAAACCATTGAGAAACATCACAGAAGTTAACAATGTCGTATACGCAATAGCTTTAACAGTTACAGGGAAGCTTGGGTCAAGACAATGAAAAGATTAAACAACGGACAAAGAGAGCCAGCTTGGAAGGCCAAATTAATGCGAGAAATAAAGGAATTCAGAGGTGAGATTTCGATATTAGATGAGGTCACTAGGAACCGACATGTCTCAACACACAAATGCAGTAAGATCAAACAGAGTTATAAAATTAAATCACTAAATAAAATTCAATCAATCAATGAATTGCTGGAACACAAACTGCAGCTAAAGGCACAGAGAACAAGATACCAAAAACGTAACCTTTTTCGTCAAAATAAAATATTCTAAATAGACTTTAAGAAATTTTACAGGGGAATTAGAAAAGCACATATATATGTCAAAAGCTACCATCTGTTGACAAAGCGTAGAAATGTTGGTAGAATATTTGGAGCCGCACAATCGAATATAATCCCAATGAAGAATGTGAAGAAAAACGAATATTGGATTAACCTCTACAAGAATGGAAAATATATAACCATGCATAATATTCGGCAAGCTCTAACGAAACTCCAAAATTGAAATCCCCAAGAAATGACAAGGTGCTCAATTTCTGGCTCTATCATTTACCATCAATTCATAAAACCTTTTCACAAAATTTATGCTTAATAATCCCATTGAAAATCCATGAATAGATTACTGCATGTATCTCATGCCAAAAATGAGTGAAATAGAAGAGCTGAAAACTTATAAGACAATAACACGTCTGTCCACCTTGTATAAATTGATCAGGGCTGTCCTGACAAACCGTACTTACTCTTTTTTAGAAGCAAAAAACATTCTTCCACTGTAACACAACGTATGCAAGAGAGGCTCATATGATTGCAAAGACCAGCTAAATTATCCTGGAAAATTGCAGAAGGCTTTGTAGAAATTTTAGCACAGCATGGATAGATTACCGTAAAGCCTTTGATCGTGTGACACAATTTTGGACACTTAAGAATTTGGAAATCTACAAAGTCTTCCCCGTGATAGTAAATTTCCTTAAACACACCATGGGAATATGGAAAACCACATTATACCTAAGTCACTGCAGAGGCACTGTCATCTCCAACCGCTTGAATATCCGACGATGAATCTTTCAAGGAGACTCCTGCCACACCTTCTCTTCTGTCTGTCCTTAATCCCCCTTACACATGAACTAAACAATAATAGCTATGGTTACAAACTAAACAAGTAAGTTCTTAATCACCTACTCTACATGGATGATCTCAAACTTTTTTTTGTTGCCAAAGACGATAATGAGTTGAAGGGTATCCTCAATACTATATAATGTTTCATTGATGGCATAAGTATGGATTTCAGATTAGATAAATGTGCAGTTGTAACACTCAAGAAAGGGAGAATTACAGAAATAGATGAAGCGTCTAACTACCTAGAAATTGGCGAAGAAGATGGAATAGAACATGCCCAAATGAAGGAGAAGGTAAGAAAGTAGTTCTACAGGCGCGTGCGTCTGGTACTGAATACCGAGCTGAATTAAACAAAAAACAGCAGAATATCAACCATAAACACCTTGGCACTGTCTGTGGTGCAATGCAATTTCAACATTCTTGGCTGTAGCATAGTTAACATTAAGCGAATTGACACCAAAACAAGAAATCTTCTCAGCTGCCACCGCATGCATCATCCCAAAGCTGATGTTGATCGTCTGTATGTGCCCACATCCGAAGGAGGCAGAGGATTAGTTCAACTAGAACTGTCTTACAAAACTATAACTGCTGGCCTTCAAAGATACTTGGAATCTACAGAAGACTTGATGATTATCTATGTCAAAGTATATGAAAGTAGTAAGAAATGAAATTTCAAATGGGTGAAGAAATACAAGTAAAGCACAATACGCCGACTAAACATGAAAAATACTTTAAAAAAAAGCAAACGCAAATGCAAACGACCAGTTACAGAAACACTGGTAAGATAACCACCTTCACGGTCAGTACTCTGTCCCTAACAAACCAACTGATTTAGACAAACCGTGGAACGACCTCTTAATTGGAGCGTGGAACGACCTCTTAATTGCTGGTATTTCCAGGTCCATCCTGACCCGTGGTGGTAGCACCTTTTAGGGTCCTAGCTATGGGCAAATAGTTAACTATTACCTTTTCTTGGAAAAAAATTACTAGCAATACCATGTTGAGGGAAATATATTACCAGAAACAGATTTTTGACAAAACAAAATATTACCAGCAATAAAAAATGTTGCCGGTATTAAATCACCCATCAAGGTTGATATGTCGTAAAACAAAATAAACGAAATCAAACCAAACAAAACTTGAACCCATCAGTGTCTGCGCAGTGCAGGGTTAAAAGCTGAAGACGAAGATTTTACTCTTGCTGCACACGAGCAATTTTTCCGAAAGAGAAATAATTAAGGAGAAATACAGAAACCAATTGTGTTACCCTCAAAAAGTAGATTCTGTGATAAATATCCAAAAACAATTGACCATCGTGTATCAGGTTGCGCGGTATTGGCACCCACAGAAAATCAAACCCAGCCTGACAGATTGGGCCAATATCTGCACAGGAAAATATGCAAATTTTACGGAAAAGAAACTGCAAGGAATTGTTCTGAGCACTGTTATGAAGATAGGACCTGTAACAATTTTGTGGGATTTCACAATACACACAGCACAATCAAATCTAATCGTTCAGATTTCGTGATTAGAGGCCGCAAAGACAAAACATGCCTCCTTATTGATATGGCGATTCCTGGTGTCTGCAATGTATCTTTCAAGATCTTCAAAAAAACTATCAAAATACAAATGCCCTGAAATCGAAATCTCCAAAATGTGGTCCATGTGAACATCTACAAAATCCCTGTTGTATCAGGTCATCCCATAAGTTCTGTCCGAATTTTGAATAAAGAAAACAAGTGACCAAATGTTACATTTAATTACAGATTCAATCAACAATGTATTTTCCCTGATTATCTAGGACTGCCTTCCATTTATTAACAAGCTTACTAATTCCATTACTGTAAAATTATTTTGGCTTTGATTCGAAGAACTCACAAATGTTAGTTTTAACCTCTTCCTGTGTTACAAAAGCTGTTTCTTCAAAATGATTCTGTAAGCTACAAAACAAATGGTAGTCTGAAGGAGCAAGATCGGGAGAATAAGGTGGATGAGGAATTTTCTCCCAACGAAGTTCTTCGATCTTTTGTGACGTGATTCTTGCTGTGTGGGGTCGCGCATTGTCCTGATGAAACATCACCCCTTTTTGATTCACTAGAGCTGGTCTTTTTTTTCTTCAAAGCTTGGTTCAAACGCTCTAATTGCTGACAGTATATTTGAGCATTAATTGCTGCATTAGGTCGTAAGAATTCAAAGTGGATTATTCCTTGGAGATCCAACCAGATTGAAAGAAGAAACTTTTTCCCATGAAGTTCCCTTCTCGGCTATGGCTGGAGCCCTTCTCCTTTACCAAGCCACTGTCTGCGACGCTTAACATTTCGATAAAAGATCCATTTTTCGTCGTCAGTCACAAGTCTATCCAAAAAAGTTGAAACAAGTTGGCGAGAATGGAGAGAAGAGCAGATATCAACTCGGGATTTGAGGTTGTTTTCAGACAATTCATGAGACACCCATTTTCCAAGTTTAGGAACTTTTCCAAGCTGTTGAAGATGATGATTAACAGTTGTATGGTTTGAACTGAGAACAACTGCCAATTCCTCAACTGATAAAGCAGGATTTTCTTCAAGGGCTGCTTCAAGAAGTTTTCATCCAACTCAACTGGACGTCCGGTTCGTTCTTCATCTTCAAGGGTGAAATCTCCACCTCTGAATTTTGCAAACCATCTTCTGCAAGTTCTTTCATTCAAACATTCCTCTCGATAAACTGAGTGAATGTTTCTAGCCGCTTCGGCTGCTGAGTTTCCTTTCTTGAACTCATAAAGTATTATGTGCCTTAAATGATTCTTGGGTACTTCCATGTTAGCAGGGTTTTAATCAAACAAAATTTAATTTTATGGTTCTATGAAATAAAATTTGATCGGTTTAAATGCATCTAAACATACAAATAATGTTCAGCCCCATTAGACATTATAATAGACTCTTTAAATTTCATTCATTTTAAGAAAAAGTTAAAATCCGGACAGAACTTATGGGATGACCTGATAGTTGGAGTGCTCGGATTGTTTGGAAAATATTCCAGTATATTCATTGAACATATTCCTGACAGCCCATGCCTTTAATAATTAAAAAAAAAAGATTCTCACGGGTACAGCCTACACCTTACGAAGGGCTTCATCTATGTAAAACATGTGTGGTTGATTTTTAAAAAAGCTCAGTGGAAAATTTCATGATACCATTTCTGAACTTAGTTCTCTGGTCGGAACCCGGAAAAAATGAGTCCACACTAGAAATCAAAGGAAATAATAATAATAATAATAATAATAATAATAATAATAATAATAATAAGTAGAATTAGAATTACAGAAACACCCTCAATAGATTTAGATTTTGTCACAAAGATTAGGGAATTGGAGCATGAAGAAGCTTATAAGTACCTAGGAATTAGCGAAGGAGATGGCATACAACACCTCCAAATGAAAGAAAAAATAAGAAAAGAGTACTACAGGCGTGTACGTCTGATACTAAATACTGAACTAAACTCAAAAAATAGAATATCAGCGATAAACACATTGGCTTTCCCAGTGGTGCATTACAGCTTTAATGTCCTTAACTGGACTATAGCTGAAATTAAGCGAATGGACGCCAAAACGAGAAAGCTTCTCACTTGCTATCGCATGCATCATCCCAAAGCTGATGTTGATCGTCTGTATGTGCCCAGATCCGAAGGAGGCAGAGGATTAGTTCAACTAGAACTGTCCTACAAAACTACAACAATTGGCCTCCAAAAATACTTGGAAACTACAGAAGACTGGATGATGGTATGCGTCAAGGAACATGAAAGTAGTAAGCGTCTTTACTCCGTAATGAAAGAAGCCAACAAATTCAAACTGGAGCTTCAAATGGGCGTAGAGATGCAACTACAGCACAATACACCTGCTGAAACTGCAAAATACTTGAAAAAGACAGCAAAGACGAATGCAACCGACCAGATACAGAAGCGATGGCAAGATAAACCGCTTCATGGCCAATACTCTGCCCGTATCAACCAAGCTGATGTAGACAAAACCCGTACCCATCAGTGGCTATGCAGTGGAGGGTTGAAAGCGGAAACTGAAGGTTTTATCCTTGCTGCGCAGGACCAATGCTTGCTAACTAGGAATTATCAAGCACATATACTAAAATATTGTGTCAGCCCAAAATGCAGATTCTGTGATAAATATCCAGATACGATTGATCATCTTGTATCAGGTTGCACGATGTTGGCACCCACTGAATATAAAACCCGACATGACAGAGTGGACCAATATCTGCACTGGAAAATCTGCAACTTCTACGGGAAGGAAACTGAAAGAAACTGGTACCAACACCACCCAGACCCAGTTACGGAGATAGGACCTGTTACAATTCTATGGGACTACACAATTCACACTGACAGAACAATCAAGGCCAACCGACCAGATATTGTTATTAAAGACCACAAACAAAAACGGTGCCTCCTTATTGATATGGCAGTCCCTGCTGACTGCAATGTATCTTTGAAGATATTCAAAAAGCTGTCAAAATACAAGGACCTTGAAATAGAGGTCTCGAAAATGTGGCATATGGGAACATCAACAATCCCTGTTGTAGTTGGAGCCCTAGGACTGGTTGGCAAAGATTGCAGTAGACTAATTGCAGGGATTCCTGGAAGCCCATGCCTCAAGGAGATACAAAAATTGTTCTGACAAGTACAGCCCACACTTTACGAAGGGCTCTATCTATGTCATTTTTTTTTTTTTTTTTTTTTTTTTTTGTCAGTGAAAAGGGTCATGATGCCATTTCTAACCTATGGTCCCTGGGTGGGACCCGGAAAGAAATGTGTAAACGCCAGAAAGCAAAGAAAATAAAAATAATAATAATAACACTAACAACAACAACAATAATAATAATAATTTTAACATATGTGAATAACCAGGAAAATATGCTGGAAAATTAGCTCGTGACACTCTCGTGGGTCATCACAATTAAGACAGACATATGTATTAAACTACTGAACACACCAGGAAGGGGATAAACGGAATCCTAACAAAGTTATCAGAATTTTCTCGTGATAGACGTGCACTGTACTGGAGATCCCAGTATTTCGGGTAAAAAGGTGGAAATATTGTAAACTACCCGGAACTGAGGGAAGATGTGGAGAACATGCGGAATTCAGTCATCTGATTTATTCAAAAAATCGCCGGAAACATCTTGATATCATAGCGAGCACAACCAGTATACGTTGCAAAAAAAAAAATCATCTCAGTCAGGGCACATATCTTGACGTGATGCAGTCATTTGAAAACATTTCCAATGTTCGAAACCATCAGTGAACAAATTTCAGTGATATCTATTATTTATAATGTATACTGATATAATAATAATAATAATAATAATAATAATAATAATAATAATAAGAAGAAGAAGAAGAAGAAGAAGAAGAAGAAGAAGAAGAATCGCCAATGAATACAAAAAAAAAAAAAAACTGGAAATAAACGCCCAGTAATTGCTACCTCTGTGGAAAAAAAGAAGCGTCTCTATACGACATCACAAGCGAATACGGCAACCCGGCTTAAAAGAAATATTAAAATAAATACGACAGATTAAATACAGCTGGTACAATGGGAATTGTCCAATTGAGTTGCCTTCGACCGTGTAGACAAATGGCGTCAAAATAAACTGTCTAAGAAGATAAAAGAGAACAAGCTACAATCGTTTGTTGACATCAAGACTGATCACCGTATGCAAACAAGAAGAACGAATCTGACAGTGGGGAAAAAAAGTAGCCTTGCCACATCAAAGACGTGGATTTCTCAGCAAAGCTCAAGGAAATTGAGATTAGGTTTTTATTTTTTAATTTTGCATAGGAAAATTCCCCAAATACAAGGCTCAGGAGCCAATGAAGCTAAATAGTTACTTTTAAAAGGCTTATGATGAAACGTGCAGTATTATACGAATGAGAAAAACGGGTTCGTTTCATATGATTTGGTTTGGTTTATTTCACGGCATATCAAACTCAATGGGTTAGTTAATACCGACAAGATTTTTATTGCTGGTTATATTTTTTTCTTTTCAAAAATAGAATATTGGTAATATATTTTTTTCAAAACTGTATTGCTGGTAATACTTTTTTTCTCACGGATGTATTGCTGGTAATATTTTTTCAAAATTGCATTGCTGGTAAACATTTTTCTAAGAAAGTATTGCTGGTATTAAAATTTATATTTATACTTTCTGATATGTACCAGAAAGGGATATATTTGTTTCGAAGTAGCAAAGTGGTTGTTGACTACTGTAACCGAGTAGGACAATCTAGCACGTAACCGTCCTCATCGTAGTGGTTGGCAATAGGCGTAGGCAATAGGCGAAGACAATAGGCGTAGTTAATAGGCGTAGTCTCTGTACCTCCACATAAGTCTGTATTTATGGCTGACACATAGCCAATCGTATTACTGTGAGAGGGAACCCAGGTGTATGCATATTCATTACATCACTTTCATAGTGTTTTGGCCCCTTTTACGGGGTTTACTATTTGCCCATAGCTGAGAGCCTGACAAGTGCTACCATTCCGGTTCAGGAGGTACATGGTAACAGCAGCGATTCCACGCTCCTCAAAATCTCTCGATCAAACTCCTTGCTGTTAGATGGAGTTAATCGTCTTACCTACGACACGGACGTAGCTTATCGTCTTACCCAGGACACGGGCGTTGTTTAGCATCTTACCCAGAACACGGACGTAGTTTATCGTCTTACCCAGGACACGGACGTAGTTTATCGTCTTACCCAGGACTCGGATGTAATGAGATGGCAAGGAAATAAGGAATATGAACATAAATAGGAAAGGTAATGATTGACCCTTGATTTGAAGATTGTAGTGTTTAAGGAAGCTTCCAGACAGCAGTCTATTCAACAACGGATCGCTTCTTAAGAAAAAAAATCTCTGAGTGGAACTTTCTCTTATACTTTGGAACAGAAAGAAAGTAACGGTGAATCGATTCTGTGGAGTTAGCATGGCGTTTCTTAGCTGTAAAGGTCTGAACTGGTGGACATAAAGAATGAAGGTCCTCTGAATATCGGACATGCAAGTAGTGATAGACTAGTGACAGTTTTGCATCTGTGGTAAATATTTTGAGTGTAAAATTTTCCCGGTACAGATACTAATATTTAATCCATAGCTGGTGGGGTAAGTGGATTTTATATTTCCCAATAGTATTTTCGCGTAAGTAAAAGTAACGAAATGGAATTCGAATTTTGCACTCTCACTTCTCATTCCAAGCTACTGTTAATCACGCCACTTGATCGTGTAAAGAAAACATCCTCTTGAAAGCTTCCTACTTTTACAAGAAAGAAAAGGTGTTATTCTTCTGCATGCAAATGTAAGGATGTAAAGCAAAACATGCAAAACAAAAAATAAGATCATTAGAATGAAAGGTTCTTCTCTACGCTCTATTTTCCCCAGATTATAACAGTTGCAGAATCTTCTTTGTTTTAATCAATATCTCTCAAGTTGCAGAAGAAAACATTCTTTCGAAATGTTTTAAAAACTATGAATCGAAAATTTGCTTTCACCTTGGGCGTCTCTCTTTTCTGTGTACCTCTCCATAATTATCTGTCCTTGGTAGCTTTTAATAAATTTTGTCTTTTTGTTATTACTCCTAAACCATCCACTTACTGAAGTAGGTTATACGTTGTTTTCATCTCTCTCTCTCTCTCTCTCTCTCTCTCTCTCTCTCTCTTGCGTTGAATATGTCATGTAAGTATCCGATATTCCGAACCTTCTTTCCGCATTATATCACCTAGAAATTCCAACTGTCTCTTCCTGATGTATAAGTATAAGTTTTCATTTTCTCTAAAATTTCTTCATTGCTCACATATAGGTTGTTCAGAAATAAATTGCGTTTTACCTGAAGGGATATAAAACAAATATAAGTTAAATTTATTTAAATTTATTTAAATATTATTTATTAAAAATGTAATCAACTACATTTTCCTTCGGCTAAAATCTTTGAAAATGAAAATGATGACATTTCTAATAAATAATATTTAAATAAATTTAACTTATATTTGTTTTACATCCCTTCAGGTAAAAACGCAATTTATTTCCGATCAATCTATTATTTCCTATTATCTTTTTTTTTTAATTACAAAAACTACAATGCTGATGCAATTACTTTGCATTTTGGGATGCAACAATGCTGCATAGTTAAGGGCCTTTTTTTATTCCAGAGTAGATAACAGTGACCAAAAGGTTTTTCATTGCTTATATTATTATACAGGGTTGAAACATACAGAAAAAATTGAATTTAGTTGACTTGTAAAGGGGAAAGAAATATTACTTCTTCTAATAATGTAATTCTGATTAGAATTTGGCTTTGGAGGAAGCTGTCTAATGTCGTATAACGTATATTCTACAACTAATCCTTTAATTGACGTTGGCCAAAATGAATTAAATAATCACAGATCTGTGTAATATGCTGGCCCCCAAATGAGATTTTCTTTGGACAATTTGTTCTCACCTCTACTGTTTTAGAGGGAGAAGTGGACTCATGTATTTGTCAAGAGCTGTAGTAGAAAAGGAATTCAAATCTACTTCAAGTGGTATTTGAACTCAATTCATCAATTCCGTTCGATCGCCTGTTACAAGTTCCGTCAACTCCTCACCTACAGGCCAGTTCTGTTGATTTTCGTGTCATATCTGTCGCATCAGATAAGGGTTTTGTTAGCAAATAACATTAAACGATGTGTTTGGTAATGGAATCGGCACTATTTCGAAAAGCTGAGAAGTGCTTTTCATTTCATGGTTCGTGCAGAATAGGGCTATGGCGTTCACACACGGTGATTAATTCGTCACACGAGCGACAACTTTCATTGTTCATGGAATCAATTTAGTAGAATCAGGTGCAAATACTGTCGTGTCTACACTACCAGGAAGTCAATTTAGTAAGTTTGTAACGGAGAGCTTAAAATATAGTATCAGCTCTGTAGCATAAAAGTAAGAATAATTATATATAAATTAAAATATAATAACTCCTCAGTCAGTCAGATATGTGCTATGCATGATACACGCTTAGGCGATCATGTATCTTTCGATAAATGACTGACGAGACAGATTTCTTCCCTCAGTAGGTTCACATTTTTTCGTGCGTTAGACCAGTTTCCACCCAAGTCTATAGAACCTAGTCTGTCCTGATATTTACGGGGAGAAAAAGTGGATGCATACTTTTAGCACGTAAGTAAATGTAATGGATTCGATTCGGTTGGAATTCTAAATAGGCTCTTCGATTCCTCACTCGTAGCCACTATCCTTTACTCCACCGTGCCTCTTAATAACAATTACATATTTATAAATCATGATCACTTTTTCTCGCACAGACTAAGAGTTCTACTAATTCTATACAATAATGTATAGAATGCAAACATTGAAAAAATAATTGTGGATACATTGAAAATTGGTAAAGAATTGGTTGAAAGATCTTGGAGTCGTAATCGTTATGGAGAGTCTCTTCCTTCCCTTAATCCTTTCAAAGAAAAAAAATTGTAAGAAAACCATAAAAAAATTACTTCTCCCAGTAAGAAAAATGTAAGGATATCATTAACGCTTAATCCTCCAAAGAAATGTAAGAACGTTGTAAAGGCTTAATCCTTCCATAAAGAAAATTGTAAGAACACCATAAAAGCTTAATCCTTCCAAACCAAAAAAATGTACGAACACCATGTACGGTTAATCCCTCCAAAAACCAAAAGATATGAATTCCATAAAAGTTTCTTAATCCTTCCAAAAAGAATAATGTATAAAAATCGTAACCGCTTAATGTTTCCGAAAAGAAAAACGTAAGAACATCGTAAATGCCTAATCCTTACATAAAGAAAACATTTAAGAACATCATAAAGGTTTAATCCCTACTAAATGAAAAATGTACGAAAACCATAGACGCTTAATCTTTACTAAAAGAAAAAATATTAAAAAAAAAAACATCATAAATGCTTAATCTTTCCAGAAATAAAATTGTAAGGACAACATAAATGCTTAATATTTCCAGAAATAAAACTGAAAGAACATCAAAATTGCTTAATCTTTCCAGAAATAAAATTGTAAGGACATCATAAAAGCTTAATCTTTCCAAACAGATAAATGTATGAAAATCATAAACTTCTAATCCTTCTAAAAAAGAAAATTGTGCGCACATTAGAAAAAATGAATTAAAAGATTGATTTGCCCATCACATTACGTGAAACATATATACATAAATCAATATGTACATAAAAATATACAATTAAATTCACACACACACACACACATATATATATATATATACATATATGAGTGAGGATGAGGATGTGTGTTTACACGCGCATGTTTGTCTTTGCATATGAGAAAAATATATGTATACTTATGATGTTTTACAAGCATTTCTTTAAAAGTAAGCATGCTTTATTTTATTGTATTATTTTTTTTATACAGGGAATAGGAAAATGACAAGCGAACGGTACATTGAAGACATTTTATAGGGAATCATGGTAAAAACTAGTGTATCATCGGCATCGTGGCATACATACTGGAAAAAGATGCTTGAAAAACTGTCGGTTAGTTCTTTCGTGCCGGAAAATGTCTGACTCCTGTTATAATGTCAGATCAGACCAACAAGCGGAGGATTGTTGCAATATCGGGGTTAGTGCTGTCCAGTCCACTCTTTCCTGTATTGATAACGTTCAAAAGCTTCTACCTGTTCTTGTGGGTGGTGAATTATTTTCCATCCTGCAACAAAAACAACCGGTTCGTCCCAGGACTTATCAAGTTTATTTTTCTGGGAATAGAAAATTTATAAAAGCGTTTAAATTAAATTAACGAATGGAATGGAAATAAAAAAAAATAATTTCAAGAAACCTAGAGTCCAATAACATTCAGACCCAGTAAACATACTTTTTGTTTACAAAGGGAAGGCCCACGGGACCTGATATACAACGACTCTAGAACCTTGAGGTGAAATGTGAAGTGGGACCTAGATGAAATCAAAAAACGGTCCACACTAAAATTAACCACAAATTTCCTACTATTTATTATATACTCAGCAATAGCAGAGCCAGAACTATTGGTTAGTTGGTTCTTTCAGGCGGACGGATATAAAATCATCCTGGTAGGTAAATGTTGTTTTATTCTCGAATCCATTTAAATTAATTTACACGCTTTTTAAAATTTCTATTTCCAGAAAAATAAACTTGATAGATCCTGGGACGAAACCGGTTGTTTTTCTTTTAGCTTTTTCTTTTAAAAATGCCTTATAAATTTTGTCTTTTCCTATCTATTAATACATATATATATATATATATATATATATATATATATATATATATATATATATATATATATATATATATATATATATATATATATATATATATATATATTCTCGTCTAGAAATACACAGTCCCAAGGTTGCATACAATTCATAGGTTAAATGATGGTACTTATTCGAATTAATTCTAAAACTATTAGTCAGAATTATTATTAAATTTATCGGGTTTTTTTATCTCTAAAGTGTATAAGCTTAAGGAATTCATTTTATTTTTTCCTACATATTATCTTTATTGACAGTGGGTGCTACTTTAGATACCAATCAAATGAAAACAACTGCAATATAATTTCTATTTTTACAAATTGATAGAATTGCAAATATTCACTGCAGGTTGATAAATGTCTATATAAAACTTCATTTTTTAGCAGAGGAAGAAAACCAACCAGTAGAGGTATTTGGTCCCATTTCACTTTTACTGAAGTTTCACACAACAAAATTTATAAGAGCCACTTAATGTAGTAAGAGAAAGATTATGAAGTTATGCTCGATACATAAAAGTTGAACCTTGACTTTGAGAGCTTAAGATTTTATAGTAGCTGCTCTTAGATATATTCTTCTGATCACATTAGCTGTTCTAATTCCTAAGTCAGCACATTGTCAACAATGTCAATAATTTGATAAAATCTTCTAGAATGACCATGTCAGAAGATCATTGATCCGCAGCATCTCAATTCAAGGCGTCACAGCAGTTCGACCATGTCACCATCAGACTTTCAAATGTTTAAACTCCATAGTAAATTGCATAAAAATAAATTTGCTGAAAAAAGAAAATAAAAAAATTGGTTAGGAGTTCCACAGAGGAAGAGATGCAAATAATTCCATCAGAAATTGTTATTTTTTTTTTTGTTTTTTTTCTTTTACGCTGGCTGAGCGAACGGGTACCTGCTTACAGTGTTTGAAAAAAAAATAAAAATAGAAATGAGATTCGACAACAAAGGAACGAATTGAACTTATATCCGACTGGATTGTTAATTCGAACGCTTGACCACGTACGTTTCACAGCGTTTCAAAATAAAAATCAAAAGATCCACATCCTCAAATGTATATGAAAGAACTCGGCACACATTGCTGACGTCATAACACCTTTTGCCTACGTCACAATACACGAAATACTACGAAAGGCACCATTGTCTCTACCTACACTAATGATGATTTAAGAAAGTCGACTGCTTGGACAATATATCTTGGACTTTTCTTCCGAAATGAACTATAGAGATTTTCAAATAGAATTTCCTCTTTGAGAAGAATTATTTGTAATTTGTAAAAGTCGAGCAGTAAAATTAATCGACACAAAATATCCGCGGTTCTTAATATTTGGCTTAAAGAACATTTGCTGCGTAGATACAGAGACTCTCTCACTCTCTCTCTCCCCGATATATATATATATATGTGTGTGTGTGTGTGTGTGTGTGTATGTGTGCGTGTGTGTATTGATGCATGTTTCATAAAATTATATAGACAGGAGTTTTGTCGATTTATTTTATGTAAATTATTTTCATATCGTCTGATAAGCTTATAACATTATCATTAAAAACGAAAGAAAATCACCATATTGATACATAGTTTTTAATCCTCAAAACAATACTGATAGTCTGTTTTTGTTTACATGAAAGATTTCTACGCAATGACAGACTCGTGCCTACGAGACGCTGGAAGCAAAAATTGCTCCGCAGTTCATGACGTCACACATGACAACGCGAGAGCATATATATGTGTGTGTGTTTGTGTGCGTGTGTATGCGTGTAAGAGAGAGATTGAATGAGAGAGAGAGAGAAAGAGAGAGAACTGACACAGTCTCATATGGTCTGATGGTCGCTAGATTTATGAAACTGACTGTCACCATGGGGTGTGATTTCTTTTTCTATATTATCTTTCTCTATAATCGTTTATTATTCCATAATAAATATATAAAAGATTAAATTATATATAAGTTTCTCTCTTTAAACCTCCTGATAAATGGCGTCGTCCATGAAACCCCTGAGTTGCGACCCTAAATATATCATCAATCAGCTAAGTGAAATTTTTATATTTGTATTAATCTTTATATATATATATATATATATATATATATATATATATATATATATATGTATATATATATATATATGATCACAAGAGAAACGTAAGAATTCTACCAGACTCTCCAGCCATATGTACAAATTAAAAGAAAAAAATAAAACAATAAAGGTCCGATTGTAAACTGGGAAATGATAATAATAATAATAATAATAATAATAATAATAATAATAATAATAATGATAATAATAATAATAATAATAATAATAATAATTTTGTGGAGAGTCACTTGTGCCATGCTCCGAAGTTGTAAGAAATGGTAAATGTAGCATGTTTGAATGATATTTTTCCCTTAGTTTGATATGATTGTAAATCCTAATGACTCAAGTTAATTCCTTGCTTTTCAGTTCCCTTTTCTCTTGTCTAATATTTTTTTTTATTTTTATTTTTTTTTTTAACTTGTATTTCAAGTTTTAATCCCCACCCCAGACCTTAAGCGGACACCCGTGTCCATTTTTTTTTTTTTTTTTTTTACCCTAGGCATCCCATATCACTGTCGGTGCGTGTATATGTACATGTTTGCTAATATCTCTCACTCTCTCTCTCCCTCTCTCTCTCTCTCTCTCTATATATATATATATATATATATATATATATATATATATATATATATATATATATATATATATATATATATATTGAATATACATGTATATATGTCCACACTGACAGGGATCATATTGTATTATATCTGTGTTTACTGTTTTTTTTTCATGGCTACAGGTGTAATTTTCCTACAATGCTCTGCCCTTTGTTTATCATCTCTTTGAGTGAAAATTTTAAAATATATCTTTCAGCGGCAAGTAGGTTGAGAGATGACCGGAAAAGTATAACTTTTATTCCCTTGCTCCTACCCCTTTGTTGAATGCCTACCCCATAAAATTTGATAAGTATCTCTCGTTGGCGACGGAAAATTGAACATTTTTGGAAAGTCACCTGTGCCATGCAATCCACCTTTCTTTTTCATTTTTTTTTTTTTTTTATGTCTATATACTAAAATCTAATTATCCCACTTGGAGGTGTCACTCGGACTTATACTAAGTTAAAACTTAGTATTGTCTACCCAACTGAATACCATACACTGTTATGAACTTTTAACTTTGATATATTAATAAACCCACTATCTCAAATCTTGGCTTGCTCTTGGACCTTCTTCAAGTCTAGTCCTAAAGCTGGTAATCTGAACAAAATTACCCCTTGGCGGTCAAGGTTAATACGCATCTCTACCAATTTCAATGAATACGAATAATATCTCATACCGGATCGGCCGTCAACCGGGACAACAAGGGCCGCGTCCCTCAGAGAGGAACCAGTCTGAGGTCGAAAAGTCTGTCACTGGAACAAACTCTTCCACACACGAAGAGACACTAGGTCACCAAACCCGGATTATCGCCAACCTTGGACCAAGTGTCTCAATGCTAAATCGACTAGTAAAAATCAAACGAACAAAATGGAGCCGTGAAGAGTATCGACAAGTTATGACATCCTTCTTCACTGCACTCGAAAACCCAGCAAAGAACACCAGCAATCAAACATACCAAATATGGAGAAATATGGTGGGAAATGATATAAGACCTAACCTCAATACAAACATGCTTTCCAATGTCCGCAGAGATATCATGCGAAACAACAGACTCTCAAAGGCAGAAATAGATAAGATAAAATTAGATATAAGACAAAATACTATGACCCATCACTCAAACTCTATTGAGGCGAATGTTGAAATAAAGAATGCGACAGAGGATGAGGTGGACGCTAAAGCGAATGAAATACGAAATAATCTTCCAGGAAATGAAACGGAAGATTCTACCTTAGACACAACCTCTAGTTCTCCAGAAATTGTCACTGAAGATGACTGCAGGTATATTAATTTAGAATTCCTTGAAAACCACGAAGCTGAAATCACCGAAGCGAAAAATGACGTCATCCAAGTACACAGCAGAGTAACTTTCATACAATTGTCTGACAGAGACCAGCTCCCGAAAATCCATATGACAAATCCCAACAAGCACATCGTGAAAATATACAATTTTGCCCTGGAAACACTGTTAACAGATAAACCACCGGGAAACATAACAGAAGTTAACAACGTCATATACGCAACAGCTCTAGCAGCGACTCGGAAGCTTGGTGTCAAGACAATAAATAAAATTAACAGACACAGAGAACCAGCTTGGAAAACCAAACTGATACGAGAAATAAAACAAATCAGATGTGAGCTGTCTATATTAGATGAGCTCACCAGAAACCCTAATATTTCCACACGTAAATCCAAAAAGATCAAACGGAAATATAGCATTAAATCCCTAATTGATATTCCATCGATCAAGGAAATGCTGAAACAGAAACTTCAGCTAAAAGCACAGAGAACAAGACGATACGAGAAACGTTGTAGATTCTATCGCCAAAATAAAATATTCCGAACAGATCTTAAGAAATTTTACAGGGAAATTGGAAAAACACCTATACATGTCGAAACGCCACCATCGATTGATAATGTACAGACATTTTGGGAAAATATTTGGAGCAACCCAAAGGAATGTAACCCAAATGCAGAATGGATACGGCGTGAAGAAGAACGACTGCTGGATACACCTCTGCAAGAATGGGAAAATATATCCACAGATGATGTTAGGCAAGCACTAACGAAATCCCAAAAATGGAAATCCCCAGGAAATGACAAGTTGCCCAATTTCTGGCTGTATCATCTCTCATCTACCCATGGCATACTTGCAAAAACATTATCAACGCTTGTAAATAATCCCAATAAAATCCCGGAATGGGTTACTGAAGGTATTACATACCTCATACCAAAAACAACTGAAACAGACGACCCGAAAAATTATAGACCGATAACATGTCTTTCCACAACGTATAAGTTGATCACGTCTGTACTGACGAACCGTACTTATTCCTTTTTCGAAACAAACAGCATTCTCCCGCTGGAACAGAAGGGATGCAGTAGAGGTTCATATGGCTGTAAAGATCAACTTCTGATAAATAAAATGATCCTGGAAAATTGCAGGAGACGACGCAGAAATCTCAGTGCAGCGTGGATTGATTATCGTAAAGCCTTTGATAGTGTTCCATATTCTTGGATCCTTAAGACTTTGGAAATGTACAAAGTCTCCCCTGTGGTATTAAACTTTCTTAAGCACAGCATGGGGATGTGGAACACAAAACTATACCTTAGGCACACCGGGGGCACTGCCATATCCAACCGTCTGAATATCCGACGTGGAATCTTTCAAGGAGACTCTCTGTCACCCCCTTCTGTTTTGTTTATACCTAACCCCTCTTACACATGAACTGAACAACAGTAGCTATGGTTACAAAATAAATAAGAAAATATTCAATCACCTACTCTACATGGATGATCTCAAACTCTTTGCCAAAGACGACAATGAGTTGAAAGGCCTCCTCAATATATTAAAATATTTAGTGACGACATAGGTATGGACTTCGGATTAGATACATGTGCAAAAGTAACATTCAAGAAAGGTAGAGTTACAGAAACACCCTCAATAGATTTAGATTTTGTCACAAAGATTAGGGAATTGGAGCATGAAGAAGCTTATAAGTACCTAGGAATTAGCGAAGGAGATGGCATACAACACCCCCAAATGAAAGAAAAAATAAGAAAAGAGTACTACAGGCGTGTACGTCTGATATTAAATACTGAACTAAACTCAAAAAATAGAATATCAGCTATAAACACATTGGCTGTTCCAGTGGTGCATTACAGCTTTAATGTCCTTAACTGGACCATAGCTGAAATTAAGCGAATGGACGCCAAAACAAGAAAGCTTCTCACTTGCTATCGCATGCATCATCCCAAAGCTGATGTTGATTGTCTGTACGTACCCAGATCCGAAGGAGGCAGAGGATTAGTTCAACTAGAACTGTCCTACAAAACTACAACAATTGGCCTCCAAAGATACTTGGAAACTACAGAAGACTGGATGATGGTATGCGTCAAGGAACATGAAAGTAGTAAGCGTCTTTACTCCGTAATGAAAGAAGCCAACAAATTCAAACTGGAGCTTCAAATGGGCGTAGAGATGCAACTACAGCACAATACACCGGCTGAAACTGCAAAATACTTGAAAAAGACAGCAAAGACGAATGCAACCGACCAGATACAGAAGCGATGGCAAGATAAACCGCTCCATGGCCAATACTCTGCCCGTATCAAACAAGCTGATGTAGACAAAACCCGTACCCATCAGTGGCTACGCAGTGCAGGGTTGAAAGCGGAAACTGAAGGTTTTATCCTTGCCGCGCAGGACCAATGCTTGCTAACTAGGAATAGTCAAGCACATATACTAAAATATTGTGTCAGCCCAAAATGCAGATTCTGTGATAAATATCCAGAAACGATTGATCATCTTGTATCAGGTTGCACGATGTTGGCACCCACTGAATATAAAACCCGACATGACAGAGTGGGCCAATATCTGCACTGGAAAATCTGCAACTTCTACGGGAAGGAAACTGAAAGAAACTGGTACCAACACCACCCAGACCCGGTTACGGAGATAGGACCTGTTACAATTCTCTGGGACTACACAATTCACACTGACAGAACAATCAAGGCCAACCGCCCAGATATTGATATTAAAGACCACAAACAAAAACGGTGCCTCCTTATTGATATGGCAGTCCCTGCTGACTGCAATGTATCTTTGAAGATATTCAAAAAGCTGTCAAAATACATGGACCTTGAAATAGAAATCTCGAAAATGTGGCATATGGGAACATCAACAATCCCTGTTGTAGTTGGAGCCCTAGGACTGGTTGGCAAAGATTGCAGTAGACTAATTGCAGGGATCCTGGAAGCCCATGCCTCAAGGAAATACAAAAAATTGTTCTGACAAGTACAGCCCAGACTTTACGAAGGGCTTTATCTGTGTAATTTTTATTTTATTTTATTTTTTATTTATTTATTTTTTTTTTGTCAGTGAAAAGTGTCATGATGCCATTTCTAACCTTTGGTCCCTGGGTGGGACCCGGAAAGAAATGTGAAAACGCCAGAAAGTAAAGAAAATAAAAATAATGATAATAATAATAAAAACCTTATAACAGTCATAGTAATATTTGCAATGTTTGGAAAGAAGAAAAGTTAACAATAATAACATTTCCAAGCCAGAAAAACCTTCTCAATGAAAGAGAAATAATGACTCGATGCTTACACAAAAAGTCTTTTGAGTTCGTTTGAACCAGGACGAAATATGTATATTTCATACAACTCCCCCTACAATAAAATTTCAGTAACGTTGCTTTTCTCTCCCACCTTCCATTATGCTTCGTGTTGTATGTGTATTTATTTATTTTGAAATTATTTCGTCCGGATCGCCTGATGATACCGAGAGGTTGAAACGAAGGCAGTGTGATAGTATGATCTCCTATTTTTTTCATATATATATATATATATATATATATATATATATATATATATATATATATATATATATATATATATATAAATCTAATATAAACATAAAGAGCCAGGCAAACCTACCGAGGTTTCACCTACACGTATCGTCCTTATATATATATATATATATATATATATATATATATATATATATATATATATATATATATATATATGTATCCTTGTGGAGGTATGCAGAAAATAGAAAAGAACACGTTGGGTGCATAATCCGGGGTTCCTTAGTATTTTTGTTTTTATTTTTAAGAAGACAGTGCTCCATACAGAAGTAGAGCTTATATTATAATAATATTTTTTGTTTAAAAATATGATTCCTTCGCTACATAAGAGTTCTCAAGTTTCAAAAACGAGAGCCGAAATCATCCAAATAATTAATAAAATTAAGTTGGATTGTGGTGTTTAGTCCCGTTTCATCTTCAAGCGAAATTTTAGGAATAAGCTATCTCTCGGTTTCCGTGTATTTTTAGGCACGGTCCGTTACATACATACATATATATATATATATATATATATATATATATATATATATATATATATATATATATATATATATATATAATCTAAGGAGCCAAGTAAACCTACCCGTTGACCCTGACGATCCGTGTAGGTGAAAACTAGGTAGGTTTGCCTGGCTCTTTAGGTTTATATTAGATTTGCTCTACTTCGTGTATTGAGCACTTTACCTAGTTACTTTTACTCGTTTTCGAGTTTTTTTTTTCTTTGAACTCTCAGCTTGGATTCTGGTCGATTGTTTTCACCTCAATTTCACGTTCTTAGTTCTTTCTTTCTTTATCCCGCATTTTTGCTTGGGCATTGGTTAGTTTAATTACAAACGAGTACCACTATATATATATATATATATATATATATATATATATATATATATATTATAAGTTTCGTCAATATGACAGACAAGAACATTAAATGAATTCTTTATTTAGCTTTTCCAACATTCCTCCATTTGGTTGGAGTAAGGGTGTGCAAATTTTTTCCCCGTACTTTTGGGAAATTCTTTAGCTATTTTCAAGCTAGGAATAAATGCTGCTACTATTAAAACTTCATAAAAAAATGAAAAGAAATTAACAAGATGAAGCACCTTGTAAATGAGCGAAAGCGCTTAGGATAATGGTTAATAGGGACAATATTTGAACACCTTTACTTCCATTAAACGGAAAAATGTAAGAATGCTGGTAAATCTAAATTAAAATAATCATCAAATTTTCCTTATCAGTCATAGTGTTGTAACCTAAGAAGTGTTACTGAATGAGGAATAACCAAAACGGAGTTTGGAAATTAAATGGTAATCTTTATAACATCAACAAAATACAATACTCGTCAGCGGCGTGAAATAGGTAAACCACTGCTAGTGGCAGACTAATTAGACAGCATATTACTCCCCACTTGCCATAGTGTCCAACATATAAGAAATGGGACATATCCATGTATGTGTGTGCATGTTTGTGTGTGCTTCTGTGTATGTTTGTGTGCGTGTGCGTGCGTGCGTGCGTGCGTGTGTCTGTGTATGTGTATGTGTATGGTGGTTGCCAACTCGTGGCCCAGTACAGCCATTACTACTTATCTTTTTTTGGAAAATATCTACTGATGTAGCCCAGCAAGGGACCTACATTCTCTGGCACAAACAGGGCACTTAAGAGGTCCAACAGCGGGTGGTACACTATCATGCAATTCAAAATGTCGCATGAAACCGCTTCTGGACCAGCATATCTTACCACAAATATAACATATCAGTTGCTACATATCTACGGCTCTACTATCAATTGCCATACTTAGTCGGTGCGCTCATAAGTGACTCCTTAAATCAGCCATCGACAAAAACATTCTATCACAATCTTTACACGTCAGATCGAACTGCCTGAGGGTGACTTCAGCAAGTTCAATATACGCATATATATATATATATATATATATATATATATATATATATATATATATATATATATATATATATATATATATATATATATATATATATATATATATATTTTCCCGAATACAAATTGTCCATCTCTTTTTAGTGATAATTCTATTTAATTTATTAACCTCGATTTAGCTCTGTTGAGCGAGGTTCGAAACCAGTTAGCTAGTCCGTTTTTTAGTTTTACTTTTTATCTCTTATCATCATGAGTGGTATAATAAAAGTAAATTTTGTCTTTTCATGGCGGTCATATATATATATATATATATATATATATATATATATATATATATATATATATATATATATATATATATATATATATATATATATATATATATACTCTCATGGATAAATCGTCGTCTAAATTACTCAAAAATGAAAATAAGACTGATATCTCATTTTAACAGATATATTTACCAACATTACACAAAATATTTTGAAATTCTAAACAGTAAATTTATTCCCTAAAATCGCCATTGGCTTCAATCACAGTCTCCAGACGACTTTGGAATCTCTTACATCTCTTCTGGGCGGTCTTCTTGTTTAAAATTGTGAATGATGCTATTTTCCTGAAGGAGATGAACCCCCTGATTTGTTTGTAGGTCTTGAAGATTTAGAGCTGCTTTTTAGAGCTCTAAATTAAATAAAAATTAATACATGAGATTTTAAGTGTTTGATATTCTTTAATTAATAATTATTTTCCTCTGCCTTTTGACATAGAGGTCTCCATGGAACGATATCCTCCGGGAAACTCCATACGGATTACCATATTGTATCATTACTATATATATATATATATATATATATATATATATATATATATATATATATATATATATATGTTTCACAAAGGTTATACATCATATGTATATATATATATATATATATATATATATATATATATATATATATATATATATATATATATATACCTCTATCTGTATTTTATGGGAAAATAAATAAAAATGGAGCAACAGAGTCAGAGAAGAACAAAGAGAAGAAGGCATAGGAAGGAAAGATGGTAGTAAGTTAGGGAAAATAAATAAGGGCCAGGATCAATTATTTCCAATTTTAAGTTATTTTCAATGTTGGACCATCATGCTGTGTCATCAGTGGTCGCTCTTCATCACAGAAACTAATAAAAAAACAAAACTTTTCACACACAGAAGACCCAGCTTTCTTTCCATCATCATCAATTTTTGCAACGAGGCAAACTGAAAAGCCTGCCTAATAAGACGGCTATGCAAATGTCGTTTCCGCTCGGGTGACACGAGCGACACATCAAATATTCGACCGCCACTGATTGATGTATGGTCGTTGGCAGGCGGTCAAATTTCCCAAAAGCGACGGGAATCACAAAGAATTCAGCAACAGACGGCGTCCTATTGCTTGACTATAATTTATTTGAACCCCTCCAGATTTGTCTTAGTTTTACCATTAATTTGTTTTTCTCTTTTATTTTATTGTCGAAGTGAAATTGTTGGCGGAATGATGCTGCATCTGCAATTTAACTTCACTTTACGCAGCTGTTGCTATTCGTTCGCTTTTAAATGAAATTCATTGACACCATATTTACTAGCGTGTTACCACATTGCTGTTTAAAGCGGGTCTTTATACGGTCTGTAAACACTTTTTGCGCAACACATATTAATCTTATTCACTAGGGGTAGTGAGTTCAATTCCAAAAGTTAGATATCTTAGATAGCAAGTAAACATCTGAAAAATAAGGGAAAATGGAGGAGAAACACTAGTTGTTAAATGTAGTGCAGATTGTTTTTGTAGTTGTAAATTTACTAGATTTCTTGGACTCTGACTTGACAGCGGTGACTTTTTCTTCCTTTCATGCACACATTTTTTTTATGGAATGAAGGTAATGTTTTCATCCAGCAAGAAAATACAGTCCCTTGTCGAGCGCGGGTAATTTAAAAATTCTCAGAGGAACAAAAGGCTGACTTACGGGCTGACTTCCGGGCTGACATTCTCACCAGATTTAAAACCCATTGAAAAATTCTGAGACATATTTAAAGCACCACCAAATAGCTGAAGATTTTCGTATTTTTAAATATATATCTATATGCATATATTAACTTACTTTTTAAAATATCTAATTTAATTATTATCATTTTATTTTAATTTGATGAATTATGTACTTAACTGCCAACACCTATTTTTTAAAACAAAATCATAATCAAATAAAATTGTTTTGTTTTCTTATTTATTTCAGTATATTTGTATAATCTATAAACCATAGGCATAGATCTTTTGAATTTATATTGCTCATTGCTTAAAAAACAAAAAAAAAATGATGTTCTTGTCCTATTTCTGGTTTAATTGTTTTTCGCGTTCTATTCAGAATGTGAATGATATTTTTTTTGTGTGTCATTTTCACCATTTTGATAATTAAATCTATGATCCATTCCTTTCTTTCTTTATTCTTTGTTTTTTTTGCTTTAGATCATCTCGATTGCGGATGTTACTAAAGCTTAATCTGCACCTCACTTAATCTCTTAATCTGCACGCCACTTCGAGTTTCCATTCTCATTTTGTCTATTATATCTGGGTTTTACATTTTCCATATAATTATCCTTTATATCCGAATCATTCAGGAGTCTATCACAATATAACTCTCATTTCTGCAATTTCAATGTAAGTTTACATATCACTGGAAAATTGTCGCTCTCGCAATGAGCCCTTCGGTATGTTTTGCAGTGTAAAAATGCATTCCCTGTTTTTTTTTTTTTATATTTGCATAGTCGACATTATTTACATTATACTGTCTACTGTCCTCTTCTTTGTCGCCATATTTATTACAACGTCTCGGCCGATGTTCGCACCGGCCTTCTTCAGATGCTTGGAATGTCGAACTGAACCATTTATTTCGCTCACTGGGGTATACTGTTCTAGTTGCACGTGCCATATTTAATTTTTTGGATCGTGGATCGATTTCCCGCTGTCTCCTCCACTGTGATTTTATTGAGACACCGCCTCTAGACAGCTGCTAGTTGATTCATCTAGAGTTTGATAGGTCATATTCTTCATCCTACATAATTGCTAAAACCATACCTCATTCGCAAAAAGTTGGAGTGCGGGTGTCGGTTTAGCCGGCGATCATCCGAAAATATATTTCATGCACACACACACACACACATATATATATATATATATATATATATATATATATATATATATATATATATATATATATATATATATATATCCTTTTTAAATTGGTTAATGTTCTTAACAATATTATTATTTTTTAAATGGAAGTAACGATTTACTTCCACTTTCTCGAGTTAATAGTGTAAGAAGAAAATCTCTCCTCCCAACTCGATCGAAGAACCAAAAGGTTTCGTAGCTGATAATCAGAAACTTGAATTTAAAAACAAAAATTATATTCAATATTTTCCCTAAAAACTTCGTGCATCTCACAGGAAGTAATAGCGTGAGTGTACGTGGTGGAGGTTAGGGTTATGAACAAATGTATTTTTTTTTACAAAACATGATCGTAACAAGTCACTGCCAAAGAAAATAAAATTCTAAACAATATTTTTCTTTTTTCTTTTCATATATAAACTCATGCAAAAAGCATAAACGTTGCTCTAATTTATTCATGTTCAAAAGTTGGAGGTACATAATGTTTTAAATTAAATTCAAAGATAGTTTGATATAATATTAAGAAAGAGGACACTCAATATATATATATATATATATATATATATATATATATATATATATATATATATATATATATATATGTGTGTGTGTGTGTATATATATATATATATCCGTGCAGCTATTATAATAATATATTAGAAAACAGTAAAAAGGTTTATTCTAAAATCGGGTATTGTTTTTCGAATAACCTAATAATGTGTTGTGTGTGTGTGTTTGTGTGTGAGTTAGGACCAAATATAGATCGGATATGGACCGGAATTCCATAGAATGATAACATAAAGAACAAAGAGGAAAGGTTTGGTCGAACATATTTCAAAGACAGATAAGGAGAAAAGGAAAGACATTCTACTTTTTTTTACTTTTGTGTTGTTTTATTTGCAGTGGTCAATCACGTATCACGTCGATTCGAATCTTTTAAACCAACATCAGCGTAATTTTCGGCGTGAACGAGAGATGAAGCGTCCAGCCGAGTTTTCAAGAAATTATGATTCACAATCCTATCTTAGAAAAAAAAGTAAATATTGCTATATTTATGTAAGTTTTTAAAAATTCTAATTTCTCTATGCAGGCGTCAGATCCTAATGCACATTCGTAACACACACACACACACACACACACACACACACACACACACACACACACACACACACACGCACACTTATATGAATATATAACCTAGAAAAAATTTCTCAATGAGTAATAACTAATTGGTGTAACCTAGACAAAATTACTACATGAGTAATAACTAAAACGGAGGTTGGAAATCAAATGGTAGCCTTTATAGCATCAACAAAATACAATATTCGCCAGCGGCACGAAGTAGGTAAATTACAGCTAGTGGTGGACTACTTAGACAGCATATTACCTCCACTTACAATAGTGACCAACGTATTCATGAAGATTAGGACATACCCATTAGTATTCATATGTACCGTATCTATCTATCTATCTATCTATCTATCTATGTATGTATATATATATATATATATATATATATATATATATATATATATATATATATATATATAGTGTGTGTTTGTGTGTGTAGTGTGAACCAGCTATTTCTAGACAACTTTTTACCTGGATATAAATTGGAAATATCTAACTTAATGTTAGGTAGTAAGCGTCAAATTTTAAACTTCTCTCTTTTATTAATAGAAACATTATTAATTTGCCAATTTCAGACTGACAATTAAATGAAGAAGGAACTCAAAGACATCAAGATTCTTGAAAGTAGCCAGAACTGAAGAAATTTGAAATGGCTCACGGATATAGTATAAATTCACGCTCCCTGTCTGTGATGATCCTGAATTTGTAATTTCATAGAATATTCTTTTTGCCGTCTGAGAAAGTTCAAAGACTTTCGCCATATAATTGCTTCATGAATTTTGCATAGAAAAGTGGTACCTGTACCAATGCAGATGTTAGTTAAAAAGGAAGCCAAGTAAAGAAAGACAGCTCCGGAAAATTCGCTTTTGGAGAAGCCCTTGATGAATGATATAACGTTACTTAATTTAACATTTACTGACAGGCAAATATAGTTAAGTTTATTATTGATATATGAAGCCGTTGCAGTTATCGCAGTTTTTAATGCGTTTTTATATGGATGTTATTTATGACAAACAACTCGTTTGGAAATATCTAAAACGTCAGCTGTATACAAACGCTTACTCAAATCAGTGGTGAAGAAAGGCTTTGAGCAAGTGAAAACTGAGGGTCTTGGTAAAGATCATCATCCTGCTTTGAACATTATGGCGCTACAGAATCACAAACAAAGAACTTTAACAAATAACTGTCACCACATCACTTGATGACTGCCAACAGAAGCAACAACTAAAATAGATATCATATGCAGCTTGAAAGGAAAATAAAAACATAATCATAGTGCTAACATACCACGCCACATAAAATAAAAGGTTTGGAAGGAAACCACAGTCAATACTGGAAAGAGAAATAGCAGCTATTCCACGTGAGAAACCTGTTTTCTTAAAAAAAGTGTTTTAAGAGAAAGATTTTATAAATTTCAACCGAAAATACTACTGACTACTCGGTTGGTGAATGCCAAATGTTTCCTTAGAGGGAAACGCAATATATTACCATTAACATTTTCACACGACAATGTTCGATTAGTTTTTGTTGTAGAGTAGGACTCAGATTACTTTCTTCTCTCCCCTAATACTGTAACAATGGACTGCTCCGAATTATAAACATGGCTAGTAGCCACATTAGAGTAGAATTTTAGAGAAGTTGATTTATTCAAGTTTTTCTTTTCCTTTCTATGCATGAGTATTTAATAAATCTCTTCCGCTTTGTTTTCCATACTTAGTCTTCTGTTCCTGCAATGTTCTCTCTAAAGACGACCTTCCTAGGCACCTCGAGGCGGTGTAATTGTTAGCAATCTTGCCTCGCTAGAACAATTACGACTGATTAGTGAGTTCGATCCTCACTGAGTGCCCCCTAATTTCGACCTCGTGCCACATCTAAGCTACCCTTGGAAAATCACTAAAGGCGGCCTTCCTAATTCACAGGTATTTTGAACTTCTCTGTATGAATATTCAATAAACCTCTTCTTTGTTTTTCCTACCTAGTGTTTCGATACTGCTTTAACTTGTAAGTGAGTGAAGAGGGTTAATCCTATTGGAATGAACTCATCTCACGGTCAGGAAGGACATGTGTCATTCAGCGACTGTAATGAAAATTATTTAAAAAAAGAAAGAAAAAAAAACGGCTTAAAAGGTGTCATATTTCTTGGAAATGATTCCTCGCCCCATAAGTGAAGATTTCAGCAACAGTTGTCACCCGATCATCATCAACAAAGGTTAGGCTACGAACTGTTCTGAGGACGTGTATCGTCAATATACTAAATTAAAGTGTCCAGTTAGAAATTATAAAACAGTTTTTTAACCATCTTCCTACAAGGCTTTTACTATGAGAAGACAAATATATTTGGGTGTTGGTTTTCATTGAAAATCCTTTATTTCTTTCCGATATTCTTGTAGGCGTGAGAGGTTGTGCTGGTTAATGATCTCCCATTCGTGAAATGGGAAAGGACTGTTTCGCAGACGGGTTTTCATCCTACAAGGACACTTTTCGTGTTGAGCTTACATCATCAAAATTGTGCTTTTTATGTCTTTATTTAATAAACATTATCCAAAATGAAGCCTGAAATAATTGGATGTGCTTTTAGCGTAGCCATTATTGTCACGATAAATGGGATTGGCGTGTCGAGTACAAATCCCATCAAGGGGCTGTTACATTTGCTTTCATACAATTACTTTTGGAAAGGTAGGAACCGTTCTCTCGCCCTGTCCCGGTTAAGGATTATTAGAAGAAAAAAACCATGTTTGGTCTCTAGCTTTTCTCAACCAATGCCGTGGAAGAATAACGGGAAAAACAAAAACAAAAAGCATCGCGTAGCATGGCACTATATTCCAGCAGAGTATTCTATAGGATTAAGATATATGCATACATTTTTTTTTATGTTTCTGACAAAGTGCCATTGCTTTGTATTCGAGCACGACTTAACACAAGAATATTGAATACTTTTATTTCTCTCAGATGTCTAGAAGAGAATGTTAAAATTAAAGGCCCCCAGAATTATTATACCGATGATCTTACTAGCCGGTTAAACTCATGTCTGACGGAAGCTATTCATACATTAAAGGGAGGAAAATCAATATACAGTTGTAATAGACAGTTAAGCAAACATGTTCGCCATTACTACACTTATATACTCTACTGTATCATATGGCATTATGTATACGAGAGGCTAGTGAGTATTTCTCGGAGCAACATATTTTCTTGAAATTAGCCAAGAACCTTTCATCATATTCTATATATATATATATATATATATATATATATATATATATATATATATATATATATATATAACAGTTTTCGGTGCAAGTTTATGATTACGATGATGCAAAATTCATCCTTCAAGTTTTAACTTATTATTTTTGTGTTAAGTCTTTTAACGTTATAGATAAAGTTTTGACAAATGTTATGTTGAATACTTATTTTAACTATTGATGCTTTACGACTTAAAGCTAAAAGTGATATTGATTAAAGAAATAAGAATAAATTCTTTTCAGATGAAGTTGTGATATTGTTTTAAGTAGAAAAATATTTTTTATTGGTTTGATTTAACAGCACATAGAATTTTCAGCCCTTAGTATGTACAGTAAGAAGAGAAATACATAGAACATACTTTCAAATTCAGCCAATTCCCTAGTTATTTCTTATTTAATGCAAAGCAAAAAGTTCATTAAATATTAAAAAATAAAAAGTGGGCTTTTCTGACAAACCAAAGGAATCAAAATATATTGGTCTACCGACTAAGTGTAGGAATTTACTATATTACTTGTAATAATTACCTCAAGTAATACATCGGAGAAACCTCCAGGAATTTAAATAAATATCATATCAATAGAAAATGGATCTTTTGCAAAACAGCACATTTAAATGCATTAATTGTCCGCCGTAACGAGACTGGCAACAACTTTGATTTTAAAAATGCTACTCTAATTAAAATAGAAAACAGCAAATATGCATCCAGTATCATATAATGGTTTCCCCTTCTTGGTATATATTCTAGTTTCCCAATGAGGGATATTTAATAAAAAAACATGATGAAACATTAGTTAAAGTAAAAATAACCTAAATTAAATCGAGTAGATTATATATATACGGCAGAACACGTGTAGTCACATCATCCAATGCAAATACATTTGTTAAAATGAAGAAATTCCCACGTTTTTTTCAGGAGAAATGTGAAAATGTAAAGGAAGGGAAGAAGAAAAACGTGGGAAAAGGATTTCTTCATTTTAGCAAATGTATTTGTATTGACAAGTCCACGGAAATGGTTTTTCCCATGGATGAAATACAGTAAGTTTTTTTTTGGTTTCATTGACTATATATATATATATATATATATATATATATATATATATATATATATATATATATATATATATAAATTAAACGAAGAGAGAAATCGCAAACGTTTTTGTTTGTAATGGTTGCGGTTTCCTTCTTTTTAATAAACACACATTTCTCTCGTTGGAACTACTATAAGATATTCCCTTCATATATATATATATATATATATATATATATATATATATATATATCACTTTATTAAAGCTTTGATAGAGATCAAGATAGAAACGATAAAATTGATAAAAAGCAAAGAGATGCAGATTACTAGATTGGCTTTTTTTTTTTATTGGTTAGATACGTTTCACGTGTCATGAATAACATTTATTATTCAGATATGTGTAGCAAACATTCCTGACGGTAAAGCGTGTAAAAGTTTTTAAGATGCAGTAGGAAGTGTAATAAATTAACAGATAATATTCAATAATTCTAAGAACACATTTTAGATACTAAAGTGCGTAAAAGTGAGACGCTGCAGGATGTTTTAAAAATTTTTATTTGTTTATACTTTTCATTAAAGTATATGTCGTGCGTATTTTATATATATATTGATTTTTATGTATTCAGAAGTCTCTTTTTCCATCTGGAATTAGATGCTTCATCATTCACTGACATATACGTGTAACGATATTACATAGCAGTTCAGCACACTTTTCTTTGTTATTAATGATTTTTATCCTTGTGTTTAATATTTTGCTTAGCTTTAAAAAGCGTCATTGACTATTACAATGTGTCTTCGGATTTCGATGTAAAATTTTTCAATCTCTGTTAAGACACGACCCTAATATTTAAAAGTTTCATTTGTTTAATCTTAGCATCTCCAGTTATATTTTGCATGTCCTTTCGTTGAAAACTACACATTCTGTCTCCTTACAAGTAATGCTTAGTCCTTTCTTTTATTCTATTATTTTATATAGGACTACCTGTAGTTTCCCTCCTTGTCTACTGTCTACACTTTCCTCATATTCATGTCTAATATTGGTAAGATTGTGTCCGCCATTAATGAATCGGGAGTGTTACAATCTTTTTTTTTCTCTTTTTTTTTCTTAAATAAACGTGTACTAAGTTAAATATTTATATATTCAAAATAGCCCTGCTTAAGAATACTAGGTTTTTTTTATCCTTTCATCGCAAGCAAGTCAATAAAGAAACTATTATTCAAGAAGTTACTGAGGGTTAGAGAATATGAGAAAATATAGTATTAAGAAGAGAGAACAATAAAAGAACAAGAATTAAGACAAAAGATAACGATTGGCATTGCATTTAAAGTTTTGAACATCGAAGTTGATTGGGAGAAAATAAGCTGGATGACAGTTCCACAAGCGAGAAGTGCAATTGAAGAAACTCCTAACCTAGAACGTACGGTTACTCCTAGCCATTTCAAGTGTAACACAATGAGACGTTACCGCCAATCTAGAACTGCTCTTAAATTCGAAGCGTCTCGGTATCATAGAAGAAAGTTCACAAGAACAATTACCTTGAAAGTATTTATAGAAAAGTCAAAGGAAGCTACGTGACGGTGGTGGGAAAGAGACTGAAGCCGTGATGCCAAGTCAGAACCAATAATATTGCAGATTATTTTTTGGATTTAATCAAGAATCTCTACATACATAGCAGGAATACCATATCAGATGCAGCAGCAATATTCAAAGCAAAGACGAATGGTATACTTATAAATATGTAAGATAGATTCAGGCAAGAAAAATTGTCTAGGAAGATGAAGTGAACTTTCTTTGCTGCAGATTTGGCAATGGATTCAAAATACTTTCTCTACTTTATGCCAGCTGAAAACATTCGTCCAGGAAGGTGCAATAAGCCACTGTCCTTAAGGTTAGCATTAGCCATGCTGATGGAAGGTAAAACGGGTTCAGTCAGATGATTAAAAGAGAGTAGTCAACACTAGGCAACCACTCCTGACTATATATATATATATATATATATATGATACAATGAAGAATAAGTAGGAAAACAGATATTAATCTAACATGTTTCACATTAGTAAAGCTTCGACAGGGATCAAGATAGAAAAGATAAAATTGATAAAAGGAAAGAGACGTAGATTACTCGTATGTTGTGTTTGGCCATTTTTTATTGGTTAGATACATGTCACGTGTAACGAAGTAACAGATAATATTAAGATATGTGAGGCAAACATTCTCGATGCTGAACTGTGCAAAGATTAGTGAGATGCAGTAGGACGATTTAATTGGATAAATGCCACGTTTGATAAATTAACAGATAATATTCAAATAATTGTAAGAAAAAATTCTGGATAATAAAGTGTGCAAAATTGAGACGCTGCAGGATGTTTTGAAAAAATTTATTTGGTTAGATTTTTCATTAAAGTATATCTCGTGTGTATTATATATATATATATATATATTTATATATATATATATATATATATATATATATATATATATATATATATATATATATATATATATGTGTGTGTGTTTTTTATGAATGATTCATGAATTCATATATATATATATATATATATATTATGTAGGAAGATATAGTGAACTAACTTTCTTAGCTGCAGACTTAGCAATGGAATTAAATTAATCTTTCCATTTAATGCCAGCTGAAAAAATCCGTCCAAATAGGTGTAATGAGCCACTCTCTTGCAGTGGCTCATTAGCCATGCTGATGACAAGTAAAATGGACTCAGTCAGATGATTAAAAGAGAGTAGTTAAGAAGCTACTCCTTGCCCCTTTTAACAAAAGTTTCTAGGTAATTTTGTTAGAATTTCCCTCAATTTGACCTTATCGAACTTTATAAAGTTAGTATCGGGAGCTTTGTTTCAATTTCAACATATTTACTTATAAACATATTTTCTATTCTTAAATCAATATCACCTTTAGCTTTAAGTCGTAAAGCATCAATAATTAAAAATAAGTATTATTGTCTTCGGCTTGACAGGTTGCATCAGTGAGAAAGAGTCTTTAGTGTTTACAACGATTCTCCTTCATCACAAGAACGCGTCAACAATATTAAATTCTATTAAGGTTGCAAAATGATGATTGAATTACAATGTAAGATAAATAACCAAGGTTTCGAAGCAACAAAGAGAGAACTTAGCAGAAATAAACTGCTATATAAGTTACCAGATAGTATAGCCATAGACGATTATAATGAATGAGCTGTGTGATATGAATGAAAGAAGACGGGGTAGGAAGTGTGAAGACTATGAGGATGAGGAGGATAGATAATGATTTACACTTGACATGAAGAGGTTAGGTTTATAGTGTGGACGTTACCTGTCAAAAGTGTTATTATGAATGAGGTGGGTGACATGAATAAAAGAAGACGGGGTAGGAAGTGTGAAGATTATGACGAGGAGGAGGGTAGATAACGATTGAACCTGACTTGTAATGATGATCGTAGATTTTATCTTGGTTAAGTCTGCAAATTTTTGGAGCCAGATCGAAGTACCATATTTTTCGTGCATTATACGAAATATATTGAATGAAAATTGAAGGCAAAAAACAGAATCGTATTATACAGAAGTACCCGTGTTATACAGAGGTACACGCTTTCAGAAATTTTACTGCCATAGAACCCCCTCTTATTTTAGAACAGTAACAATGTTCAAATCCACTCGGTTTTGCTCACAAGATAATGTTTCTTTATATTTAGATTTTGCTGTTTTTTTTTTTTTTTTTTTTTTTTTAATTAAAGTTTTCTCTTTTACTTGCTAATTGTTGTATATGAGTTATCAAAAACAGCAGTAGAAAATTGAAATTGGTTTAACAAGTTTATTAGATTTTGTTACAGGGAAACACAATGTAAAATAGAAACTATGGAAGAGAATGTTTGCCATGAATGGCTGTTTTTAGCAAAGACTACTGCTGATACTGCTCCTGCTGCTACTCCTCTTGATGTAGGACAATTTTTATGTCATTTGTCCAACGGCCGAGTCCAAACTTGTAGGGAAATATTCTATCGCACAACAATAATGAAAGAAAATATTTTTTCACAGTTTACTGATACATAGAACTATAATAAAGGCATATAAACCAGAAAAGTATAATATTTTAATTAACACCTTAAAAGGTATTACTGGGTATATTTAATTTGTACATTTCCCTGAAAGTTCGGAAATAAATTTTGAAAAGGAAATTGGCTAAATATCCCGTTATCTATATTTTACAAATTTAAGGGCAAAACTGGATTGACTATCTCATCTCTTACAGTTAAAATGGTTTGATATAACCGTAAGTTCTATGCTAACAGTTTCTTCTATCGCTTTTCTCACTTGGGAAACCCTCTTCCAACTTCTTGCTTCCCAGTCTACATTTTGATCTTTCAAAATATAAATTATCATGAAAGATTAAATATTTCAGAGAAATATATTTCCGACATTGATCGTTTAATGGATAATATAGCACAACTTAAAAAAAATTACAGAGATAGAAGTATGACAGGATCGTATTATACTCAAGGATGTATTTTGTTTTTTGTTTTTTTGTTGTGTAACTTCAGAAACACGGTGTCGTATAACACTCAAGATTTGGTTTGTTTTGTTTTACGGCATATCAACCTCAATCGGTTATTTAATGCCGACAAAATTTTAATTGGTAACTTTTTTTTATCAAACGTAACGCTGGTAATTTTTTTTCCTTCAAAATTCTATTTCTAACAATAGTTTTCTTCAAAAATATTTTTTTTCAAAGAGTGTAGCTGGTAATAACTTGATCTCAGTTTGGTGGTTAACTATTTGCCCATAGATGGGACCCTAACAGGTGCTACAGCCCCGAGTCAGGGTGGACCTGGGAACACCAGCGATTAAGAGGTGGTTCCACGCTCCTGAAAACCTCCTGATCAGTGGCCTTGCTGATGGATGTCTTACCCAGGACGCGAATGTAGCTTATAGTCTTACCCAGGACGCGGATGTTGCTTATAATCTTACCCAGGACGCGAATGTAGCTTATAGTCTTACCCAGGACGCGGATGTAGCTTATAGTCTTACCCAGGACGCGGATGTAGCTTATAGTTTTACCCAGGACGCGGATGTAGCTCATAGTCTTACCCAGGACGCGGATGTAGCTTATAGTCTTACCCAGGACGCGGATGTAGCTCATAGTCTTACCCAGGACGCGGATGTAGCTTATAGTCTTACCCAGGACGCGGATGTAGCTCATAGTCTTATACAGGACGCGCATGTTGCTAATAGTCTTACCCAGGACGGAACACTCAAGTTGTATCAAGAAAATATGGTAAGCAATTATCATAACAACGGCGGTGGCCCAGTTTTATCCACTCTTATATAAGATTTTATTTTTCTACGGATTAAGGCTGAAGTCGTTAAAATTATCTGGAAAGAAATATTGCATAACTGAATAGATCCTGTATATAAAATCTGCATTCAATATGTGGTTTTCAACAGGATTTAAGCCCTAATTTTTGTCAAAAGAAATACACAACTCTTACCGCCACAAGGTAGGCCATGTCGGACCACTTAACGAAAGCTTCGTTTTAGAGATGAGTGTAATAAAAAAGAAGATAATTACTGAAGCCCCAGTTCTCTTGAATAATGGAGCCATTTTTTTTTTTTATTTCGTCTGTCGTTAATTATTGTTTTCTTTATTGTGCCAAAATTGTCTCGGTAGGGAGAAGTAAGAAAAAAAAATAATAAAACGAAAATGAAGAGATGAAATGAAGAAAGACGATGCAAACTTGGGAATTCTTTGGCCACTGATTGTCTGGAAATCGCCGGCAGGTGTAAGAAAGTAATCTAGCAGTCCGAAAAGTACAAAAAAAAAAAAGAAAGTATCATAAAATGGATAGAATAAAAGTAAAAGCAGAATAACTGATAAGGAACACACGACAAGATAATGGAGTTTTTCCTGTCTGCCGTCGACCTGTTTACTGCAAATCTACATAAAAAAAAAGAAGATATTAATACGTCTCAGTGGAAGAGAAGAGGAGAAATATGTAATGGAGAGAAATCTGAAAGAAGGAACGAAGACAGAATTAACGAAAGTATCGTTAAATAGAAGGTGAAAATAGAAGAAAAGCAACCGAGATGAACGAGAAAGAAAGAAAGAATGAAAAAAGAAAGAAAGAAAAAGAAAGAAATAAAGAAAGAGTGAAACAGGAAGCAGTGTCTGAGAGAGAGGGTAACGTGGGAAAAAAAGTAGCAGGAAGTAGCGAGGCGGGGAAGACAAGTAAGAAAAAGACAGTGATAAAAATAGGAAAAACTATTGGTTGGTGGATGAAAATGGGAGAGAGGAAGAAGAGAGAGAGAGAGGAAGAAGAGCGAGAGAGGAAGAATAGAGAGAGATGAAGAAGAGAGAGAGAGAATAGGTAAACATGAGAAAGTGAGACACTGAAAAATGAAAGGAAAGAAACAGGAAAAACGAAAGGGTATCAGGGAGGGGAAGAAACAGCGGAAGAAAGAGAGGGTGTTAGATTTGCGCGAAAACTATTGGTCAATAGGAAAATAGAAAATACAGATAAAGTCTTCTAGAAGTAGTAGTAGTAGTAGTAGTCGTAGAAGAAGAAGAAGAAGAAGAAGAAGAAGAAGAAGAAGAAGAAGAAGAAGAAAAGACAGATTGCGAGGATAGGAAGAAATATGTGAAAGAAAGAGCAAGGGAGCAATAGAATGTAATGCTGATTGTCTGGTGAGGTAGACAGAAGAACCCTTTTAAATAAATGTTTTTACAATGAGAGAGAGAGAGAGAGAGAGAGGCAGACAGACAGACAGGGAGAAAAAGCCATGAGAGACAAAGAGATAGGTGATAGAAATCAAAATAAAAGAAGCTATTTCAAAAGAGAAAAACAGAGCTAAAAGAAGAAAAGGGTACAAGCCAAAAAGATTATGTCCTACAGAAGACTGCTGACAGGAGGTTTTTTTTTTACCAATGAGGAATTTTTAATGAAAATAGAAACAAAATGCACACTTCTATTTAAATCAGAAAAAAAGGCAGTTGGAATTTCTGGGACAAATAATAAGGAAAGAGGTCTTTGCAAATTTGACACTCACAAGAAATCAGGAGGGGACGGGCGTGAAGGGTGTAACATACCTAATATTTCATTTTTTGTTTTTTAAGTGAATGGATGACCACGCAGGAAGGAAAAGTTTTGGGAAACACTCACACGTTGTTTTGAGCTAATAAGGGCAGGGATTTGTGTTTAGCCATCATAGTCTACCGGTGAAAGGAAACAAATATGCAAAAAGCAAATGCTGAAAGAGAAATGAGATGATCGTCTGGAAGATGGCAAACTACAGAATTAAGCAAAATGTATATTAAATAATGAAAATAGAGAATTTATGGAAAAAACGTGAGAATAAATAGAAACCCACACACAAAAAAGAAAGGTATGAAACAATTTGAAAAATGAACAAAGGCGTATAAAAGAGGGATTGCTTCCCAAATAAACACACACACACACATACACACATGCGCGTGCGCATATATATATATATATATATATATATATATATATATATATATATACATATATATATATATATATGAAGAAATATAGTTTAAGGTTTGCTATATTTATATGATAAAGTGCTCAATATCAGAGGTTTTATGTAAATATAAATATAAAAGTGAACATTGAAGCCAGCAATCAGAGGCGACAGGGTAATAAACACACACACACACACACACACACACACACATATATATATATATATATATATATATATATATATAAGTTATCGGTCAAAGTTGAATTGGATCAAGAAACGGTAGTATTAAAAAGTGCTCAATACGCTTATAACTAAAATAAAATAAAAAATTACCATTCGGAAATATTGAATTTAAAAATAGGACATCAGCCAATGAAATTACCTTGGTTTCAACCTTTCGGCATCTTCAGCTACTCCAAGTTAAATACTTTCCTAAAACTTTATTATTTAATGGAGTAATTTAAAAAACAAAAGTAAAAGATACAAACGGCAGCACCAAAATATACGAAAGGATGTACCAAAGTCAATTTCAAGACAAGATAATATAATCACAAGTCATCATTCAAGATAGAAAGACTTTGGAATTATACCAGACTAACCAATCATGTGTAGGAATTAAAACAGAAATAGCAAACATCCGATTGGGAAATGGGAAATATTTTTTAAAAAATCCAAACTTTGCAACAATCATAGTGAGCTGTCTATATTTCACAGATGAGGTATTATGGACACTATTTACATTATTCGGACTATTGTTCTCAACTTTGTCTCCATATTTATTAGAACGGTTCGGCCGTTGTACGCTCCGGCCTTCTTCTGATGGCTGGAATGTCGAACTGAACCCTTTATTTCACTCACTGGGGTATACTGTTCTATTTCCACGTGCCATGTCTAATGTACGTCATTTATTAGTTATCTCCTGTTAATTCCTTTTCCAAGTTCTCCATCGCCTTAACCAGGTATTGAACTCACATTCTTTGGGTCTTGTCACTGGATCTAACTAACTCCTTTATCCATTGTGTCCTGTGTCCTCGGGGATGAAGCGGATAGACAGCTGCCAAAATCCCGGTGAGCGTGAGAAAAAACTCACGCCACACAGAGGATAACAGAGGAAGCGTCCTGATCCACCACTAATGAGCCGATCTCCCCGGTGTTGACAGCCGCAAGGCCACGATCGACGTGCTCCCGACGCGGACGAAGGAGTGTCTTCCGCCTATACTACACCACCCGTGTCTCCTCACAGAGTAGGTAGGAACAGTAGATAATAGGTAGGGACATTGGGAATCTCGTTGATCTTTCATGCGTGTCATTCATTACATGAAGAGGCATTTGGCTCACTCACTACCACCTACCCGACGGTTCGTGCAAACCGACACGCCAGCCAAGTCGTCGGCCTGGATAATCCGGCGTCACCACGTGGAGGTGAAGTGTGATGAAGGTGATGTAATCTATTTATTGGGTATCGGAAAATTCGCTTTGCCTATACAAAGTTAGGGGAACTATTCCCACATCGATCGGGAGGTGTCCCAGGTTGGACAAGATAGATCCTAAATTACTCAGCATTGTCCAAGATTTCCCACCGAAAAATTCCAGTAATCTCTACCTATCTTTCCCGTGTTGAGCAGAATCATTCGGAATAGGGACCTGTAATGAGTCCAGCGCACTAATGTAACTCTTTGCAGTCCTGGTATGACAGCCTGGCAACAGATCCTTTCCAATGGATCGAGATGGTAGGGCCATACCTTTCGCAGATTACGTTCTGGAAGTAAGACCGACTGTATTTAGCAATCGTCTTCCTGTTAGACGGACCGTGCTTGCATACAACAGTGTTGTGACCAATTAAATGGGCAAAGAAATAACAAAATAAGTGTTACAGCTATATCATATATTAAACAGAAAGTACAACAGAACAGTATTACACGACTAGTGAGTGTGTGTCAGTTGACCAAACGTTCAATCTATTCGACTGTTAATATTTAACAGCATCCCCGCACGAGGGATTTATGTGGCACAAGGCCGAGTTTACCGTGGATTCTCCGAGCCCGTAGGCTCGGCCAAAAATATTCCCGTAGAACCCGCATAAGCGAGTTCTGATCTGTCTACATCCCCGGACGAAACTCTGCCCAAAGGCACAGCCTCGTCCGGGCTCTTCTCTGCCCAAAGACAGAGAGTTCGACAGCAGCTGCGAACAGTCACAGCCCAGTAGAACAATCTATTCGACCAAAAATATTCTCTTTGAACCCGCATAAAGGGGTTAAGGGTTTGTCTACCTCCCCGGACGATACTTTCCCCTTCGCCAAAGTCTCGTCCGGGTTCATCTCTGCTCAAGGCAGAGTGTTCGAGAGTTGAACAATCTATGCGACTGTTAATATTTAACAGCCCCCTACGAAGGATCTATGTGGCACTAGGCCGAGTTTACCGTGGGTTCTCCTAGCCCGTAGGCTCGGCGAAAAATATTCCCTAGAACCCGAATAACGAGTCCAGATCTGTCTACCTTCCCGAAAGAAAATTTGCCCTTCGGCAAAGCCTCGTCTGGGTTTCTCTCTTCTCGAGGCAGAGAGTTTTACAGTAAGGAACAATTTATGCGACTGTTATATTTAACGCCCGTCCCCCACGTGGGTCGTATGGGGCACAAGGCCGGTTTATTGTGGTATTCTGGAATCTCTGCTCCATGATGGTATTGACACATTATCATGAGACTTTGATCGAGGCGGCTTACGAGTTCATGAGAGATAATTAGTTGGAGTAGTTGACCTTCAGTAATGCAATGTCATATCAAAATAATCGACCCCTAAACCGCCGAATCTTGCCTATCAGTTGGAATTGTCCGTAGGTAGCCGTACGTACAGCCCGACGAATCGCTTTATTGCCCTTGGCAAGTTCAGCCTTACGGTACATGGCAAAGATCGATTGTTACTGCAGCTGCGATAAGAAGAACTTTTTTTTTTTATAAGGATCAGTTTTAGATGAGCCTTGAGTAACACGGATCAAACTTCTGAAAAAGTAAGGAGAAGCGTAACGTTGTTCGGGAGATACCGCTCCAATCGAATTGAATCTTTAAGTAATGGGTAGTGTGTCGAATTTGAGGGTATTGATTTCATTTCCTAGGCAAGTCAGTCCGACAGAGAGCAGGTTGAACCGCGTTTGAATTTCAGCTATGATGAAGATGTTTGAGACATCAGCCTAAAGCATCATATAAGCACTTATTCCGCTGACGTCGGTGGCATACTCCCCCTGTCCTTCAAGGATCTGATCAAGTGCTAGGTTAAATAGAGAGGTAGAGAATCTCCCTCCTGTTTGACGACGCAAAATTTCGGGTGGATCAGATTTTTACCAATCTGAAATCGGCTACCGCCAAAGTAAACATGAAAATAGCGCATTCGGAAGTTCGCGACACCCTTCCGTTGGAGTATGTTTATTAATATCTCATGAGATATCAAGTCGAATGTCTTGCTAATGCCCACGGACGTTGGGACATTAAAGACTAGACCATCAAGATGTTTGAACTTGACTTGGTCTTAATGGCTAGGAAAAACAGCCACCAATCGATCAGCAAGTACTCGATGAAACACCCTCATAAATTTAACGGAAACCAAGAGCTTTGCGGTGAACCTCAACTTTCTTGACAAAAGTGATACGAGAAGGTTGCACAGAAAGTGATTACCTCTACGGGGATATGCCGTAAACGTTGTATGCGCAATCTTTGAGGCTAAACCATGAACTTCCGCATTCTTTGACGCTAAATCATCAACTACCTAATTCTTTGGAGCTAAATCATAAACTTCCGCATTCTTTGAGGCTAAATCATCAACTTCAGCATTCTTTGGAGCTAAATCATGAATTTCCTCATTCTTGGGAGCTAAATCATGAACTTCCGCATTCTTTGAGGTTAAACATTCAACTTCCGCATTCTTTGGAGCTACATCATCAACTTCCGCATTCTTTGAGGCTAAATCAGCAAATTCCCCATATTTTCGAGCGAAATAATCAACTTTCGCATTCTTTAAAGCTAAATCACCAACTTCGGCATTCGTTGAGGATAAATCATCAACTTCCTCATTCTTTGGAGCTAAATCACAAACTTCCGCATTCTTTGAGGCTAAATCATCAACTTCCCCATTCTGTCGAGCGAAATCATAAACTTCCGTATTCTTTGAGGCTAAATCATCAACTTCCGCATTCTTTGAGGCTAAATTATCAACTTCCGCATTCTTTGGAGCTAAATCATCAAATTCCTCATTCTTTGAAGCTAAATCATCAACTTCCTCATTCTTTGGAGCTAAATCATCAAATTCCGCAATCTTTGAGGCTAAACCATCAACTTCCGATTTCTTTGGAGCTAAATCATCAAATTCCTCATTCTTTGGAGCTAAATCATCAACTTCCGCAATCTTTGAGGCTAAATCATCAACTTCCGAATTCTTTGGAGCTAAATCATCAAATTCCTGATTCTTTGAGGCTAAATCATCAATTTCCGCATTCTTTTCGGCAAATCATAAACTTCCGCATTCTTTGAGGCTAAATCATTAACTTCCTCATTCTTTGGAGCTAAATCATCAACTTCCTCATTTTTAGAGCTAAGTCATAAAGTTTCGCATTCTTTGAGGTTAAATCATCAACTTCCTCATTCTTTGGAGCTAAATCATCAACTTCCGCATTCTTTGGAGCTAAATCATAAATTCCTTTTTTTTGGGGTGCTAAATCATAAAATTCCGCATTCTTTGTGGCTAAATAGTCAACTTCCTCATTCTTTGGAGCTAAATCATAAACTTCCGCATTCTATGAGGGTAAATCATCAACTTCAGCATTCTTTTGAGCTAAATCATGAATTTCCTCATTCTTGGGAGGTAAATCATGAACTTCCGCATTCTTTGAGGTTAAACATTCAACTTCCTTATTCTTTGGAGCTACATCATCAACTTCCGCATTCTTTGAGGCTAAATCATCAACTTCCTCATTCTTTCGAGCGAAATCATAAACTTCCGTATTCTTTGAGGCTAAATCATCAACTTCCGCATTCTTTGAGGCTAAATTATCAACTTCCGCATTCTTTGAAGCTAAATCATCAACTTCCGCATTCTTTGAGGCTAAATCATTAACTTCCGCATTCTTTGGAGCTAAATCATAAATTCCTTTTTTTGGGGGAGCTAAATCATAAAATTCCGCATTCTTTGTGGCTAAATAGTCAACTTCCTCATTCTTTGGAGCTAAATCATAAATTCCTCATTTCTTGAAGCTAAATCATAAACTTCCGAATTCTTTGAGGTTAAATAATCAACTTCCTCATTCTTTGGAGCTAAATCATCAACTTCCGCATTCTTTGAGGCTAAATCATCAACTTCCGCATTCTTTGGAGGTAAATCATCAAATTCCTCATACTTTGGAGCTAAATCATTAACTTCCGAATTCTTTGAAGCTAAATCACCAACTTCCGCATTCTTTGAGGCTAAATCATCAACTTCCGCAATCTTTGGAGCGAAATCATCAAATTCCTGATTCTTTGGAGCTAAATCATCAACTTCCGCATTGTTTGCGGCAAATCATAAACTTCCGCATTCTTTGAGGCTAAATCATCAAATTCCTCATTCTTTGGAGGGAAATCATCAACTTCCTCATTTTTGGAGCTAAGTCATAAACTTCCGCATTCTTTGAGGTTAAATCATCAAATTCCTCATCTTTGGATCTACATCATCAACTTCCGTATTCTTTGAGGTTAAACCATAAATTTCCTCATTCTTTGAAGCTAAATCATCAACTTCCGCATTTTTTGGAGCTAAATCATAAATTCCTCATTTTTTGGAGATAAATCATAAAATTCCGCATTCTTTGTGGCTGAATAGCCAACTTCCTCATTCTTTGGAGCTAAATCATAAATTCCTCATTTTTTGAAGCTAAATCATAAACTTCCTCATTCTTTGGAGGTAAATCATCAAATTCCTCATACTTTGGAGCTAAATCATTAACTTCCGAATTCTTTGAAGCTAAATCACCAACTTCCGCATTCTTTGAGGCGAAATCATCAACTTCCGCAATCTTTGGAGCGAAATCATCAATATCCTGATTCTTTGGAGCTAAATCATCAACTTCCGCATTGTTTGCGGCAAATGATAAACTTCCGCATTCTTTGAGGCTAAATCATCAAATTCCTCATTCTTTGGAGCTAAATCATCAACTTCCTCATTTTTGGAGCTAAGTCATAAACTTCCTAATTCTTTGAGGTTAAATCATCAACTTCCTCATCTTTGGATCTATATCATCAACTTCCGTATTCTTTGAGGCTAAACCATAAATTTCCTCATTCTTTGGAGCTAAATCATCAACTTCCGCATTTTCTGGAGCTAAATCATAAATTCCTCATTTTTTGGAGATAAATCATAAAATTCCGCATTCTTTGTGGCTGAATAGCCAACTTCTTCATTCTTTGGAGCTAAATCATAAATTCCTCATTTTTTGAAGCTAAATCATAAACTTCCTCATTCTTTGGAGCTAAATCATCAAATTCTGTATTCTTTGAGGCTAAATCAGCAACTTCCGCATTCTTTGAAGATAAATAAATCAACTTCCGCATTCGTTGAGGCTAAATCATCAACTTCCCCATTCTTTCGAGCGAAATCAACAACTTCCGCATTCTTTGAGGCTAAATCATCAACATCCGCAATCTTCGAGGTTAATTCATCAACTTTCTCATTCTTTGGAACTAAATATACAACTTCCGCATTATTTGAGGTTAAATCATCAACTTCCGCATTCTTTGGAGATAAATCATCAACTTCCGGATTCTTTGAGGTTAAATAATAAACTTCCTCATTCTTTGGAGCTAAATCATCAACTTCCGCATTTTCTGGAGCTAAATCATAAATTCCTCATTTTTTGGAGATAAATCATAAAATTCCGCATTCTTTGTGGCTGAATAGCCAACTTCTTCATTCTTTGGAGCTAAATCATAAATTCCTCATTTTTTGAAGCTAAATCATAAACTTCCTCATTCTTTGGAGCTAAATCATCAAATTCTGTATTCTTTGAGGCTAAATCAGCAACTTCTGCATTCTTTGAAGATAAATAAATCAACTTCCGCATTCGTTGAGGCTAAATCATCAACTTCCCCATTCTTTCGAGCGAAATCAACAACTTCCGCATTCTTTGAGGCTAAATCATCAACTTCCGCAATCTTCGAGGTTAATTCATCAACTTTCTCATTCTTTGGAACTAAATATACAACTTCCGCATTATTTGAGGTTAAATCATCAACTTCCGCATTCTTTGGAGATAAATCATCAACTTCCGGATTCTTTGAGGTTAAATAATAAACTTCCTCATTCTTTGGAGCTAAATCATCAACTTCCGCATTCTTTGAGGCTAAATCATCAAATTTCTCATTCTTTGTAGCTAAATCATCAAATTCCTGATTCTTTGAAGCTACAACAACTTCCTCATTCTTTGGAGCTAAATCATCAACTTCCGCATTCTTTGAGGCTAAATCATCAAATTTCTGATTCTTTGGAGCTAAATCATCAATTCCGCATTCTTTGTAGCAAATCATAAACTTCCGCATTCTCTGAGGGTAAAAAATCAACTTCCTCATTCTTTGGAGCTAAATCATCAACTTCCTCTTTTTTGGAGCTAAGTCATAAAATTCCGCATTCTTTGAGGTTAAGTCATCAACTTCCTCATTCTTGGGATCTAAACCATCAACTTCCGTATTCTTGAGGCTAAACCATCAACTTCCTCATTTTTTGGAGCTATATCATCAACTTCCACATTCTTCGGAGCTAAATCATCAACTTCCGCATTCTTTGGAGCTAAATATTAAACTTCCAGATTCTTTGAGGCTAAATCATCAACTTCCGCATTCTTTGAGGCTAAATCATGAAATTCCGCATTCTTTGGAGCTATATCATCAACTCCCGCATTGTTAGTGGTTAAATCAACTTCCGCATTCTTTGAGGGTAAATCATCAACTTCAGCATTCTTTGTAACTAAATCATCAACTTCCTCATCCTTTGGAGCTAAATCATCAACTTCCGTATTCTTTGAGGCGAAATCATCAATTTCCACATTCTTTAGAGCTAAATCATCAACTTCCGCATTCATTGGATCTATATCATCAACTTCCGCATTCTTTGGAGCTAAATATTAAACTTCCGGATTCTTTGAGGCTAAATCATCAACTCCCGCATTCTTTGAGGCTAAATATTCAACTTCCGCATTCTTTGAGGCTAAATGATCAACTTCCGCATTCTTTGGAGCTAAATCATCAACTCCCGCATTGTTAATGGTTAAATCATGAACTTCAGCATTTCTTTGGAACTAAATCATCAACTTCCTCATTCTTTGGAGCAAATCATCAATTTCCGTATTCTTTGAGGTTACACCATCAACTTCTGCATTTTTGGAGCTAAATATTAAACTTCAGGATTCTTTGAGGCTAAATCATCAACTTCTGCATTCTTTGAGACTAAATCATCAACTTCCGCATTCTTTGTAGCTATATCATCAACTCCCGCATTGTTGGTGGTTAAATCATCAACTTCCGCATTCTTTCGAATTAAACCATCAACTTCAGCATTCTTTCGAATTAAACCATCAACTTCCTAATTCTTTGGAACTAAATCATCAACTTCATCATTCTTTGGAGCTAAATCATCAACTTCCGGATTCTTTGGAGCTAAATCATCAACTTCCGCATTCTTTGAAGCTAAATCAGTAACTTCCGCATTCTTTGGAGCTATATCATCAAATTCCGCATTCTTTGGGGCTAAATATAAAACTTCCGGATTCTTTGAGGCGAAATCATCAACTCCCGCATTCTTTGAGGCTAAATCATCAACTTCCGCATTCTTTGAGGCTAAATCATCAACTTCCGCATTCTTTGGAGCTAAATCATCAACTCCCGCATTGTTAGTGGTTAAATCCTCAACTTCCGCATTCTTGGAGGCTAAATCATCAACTTCAGCATTCTTTGGAACTAAACCATCAACTTGTTCATTCTTTGGAGATAAATCATCAACTTCCTTATTCTTTGGAGCTAAATCATCAACTTCCGCAATCTTTGAAGCTAAATCACCAACTTCCGCATTCTTTGAGGCTAAATCCTCAAATTCCTGATTATATGGAGCTAAATCATCAACTTCTGCATTCTTTGCAGCAAATCATAAACTTCCGGATTCTTTACGGCTAAATCATCAACTTACGCATTATTTGAGGCTAAACGATCAACTTCCGCATTCTTCGGAGCTATATCATCACCTCCCGCATTGTTTGTGGTTAAATCATCAACTTCAGCATTCTTTGGACCTAAATCATCAACTTCATCATTCTTTGGAGCTAAATCATCAACTTCCGTATTCTTTGGAGCTAAATCATCAACTTCCGCATTCTTTGGAGCTAAATCAGCAACTTCCGCATTCTTTGGAGCTATATCATCAACTTCCGCATTCTTTGGAGCTAAATATTAAACTTCCGGATTCTTTGAGGCTAAATCATCAACTCCCGCATTCTTTGAGGCTAAATATTGAACTTCCGCATTCTTTGAGGCTAAATGATCAACTTCCGCATTCTTTGGAGCTAAATCATCAACTCCCGCATTGTTAATGGTTAAATCATGAACTTCCGCATTCTTGGAGGCTAAATCATCAAATTCAGCATTCTTTGGAACTCAACCATCAACTTGTTCATTCTTTGGAGCTAAATCATCAACTTCCGTATTCTTTTAGGTTAAACCATCAACTTCCGCATTCTTTGGAGCTAAATCATCAACATCCGCATTCTTTGAAGCTAAATCAACAAATTCCGCATTCTTTGAGGTAAATCATCAAATTCCTCATTCTTTGGAGCTAAATATTAAACTCCCGGATTCTTTGAGGCTAAATCATCAACTTCCGCATGTTTTGAGTCTAAATCATCAACTTCCGCATTCTTTGGAGTTATATCATCAACTCCCGCATTCTTTGTGGTTAAATCACCAACTTCAGGATTCTTTGAAACTAAATGATCGACTTCCGCATTCTTTGGAGCTAAATCATCAACTTCCGAATTCTTTGAAGCTAAATCGCCAACTTCCGAATTCTTTGAGGCTAAATCATCAACTTCCGTATTGTTTGCGGCAAATCATAAAATTCTGCATTCTTTGAGGCTAAATCATCAAATTCCTCATTATTTGGAGCTAAATCATCAAATTCCTCATTTTAGGAGCTAAGTCATAAACTTACGCATTCTTTGAGTTTAAATCATAAACTTCCTCATTCTTTGGATCTAAATCATCGACTTCCGTATTCTTTGAGGCAAAACCATCAACTTCCTCATTCTCTGGAGCTAAATCATCAACTTCCGCATTCTTTGGAGCTAAATCATCAACTTCCGCATTCTTTGGAGCCAAATATTAAAATTCCGGATTCTTTAAGGCTAAATCATAAACTTCCGCATTCTTTGGAGCTATATCATCATCTCCCGCATTGTTTGTGGTTAAATCATCAACTTCCGCATTCTTTGAGGCTAAATCATCAACTTCAGAATTCTTTGGAACTAAATCATCAACTTCCTCATTCTTTGGAGCAAATCATCAATTTCCGTATTCTTTGAGGTTAAACCATCAACTTCCTCATTCTTTGGAGCTAAATCCTCAACTTCCGCATACTTTGGAGCTAAATCATCAACTTCTGCATTTTTGGAGCTAAATATTAAACTTCAGGATTCTTTGAGGCTAAATCATCAACTTCTGCATTCTTTGAGACTAAATCATCAACTTCCGCATTCTTTGTAGCTATATCATCAACTCCCGCATTGTTGGTGGTTAAATCATCAACTTCCGCATTCTTGGATGCTAAACCATCAACTTCAGCATTCTTTCGAATTAAACCATCAACTTCCTAATTCTTTGGAACTAAATCATCAACTTCATCATTCTTTGGAGCTAAATCATCAACTTCCGTATTCTTTGGAGCTAAATCATCAACTTCCGCATTCTTTGAAGCTAAATCAGCAACTTCCGCATTCTTTGGAGCTATATCATCAACTTCCGCATTCTTTGGGGCTAAATATTAAACTTCCGGATTCTTTGAGGCGAAATCATCAACTCCAGCATTCTTTGAGGCTAAATCATCAACTTCCGGATTCTTTGAGGCTAAATCATCAACTTCCGCATTCTTTGGAGCTACATCATCAACTCCCGCATTGTTAGTGGTTAAATCCTCAACTTCCGCATTCTTGGAGGCTAAATCATCAACTTCAGCATTCTTTGGAACTAAACCATCAACTTGTTCATTCTTTGGAGCTAAATCATCAACTTCCTTATTCTTTGGAGCTAAATCATCAACTTCCGCAATCTTTGAAGCTAAATAACCAACTTCCGCATTCTTTGAGGCTAAATCCTCAAATTCCTGATTATATGGAGCTAAATCATCAACTTCTGCATTCTTTGCAGCAAATCATAAACTTCCGGATTCTTTACGGCTAAATCAACTTCCGCATTATTTGAGGCTAAACGATCAACTTCCGCATTCTTCGGAGCTATATCATCAACTCCCGCAGTGTTTGTGGTTAAATCATCAACTTCAGCATTCTTTGGACCTAAATCATCAACTTCATCATTCTTTGGAGCTAAATCATCAACTTCCGTATTCTTTGGAGGTAAATCATCAACTTCCGCATTCTTTGGAGCTAAATCAGCAACTTCCGCATTCTTTGGAGCTATATCATCAACTTCCGCATTCTTTGGAGGTAAATATTAAACTTCCGGATTCTTTGAGGCTAAATCATCAACTCCCGCATTCTTTGAGGCTAAATATTCAACTTCCGCATTCTTTGAGGCTAAATGATCAACTTCCGCATTCTTTGGAGCTAAATCATCAACTCCCGCATTGTTAATGGTTAAATCATCAACTTCCGCATTCTTGGAGGCTAAATCATCAACTTCAGCATTCTTTGGAACTAAACCATCAACTTGTTTATCAACTTGTTTATTCTTTAGAGCTAAATCATCAACTTCCTTATTCTTTGGAGCTAAATCATCAACTTCCGTATTCTTTGAGGTCAAACCATCAACTTCCGCATTCTTTGGAGCTAAATCATCAACTTCCGCATTCTTTGAAGCTAAATCAACAACTTACGCATTCTTTGAGGGAAATCATCAAATTCCTCATTCTTTGGAGCTAAATATTAAACTCCCGGATTCTTTGAGGCTAAATCATCAACTTCCGCATGTTTTGAGTCTAAATCATCAACTTCCGCATTCTTTGGAGCTATATCATCAACTCCCGCATTCTTTGTGGTTAAATCACCAACTTCAGGATTCTTTGAAGCTAAATCACCAACTTCCGCATTCTTTGAGGCTAAATCATCAAATTCCTGATTCTTTGGATCTAAATCATCAACTTCCGTATTGTTTGCGGCAAATCATAAACTTCTGCATTCTTTGAGGCTAAATCATCAAATTCCTCATTATTTGGAGTTAAATCATCAAATTCATCATTTTAGGAGCTAAGTCATAAACTTACGCATTCTTTGAGTTTAAATCATAAACTTCCTCATTCTCTGGAGCTAAATCATCAACTTCCGTATTCTTTGAGGCAAAACCATCAACTTCCTCATTCTCTGGAGCTAAATCATCAACTTCCGCATTCTTTGGAGCCAAATATTAAAATTCCGGATTCTTTAAGGGTAAATCATAAACTTCCGCATTCTTTGGAGCTATATCATCATCTCCCGCATTGTTTGTGTTTAAATCATCAACTTCCGCATTCTTTGAGGCTAAATCATCAACTTCAGCATTCTTTGGAACTAAATCATCAACTTCATCATTCTTTGGAGCTAAATCATCAACTTCCGTATTCTTTGGAGCTAAATCACCAACTTCCGCATTCTTTGGAGCTAAATCAGCAACTTCCGCATTCTTTGGAGCTATATCATCAACTTCCGCATTCTTTGGGCCAAATATTAAAATTCCGGATTCTTTAAGGCTGAATCATAAACTTCCGCATTCTTTGGAGCTATATCATCATCTCCCGCATTGTTTGTGGTTAAATCATCAACTTCCGCATTCTTTGAGGCTAAATCATCAACTTCATCATTCTTTCGAACTAAACCATCAACTTGTTCATTCTTTGGAGCTAAATCATCAACTTCCTTATTCTTTGGAGCTAAATCATCAACTTCCGAATTCTTTGAAGCTATATCAACAACCTCCGCATTCTTTGAGGCTAAATCCTCAAATTCCTGATTCTTTGGAACTAAATCATCAACTTCCGCATTCTTTGCAGCAAATCATAAACTTCCGGATTCTTTACGGCTAAATTATCAACTTCCGCATTATTTCAGGCTAAACGATCAACTTCCGCATTCTTTGGAGCTATATCATCAACTCCCACATTGTTTGTGGTTAAATCATCAACTTCAGCATTCTTTGGAACTAAATCATCAAATTCATCATTCTTTGGAGCTAAATCATCAACTTCCGTATTCTTTGGAGCTAAATCATCAACTTCCGCATTCTTTGGAGCTAAATCAGCAACTTCCGCATTCTTTGGAGCTATATCATCAACTTCCGCATTCTTTGGAGGTAAATATTAAACTTCCGGATTCTTTGAGGCTAAATCATCAACTCTCGCATTCTTTGAGGCTAAATATTCTACTTCCTCATTCTTTGAGGCTAAATCATCAACTTCCGCATTCTTTGGAGCTAAATCATCAACTCCCGCATTGTTAATGGTTTAATCATCAACTTCCGCATTCTTGGAGGCTAAATCATCAACTTCAGCATTCTTTGGAACTAAACCATCAACTTGTTCATTCTTTAGAGCTAAATCATCAACTTCCTTATTCTTTGGAGGTAAATCATCAACTTCCGTATTCTTTGATGTTAAAACATCAACTTCCTCATTCTTTGGAGCTAAATCATCAACTTCCGCATTCTTTGAGGTTAAACCATCAAATTCCGCATTCTTTGGAGCGAAATCATCAACTTCCGCATTCTTTGAAGCTAAATCAACAACTTCCTTATTCTTTGGAGCTAGATATTAAACTCCCGGATTCTTTGAGGCTAAATCATCAACTTCGGCATGTTTTGAGTCTAAATCATCAACTTCCGCATTGTTTGGAGCTATATCATCAACTCCCGCATTGTTTGTGGTTAAATCACCAACTTCATGATTCTTTGGAACTAAATGATCAACTCCCGCATTGTTTGTCGTTAAATCATCAACTTCCGAATTCTTTGAAGCTAAATCTCCAACTTCCGCATTCTTTGAGGCTAAATCATCAAATTCCTGATTCTTTGGATCTAAATCATCAACTTCCGTATTGTTTGCGGCAAATCATAAAATTCTGCATTCTTTGAGGCTAAATCATCAAATTCCTCATTATTAGGAGCTAAATCATCAAATTCCTCATTTTAGGAGCTAAGTTATAAACTTACGCATTCTTTGAGTTTAAATCATAAACTTCCTCATTCTTTGGATCTAAACCATCAACTTCCGTATTCTTTGAGGCAAAACCATCAACTTCCTCATTCTCTGGAGCTAAATCATCAACTTCCGCAATCTTTGGAGCTAAATCATCAACTTCCGCATTCTTTGGAGCCAAATATTAAAATTCCGGATTCTTTAAGGCTAAATCATAAACTTCCGCATTCTTTGGAGCTATATCATCATCTCCCGCATTGTTTGTGGTTAAATCATCAACTTCCGCATTCTTTGAGGCTAAATCATCAACTTCAGCATTCTTTGGAACTAAATCATCAACTTCATCATTCTTTAGAGCTAAATCAGCAACTTCCGTATTCTTTGGAGCTAAATCAACAACTTCCGAATTCTTTGGAGCTAAATCAGCAACTTCCGCATTCTTTGGAGCTATATCATCAACTTCCGCATTCTTTGGAGCTAAATATTAAACTTCCGGATTCTTTGAGGCTAAATATTCAACTTTCGCATTCTTGGAGGCTAAATCATCAACTTCAGCATTCTTTGGAACTAAACCATCAACTTGTTTATTCTTTGAATCTAAATCATCAACTTCCTGATTCTTTGGAGCTAAATCATCAACTTCCGCATTCTTTGCAGCAAATCATAAACTTCCGGATTCTTTACGGCTAAATCATCAACTTCCGCATTATTTGAGGCTGAACGATCAACTTCCGCATTCTTTGGAGCTATATCATCAACTCCCGCATTGTTTGTGGTTAAATCATCAACTTCAGCATTCTTTGGAACTAAATCATCAACTTCCTCATTCATTGGAGCTAAATCATAAACTTCCGAATTCTTTGAAGCTAAATCACCAACTTCCGCATTCTTTGAGGATAAATCATCAAATTCCTGATTCTTTGCAGCTAAATCATCAACTTCCGCATTCTTTGCGGCAAATCATAAACTTCCGCATTCTTTAAGGTTAAATCATCAACTTCTGCATTCTTTGGGTCTAAATCATCAACTTCCGTATACTTTGAGGCAAAACCATCAACTACCTCATTCTTTGTAGCTAAATCATCAAGTTCCGCATTCTTTGGAGCCAAATCATCAACTTCCGCAGTCTTTGGAGCTAAATATTAAACTTCTGGTTTCTTTAAGGCTAAATCATCAACTCCCGCATTGTTTGTCGTTAAATCACCAACTTCCGCATTCTTTGAGGCTAAATCATCAACTTCAGCATTCTTTGGAACTAAATCATCTTCCTCATTCTTTGGAGCTAAATCATCAACTTCCGTATTCTTTGAGGTTAAACCATCAACTTCCTCATTCTTTGTAGCTAGATCATCAACTTCCGCATTGTTTGGAGTTAAATCATCAACTTCCGCATTCTTTGGAGCTATATATTAAACTTCCGGATTCTTTGAGGCTAAATCATCAACATCCGCATTCTTTGAGGCTAAATCATCAACTTCCACATTCTTTGGAGCTTTATCATCAACTCCCGCATTGTTTGTGGTTAAATCATCAACTTCCGCATTCTTTGAGGCTAAATCATCAACTTACGTATTCTTTGAGTTTAAACCATCAATTTCCTCATTCTTTGGAGCTAAATCATCAACTTCTGCATTCTTTGAGGCTAAATCATCAACTTCCGCATTCTTGAGGTAAAATTATAACTTCCTCATTTTTTGGAGCTAAATCCTCAACCGGTTTCTTTGAGGCTAAATCAACAACTTCCGCATTCTTTGAGGCTAAATCCTCAAATTCCTCATTCTTCGGAGCAAAATCACCAACTTCCGAATTCTTTGAGGCTAAATCATAAACTTCAGCATTCTTTGGAGATAAATCTTCAACTTCCTCGTTTTTGGAGCTAAGTCATAAATTTCCACATTCTTTAAGGTTAAATCATCAACTTCCTCATTCTTTGTGTCTAAATCATCAGCTTCCGTATTCTTTGAGGCAAAACCGTCAACTTCCTCATTCTTTGGAGCTAAATCATCAACTTCCGTATTCTTTGTGTTTAAACGATCAATTTCCTCATTCTTTGCAGCTAAATCATCAACTTCCGTATTCTTTGAGGCAAAACCATCAACTTCCTCATTCTCTGGAGCTAAATCATTAACTTCCGCATTCTTTGGAGCTAAATCATCAACTTCCGCATTCTTTGGAGCTAAATATTAAACTTCCGGATTCTTTGAGGCTAAATCATCAACTTCCGCATTATTTGAGGCTAAATCATCAACTTCCGCATTCTTTGGAGTTAAATCATCAACTTCCGCATTCTTTGGAGCTAAATATTTAACTTCCGGATTCTTTGAGGCTAAATCATCAACTTCCGCATTCTTTGAGTCTAAATCATCAACTTCCGCATTCTTTGGATCTATATCATCAACTCCCGCATTGTTTGTGGTTAAATCATCAACTTCCGCATTCTTTGAGGCTAAATCATCAACTTCAGCATTCTTCGAGGCTAAATCATTAAATTCCTCATTCTTTGGAGCTAAATCACCAACTTCCGCATTCTTTGAGGCTAAATCATCAAATTACTGATTCTTTGGAGCTAAATCATCAACTTCCGCATTCTTTACGGAAAATCATAAACTTCCACATTCTTTAAGGTTAAATCATCAACTTCCTCATTCTTTGGGTTTAAATCATCAACTTCCGTATTTTTGAGGCAAAACCATCAACTTCCTCATTCTTTGGAGCTAAATCATCAACTTCCGCATTATTTGAGGCTAAATCATCAACTTCCACATTCTTTGGAGCTATATCATCAATTCCCGCATTGTTTATCGTTAAATCATCAACTTCCGCATTCTTTGAGGCTAAATGATCAACTTCAGCATTCTTTGGAACTAAACCATCAATTTCCTCATTCTTTGGATCTAAATCGTCAAATTCCGTGATCTTTGAGGTTAAACCATCAATTTCCTCATTCTTTGGAGCTAAATCATCAACTTCCGTATTCTTTGAGGCAAAACCATCAACTTCCTCATTGTTTGGATCTAAATCATCAACTACCGCATTCTTTGGAGCTAAATCATCAACTTCCGCATTCTTTGGAGCTAAATATTAAACTTGCGGATTCTTTGAGGCTAAATCATCAACTTCCGCATTATTTGAGTCGAAATTATCAAATTCCGCATTCTTTGGCGCTATATCATCAACCCCAGCATTGTTTGTCGTTAAATCATCAACTTCCGCATTCTTTGAGGCTAAATCATCATCTTCAGCATTCTTTGGAACTAAATCATCATATTCCTCATTCTTTGGAGCTAAATCATCAACTTCCGTATTCTTTGATGTTAAACCATCAACTTCCTCATTCTTTGTAGCTAAATCATCAACTTCCGCATTCTTTGGAGCTAAATCAGCAACTTCCGCATTCTTTGGAGCTAAATATTAATCTTCCGGATTCTTTTAGTCTAAATCATCAACTTCCGCATTCTTTGAGGCTAAATCATCAACTTCCGCATTCTTTGGAGCTATATCATCAACTCCCGCATTGTTTGTGGTTAAATCATCAACTTCCGCATTCTTTGAGGCTAAATCATCAACTTCAGCATTCTTTGGATCTAAACCATCAACTTCCTTCTTTGAGTTAAATCATCAACTTCCGTATTCTTTGAGGTTAAACCATCAATTTCCTCATTCTTTGGAGCGTAATCACCAACTTCCGCATTCTTTGAAGCTAAATCATCAACTTCTGCATTTTTTGAGGCTAAATCATCAACTTCCGCATACTTGAGGTAAAATTATAACTTCCTCATTCTTTGGTGCTAAATCATCAACCGGTTTCTTTGAGGCTAAATCATCAACTTCCGCATTCTTTGAGGCTAAATCATCAAATTCCTCATTCTTTGGAGCTAAATCACCAAATTCCGCATTCTTTGAGGCTAAATCATCAAATTCCTGATTCTTTGGAGCTAAATCATCAACTTCCGCATTCTTTGCGGCAAATCATAAACTTCCCCATTCTTTGAGGCTAAATCAACAACTTCCTCATTCTTTGGAGCTAAATCATCAACTTCCGCATTCTTTGGAGCTAATTCATCAACTCCCGCATTATTTGAGGCTAAATATTAATCTTCCGGATTCTTTGAGGCTAAATCATCAACTTCCGCATTATTCGAGTCTAAATCATCAACTTCCGCATTCTTGGGAGCTATATCATCAACTCCGGCATTGTTTGTCGTTAAATCATCAACTTCCGCATTCTTTGAGGCTAAATAATCAACTTCCGTATCCTTTCAGTTTATACCATCAATTTCCTCATTCTTTGCAGCTAAATCATCAACTTCCATATTCTTTGAGGCAAAACCATCAACTTCCTCATTCTCTGGAGCTAAATCATCAACTTCCGCATTCTTTGGAGCTATATCATCAACTCCCGGATTGTTTGTCTTTAAATCATCAACTTCAGCATTTTTTGGAGCGTAATCACCAACTTCCGCATTCTTTGAAGCTAAATCATCAACTTCTGCATTCTTTGAGGCTAAATCATCAACTTCCGCATTCTTGAGGTAAAATTATAACTTCCTCATTCTTTGTAGCTAAATCATCAATCGGTTTCTTTGAGGCTAAATCATAAACTTCCGCATTCTTTGAGGCTAAATCATCAAATTCCTCATTCTTTGGAGCTAAATCACCTAATTCCGCATTCATTGAGGCTAAATCATCAAATTCCTGATTCTTTTGTGCTAAATCATCAACTTCCGCATTCTTTGCGGCAAATCATAAACTTCCCCATTCTTTGAGGCTAAATCAACAACTTCCTCATTCTTTGGAGCTAAATCATCAACTTCCTCATTTTTGGAGCTAAGTCATAAACTTCCACATTCTTTACGGTTAAATAAACAACTTCCACATTCTTTGGAGCTAAATCATCAACTTCCGTATTGTTTGAGGTTAAACCATCAACTTCCTCATTCTTTGTAGCTAAATCATCAACTTCCGCATTCTTTGGAATTAAATCATCAACTTCCGCATTCTTTGGAGCTAAATCATCAACTCCCGCATTGTTAGTGGTTAAATCATCAACTTCCGCATTTTTGGAGGCTAACTCATCAACTTCAGCATTCTTTGGAACTAAACCATCAACTTCCTCATTCTTTGGAGCTAAATATTAAACTTCCGGATTCTTTGGAATTAAATCATCAACTTCCGCATTCTTTGGAGCTAAATCATCAACTCCCGCATTAATAGTGGTTAAATCATCAACTTCCGCATTTTTGGAGGCTAACTCATCAACTTCAGCATTCTTTGGAGCTAAATCATCAACTTCCTTATTCTTTGAGGTTAAATCATCAACTTCCGCATTCTTTGGAGCGAAATCATCAACTTCCGCATTCTTTGAATCTAAATCACCAACTTCCGCCTTCTTTGAGGATAAATTATCAACTTCCGCATTCTTTGGAGCTAAATCATCAATTTCCTCATTCTTTGCAGCTAAATCATCAACTTCCGCATTCTTTGAGGTAAATCATCAACTTCAGTATTCTTTGGAGCGAAATCATCAACTTCCTAATTCTTTGGTGCTAAATCATCGACTACCGCATTTTATGGAGCTAAATCATCAATTTCCTCATTTTTGGAGCTGAGACTTCAACCTCCGCAATCTTTGAGGCTAAACCATCAACTTCCGCATTCTTTGAGGTTAAATCATCAACCTCCTCATTCTTTGGAGCTAAATCATGAACTTCAGCATTTTTTGGAGCTAAATCATGAACTTCCGCATTGTTTGAGGCTATATCATCAACTTCCGCATTCTTTGGAGCTAAATCATCAACTTCCGCATTGTTTGAGGCTATATCATCAACTTCCGCATTCTTTGGAGCTAAATCCTCATCTTCTGCATTCTTTGAGGTTAAATCATCAACTTCCTTATTCTTTGGGGCTAAATCATCAACTTCCGCATTTTTTGGTGCTAAATATTCAACTTCCGCATTCTGTTGAGGTAAAGCATCAACTTCCGCATTTTTTGAGGCTAAATCATCAACTTCTGTATTCTTTGGTGCTAAATCATCAACTTCTGCATTCTTGTGTGTGAATCCTCAACTTCCGCATTCTTTGGAGCTAAATCATCAACTTCCTCATTCTTTGGAGCTAAATCATCAACTTCCCCATTCTTTGGATCTAAATCAGCAACTTCCTCATTCTTTGGAGCTAAATCATCAACTTCCTCATTGTTTGGTGCTAAATCATCAACTTCCACATTCTTTGAGGCTAAATCATCAACTTCCGCATTCTTAGAGGCTAAATCATCAACTTCCGCATTCTTTGGAGCTAAATCATCAACCTCCTCATTCTTTGGAGCTAAATCATGAACTTCAGCATTTTTTGGAGCTAAATCATCAACTTCCGCATTCTTTTGAGCTAAATCATCAATTTCCGCATTGTTTGAGGCTATATCATCAACTTCCGCATTCTTTGGTGCTAAATCATCAACTTCTGCATTCTTGTGTGTGAATCCTCAACTTCCGCATTCTTTGGAGCTAAATCATCAATATCCTCATTCTTTGGAGCTAAATCATCAACTTCCCCATTCTTTGGATCTAAATCAGCAACTTCCTCATTCTTTGGAGCTAAATCATCAACTTCCTCATTGTTTGGTGCTAAATCATCAACTTCCGCATTCTTTGAGGCTAAATCATCAACTTCCGCATTCTTTGGAGTTAATCATCAACTTCAGCATTTTTTGGAGCTAAATCATCAACTTCTGCATTCTTTTGAGCTAAATCATCAACTTCCGCATTGTTTGAGGCTAAATCATCAACTTCTGCTTTCTTTGGAGCTAAATCATCAACTTCTGCATTCTTTGAGGCTAAATCATCAATTTCCGCATTCTTGAGGTAAAATTATAACTTCCTCATTCTTTGTAGCTAAATCATCAATCGGTTTCTTTGAGGCTAAATCATAAACTTCCGCATTCTTTGAGGCTAAATCATCAAATTCCTCATTCTTTGGAGCTAAATCACCTAATTCCGCATTCATTGAGGCTAAATCATCAAATTCCTGATTCTTTGGTGCTAAATCATCAACTTCCGCATTCTTTGCGGCAAATCATAAACTTCCCCATTCTTTGAGGCTAAATCAACAACTTCCTCAGTCTTTGGAGCTAAATCATCAACTTCCTCATTTTTGGAGCTAAGTCATAAACTTCCACATTCTTTACGGTTAAATAAACAACTTCCACATTCTTTGGAGCTAAATCATCAACTTCCGTATTCTTTGGAACTAAATCATCATCTTCCTCATTCTTTGGAGCTAAATCATCAACTTCCGTATTGTTTGAGGTTAAACCATCAACTTCCTCATTCTTTGTAGCTAAATCATCAACTTCCGCATTCTTTGGAATTAAATCATCAACTTCCGCATTCTTTGGAGCTAAATCATCAACTCCCGCATTGTTAGTGGTTAAATCATCAACTTCCGCATTTTTGGAGGCTAACTCATCAACTTCAGCATTCTTTGGAACTAAACCATCAACTTCCTCATTCTTTGGAGCTAAATATTAAACTTCCGGATTCTTTGGAATTAAATCATCAACTTCCGCATTCTTTGGAGCTAAATCATCAACTCCCGCATTAATAGTGGTTAAATCATCAACTTCCGCATTTTTGGAGGCTAACTCATCAACTTCAGCATTCTTTGGAGCTAAATCATCAACTTCCTTATTCTTTGAGGTTAAATCATCAACTTCCGCATTCTTTGGAGCGAAATCATCAACTTCCGCATTCTTTGAATCTAAATCACCAACTTCCGCCTTCTTTGAGGATAAATTATCAACTTCCGCATTCTTTGGAGCTAAATCATCAATTTCCTCATTCTTTGCAGCTAAATCATCAACTTCCGCATTCTTTGAGGTAAATCATCAACTTCAGTATTCTTTGGAGCGAAATCATCAACTTCCTAATTCTTTGGTGCTAAATCATCGACTACCGCATTTTATGGAGCTAAATCATCAATTTCCTCATTTTTGGAGCTGAGACTTCAACCTCCGCAATCTTTGAGGCTAAACCATCAACTTCCGCATTCTTTGAGGTTAAATCATCAACCTCCTCATTCTTTGGAGCTAAATCATGAACTTCAGCATTTTTTGGAGCTAAATCATGAACTTCCGCATTGTTTGAGGCTATATCATCAACTTCCGCATTCTTTGGAGCTAAATCCTCATCTTCTGCATTCTTTGAGGTTAAATCATCAACTTCCTTATTCTTTGGGGCTAAATCATCAACTTCCGCATTTTTTGGTGCTAAATATTCAACTTCCGCATTCTGTTGAGGTAAAGCATCAACTTCCGCATTTTTTGAGGCTAAATCATCAACTTCTGTATTCTTTGGTGCTAAATCATCAACTTCTGCATTCTTGTGTGTGAATCCTCAACTTCCGCATTCTTTGGAGCTAAATCATCAACTTCCTCATTCTTTGGAGCTAAATCATCAACTTCCCCATTCTTTGGATCTAAATCAGCAACTTCCTCATTCTTTGGAGCTAAATCATCAACTTCCTCATTGTTTGGTGCTAAATCATCAACTTCCGCATTCTTTGAGGCTAAATCATCAACTTCCGCATTCTTAGAGGCTAAATCATCAACTTCCGCATTCTTTGGAGCTAAATCATCAACCTCCTCATTCTTTGGAGCTAAATCATGAACTTCAGCATTTTTTGGAGCTAAATCATCAACTTCCGCATTCTTTTGAGCTAAATCATCAACTTCCGCATTGTTTGAGGCTATATCATCAACTTCCGCATTCTTTGGTGCTAAATCCTCATCTTCTGCATTCTTTGAGGTTAAATCATCAACTTCCTTATTCTTTGGGGCTAAATCATCAACTTCCGCATTTTTTGAGGCTAAATCATCAACTTCCGCATTCTTTGAGGCTAAATCATCAACTTCTGTATTCTTTGGTGCTAAATCATCAACTTCTGCATTCTTGTGTGTGAATCCTCAACTTCCGCATTCTTTGGAGCTAAATCATCAATATCCTCATTCTTTGGAGCTAAATCATCAACTTCCCCATTCTTTGGATCTAAATCAGCAACTTCCTCATTTTTTTGAGCTAAATCATCAACTTCCTCATTGTTTGGTGCTAAATCATCAACTTCCGCATTCTTTGAGGCTAAATCATCAACTTCCGCATTCTTTCGAGTTAATCATCAACTTCAGCATTTTTTGGAGCTAAATCATCAACTTCTGCATTCTTTTGAGCTAAATCATCAACTTCCGCATTGTTTGAGGCTAAATCATCAACTTCTGCTTTCTTTGGAGCTAAATCATCAACTTCCGCATTTATTGCAGCTAAATCATCAATTTCCTCATTTTTGAGGCTAAAATGACACGGCTTGTCAGTTGTGATCTATAAATTGATTCCTCAATTTAGGATACACGCTGCCCATTAGTTGCTTTAAATCAGATACCATATGTTAAAGAGGCAAACTGACCTGGCCATCCTGCTTGCCATCCCAAGTGTCATTACCAACAGCAAATATTTACTTTGTAACAGAATCAAATTCCTCATGAGCACTGCCTTGCACTCTCTTTTTTGTTGCGAGTCTGTTTTTTTATACGACTTCCCGGTTAGAAAAACTTTATACTGACGTTTACCTCGTCAGCACCTGTCCCTTTCGGAATCACTAGAAGGATTTATCTAAAGTCTCCCACAAGCAACAATGTTGCACCTCAGATAAGCTGTGCGTTAAGGTGGCCTGTCAATATCATCGAAGGAACTCTTGCAGCTCATTGTCACGTTATCCCAGATTGTAAATTTGCAATCACTTGAGGAATTTGCCTTTTCTAGAGTGAGGAATGATGTTGCAGGTTACCTTCTGTTTCATGGACAGGTCCAAAGGCAGTTTGAAGTGCAAATGAACTGTGACGTCACCACTTAGCAGGGTCGCAGCTATTCCGCTTGACGCCACTTCTAGAGAAATATATTTCATTTGACACGGTATAAACAGAAGGAAGTTGATGATAAATGTCTTGCCAGTTCCACTTGTGGCAACGAGGAAGAACAGATCTGCCCTTTCTCATTCAATGCTCGAAATAATCGTGTTACAATCACCCAGTTGGTCCTCCGTCAGTTTTTGTTATAAGCCGTCATTTAATCGGTGTCGTAGCTGATCTGCCTCATGTACTCAATTTCGAGATTGTTTGATGCCCGCTGACCTTGAGGTAAGCCAAATGTGGCAATTCTTTGGCCTCTCATAGCTTTCACTCGGATGTCCATGTCAACTAATGGCTCAGTGTAAATAGCATCATTGAACGTAAGATTTCTCGCTGAGGTCTGCATTTGAATGCTTCCTAGTATGTCTTCTGCTATGTTGGTTTTGTGGGTTGTCCAATGCTATAGAGGCTCACCCAAGCCACATGTCATCATACCTGGCACAGTTGACTTGGTGCTCTTCTGACTGTTGCCTCCTCCGGTTTCTGGTCCCAGTGTGCATCATCCTCTTGTAGTCAATGTTTTTCTGTATGTCTTAAAGACTATATCTTCGCAGGCTTGTGAATGATATAGGGCCTCTCACAATGAAGCACTGCTGTTGATTGGGGTGCACATTTTACACCCGACCGATGGTCCCGCTTCTGAAGACAGTATTTTCTTCCCAGCCCTTAGCTTATGCTCATTGCTTGCGCTTGCTACATCTATTGTGTGCCCAGATGTATTAGACGGGAACATCAATATATTGGACATAATTTGAAGAAAGCTGTCAAAGTGATTTCTGATGTATTCTCTTTTGAGCAGTATATTTAGCGAAATATACCGGCTGACCATTTTCAAGATGAACAGCTAGATTCACCACTATTGGATGCCGCTCGTGGATTTCGAAGCCCAGAATGCACTACGTTGTGTTAGAGACAATATTTCTGCCTAACAAATATATTATATTTTGGTAGGACTACACATGTACACGGCAGAGGGATACTGGGAATTTTTTTTTTCTCAGCCGAATTCATTTAGAGTCTTTTTCATTTCTTTGCCATCGTTTTTGTAAGTACATATTCCACACGGTTCATTCCTGGCTGATCTAATATCACAGTGCAGAATACCTACATACAAATGTGATGAAAAGAAAAAGATTTTAAATGAATACGGCTGATAAAAACTTCTAGAGATTATATATAGAGATTTCAATATAGAAATAGAATGAAAGTTCAAAAACCAATTCTTTATTAAATTTTTGATTCCATTTTCGCTTTCAGTCGTGATTCGAATTGATAGCGTTTAGTTAAACTGTCGTAATTAAAAGTAAATCTTAACGGAAGTGTACGTGTCTCATGCCGATTAAGCACGTCTGGATTTTTAAGCAAGATGCCTATTTCCATTGGATTTTTTTACGCAGACTGTATATAGCAAGAAAGTCTCCTTCAAACAGGTTCTTATTCCACACACAACAACAACGACAATCATGATATGGCTTTTTAAGGGTAGGTTGAAATATGAGCTTAGGTAAACTTTCTATTCGCAAATGAGCTCAATTTAAATGTAATTTTATGTTTGAATGGCCGAATGGATCGAGCCAATTTCATTCTATTCAATAAATTCGAATCTGCCGAATTTAATGTCGTACATGGCGAAATTTGAAAAGAATTAATTTTTTGCAATATATACCAATTAATATTTCTGCAGCGTAAAGCTCACCATGGAGATCGTATTCAAAAAAAGATTATGCTGAATTAATGTGTTAAATAAATATTTTATTTAGGAAATAACCTGCGATTAATTCAGAATTTTCTCATACTTTTTTAAAATCAAGGAAAGATCCATATCTCTCTCGAATTTTTAGTTTTTAAGTGTTATTAACTTTGTACTACGTGTAGCATAATTTCTAAAAAAAATTGCGAGACCAATTATCTCCCTTGTTTAAACACATTGGACAGCGTTTCGGGCAGACCCGGCGGTGAGCTGCAATCTGTGGCCCTAGTGGGGTCAATATAGATTTTTATATATAAAAAAAAAAACAATTAGCCTAATAACACACAGGATGTTATTTTAACATGCATGCAAAGTATCATTAATATTGAATTACGGCTTTAGGCGGCAACTTAATTCATTCAAACGGACAGAAAATACAATTATATATATATATATATATATATATATATAGGACCGATTTTATATGTGAATTAAGTTTAAGGTTCTAATGATTTTTTTTTCTTTCAGATTTAATAACTTAAGTATTTGGCAATTTCAACCATGGACAGATTAACAATCAAACAACGTGTTAAACTTATCGAAGACTATTACGAAAATGGACGTTCAAACAGAAATGCATTTCGCGCACTTCGCCAAAATCGACCAACCGAGAGTGCAACTAGAAAAATTGCTCGTGAAATCAAACATGCTAGATGAGTGGCTGACGTGAAACGCCATTGCGTGCTCGTTTAGGCCGTTCAGCTGAAAACATTGCTACAGAGCATGAGAATGTAGCCGAAGATCCAGACGCTACTCTTCGTCTTCGCGCGCAGGAATCGGACCCCTCCATAACAACGTTACATTGAATTTTGACAAAAGATTTCTCTCTACACGCTTACAAAATTCAATTGACACAAGAACTGAAACGTGCTGACTATTTGGAGCGCCGTACATTCGTCAATTGGGTGCACGAGCAAAGACAAGCCGATGAAGATTTTTGGCAAAAAATCCTCTTTAGTGATGAAGCCAATTTTCATCTGGGTAGATTCGTTAATAAGCAGAATTGTCGCATTTGGGCTGATGAAAATCCAAGGAAGATTGTTAAAAAGCCACTGCATCCACAAAAGGTCACTGTTTGTTGAACGTTTTGCTAGTGGAATCATTGTGTCGTATATTTATAAATTTGAACGTCCATTTTCGTGGTTGAAATTTTCAAAGACTTAAGTTGTTAAATCTTAAAGAAAAAGAAAAATATCATTAGATGCTTAAACTCGATTCACATTTAAAATCGGTCCAAGTTATCGGAACACCGTATATATATGATAAAAATACAATTTTAAGGTATGCTATAATTATGGGTAAACGTAGACAATGATGACAACGATGACAACACTGAATTGCAATGGGGGGGGGGTCTGTTTCATGGTCAAACTCATGGCAGTGAAGATGGCGTTCCTGTATGAAACAGACTGTTGCCATTATATATATTGTTTACAATTTGCTATATTGATCAAAAAGACTGATCAGTATCAGTGACAGCGTTTCTTTCTCTCATTTTCTAACTTTTATGCCATTCCGTTAATGACATAAACGAACGATCTGAAAGATGACAAAAACACCCCAGCCCGCCACTCGTGGAAAGAACTTCGCTACACAATTTCAACACCGAAACGAGCACAATTGTGTATGTATACGTACTCGAACACATGGATGTATGCCTGCGCCTGGCCCCGTATTGTTCATATATGTATATGTGTTAGTGAGAAGTGAAATTCGTACACGATCATATACGTACGAGTGTCATCCCAAAACGGACTCATAGGAGAATTCCCCGCTAATACATCACCAAACTAACCCAAACTAACATAAAAAGATTCAAATTAAAAAAAAAAAAAAATCAGTTTGTCTGACAATCACAAAAGCTAGGGTTACAAACTAGCATCCACACACACACACACACACACATATATATATATATATTATAAATTAACTGATTTAAAAATATGGTTTCATGAAACCATATTTTTAAATCAGTTAATTTATAATACATTGAGCACTATTTTGTAAAAATGAAATTATCAATAAGAACACCGGGTTATATATCTTACTATTCTTCCTTTTTTTTTTTACTATAATATATATATATATATATATATATATATATATATATATATATATATATATATATATATATATATATATGTGTGTGTGTGTGTGTGTGTGTGTGTGTGTGTGTATATATATAATTACAAATATAAGCGAGTGAGTGCTGAAAATGTCTGGAAACGACCTTTTAACAAAATCAATATTTCAATAACCAAAAATCAAAATGAAACAGATGAAAGAGAGAGTGTGTGAGAAAGAGAAAAAAATGAAAGTAAAAAAGAATTAATGAGAAAGAAGTAAAAGGTATTAGTTCAAAAAAAAAAGAACAATATGTCGTTGGTTCATATCTTAACAGGATCGGGTAGTGAACAGATCCTCTGTCTCCAAAATGAATTAAGCGCAGACGAAAGATTCAGAAAAGAAGAATTGGGGAGGGGGACTTGAATAAAAAAAGAGATAATGGTCGTTTTTTTTTTTTTTTTTTTTTAATTATTTCTTGCATTAATTCTTTTGAAAGAAGTCAGCAAGTGGAGATTTTTATCACCTGGTGACTCGGATTTTACAAGTAATTGACTCATAGATCCAAACAAGTTTGTTTACGTTGAATTCTGGAGATTTGTCAATAATTCAGTAAAGAGATGAAACCACCATTGCGCTAGTATCAGTTCACCTGAATCGCGCAGGTAACAGTTGAAAATATGTATAAAGTAGATTCTAATTACTTAAAATCCAGTTGGAATAAAGTATTTTATCCCAATGAGATGGCAGGTTGTGTTATACGGATCAATTTATAAACAATTTACGTGAGAATTTTCAATTGAGATGAAACAAGCAGAGTTTGGAATATAAACATGTATACTAACAATTACCAAACAAAAGCATTACTGTGAATACTCGCGACATGTTCTAAAATAACCTCATCAGATCGATGTCTTGATATGGATGCCAGGCATGACCCCAAACCGTTCAGAAATATATAAACTCTCAGCTGTATACAATGTTTAAAAATGGCTTTGAGCGAATGGAGACTATAGGTTTGGTGATGACTACAACACTTCAAACATTGTGAACAGGAGTTACAGAATGACAAAAAAAAAAAAAAATGGTACCACTGATAGAAACTACATTACTTGAGGACTTTCAACAGCATCAACAGCTGCAAATGTTAATCGAAGAGAAAACAATCATGTTGTAACTGGAGAAAGCTATGAAAGAAAGGTTTATCCTCCCATTTGCATTTTATAGCCGTAATATAATAACAGCGTAGTTCACGGACGGAAATGAATGGCTGAAAGAAAAAATAATGACAAACATGTTTTTTTCCTTTGATAGACGTTTATACTACAAAGGTATATACAGAACTATATATATATATATATATATATATATATATATATATATATATATATATATATATTTACACGTTCTCCACGAGAAGAAAAAAATATCACATATATGTACACAGTAAAGCAGAGTGTAAGGAGAAATAAAAAGGATAGGTCTTATATATAATATGGACATGCTCCTGTGTCTGAAGAAGACACATTTAAAAATACACATTCAAACGGGCCGGATTGATCTATATCCCAGGTGAGGAATGGAAAACAGAGAAGCTTAGGTTTTCCCAACTTGAGGACTAGAGGCTGGATTTTCTTTCTATATCTAGGAAATATATATTCCCAAAGGGAAACGGCACCATGAATGTGTAAGCTGCTGGAGAGGCAGATTTAACTTCGGAAGAGGCCATGTGGACCCAGGTTAAAGAAAGCAAACTTTCACTTTGACTGCTGTAAACAAAGTGAAACTAACTGCCGCTGTTGTCACTGTTTGGAATGATATCACCAAGCAGCCGTCACGTAAACCACTGACTTATCTACATCAAAGGGCAATAAACGCATTCTGTATCTCTACAACACCATCAAGATGTTGACATTCCGCTCAACTTCAAATCAATACTAAGAAAAGAGATGGCAATAACAGAGGCTTTAAAAAGCTATTTTCCTAAAAAAAAAATTCTTTGAAGGGAAAGATTTTATAAATTTCAACCGACAGTAGTACAAGGTGTTCGGTCAGTGAATACTGGTTTTTTGCTTATAAGGAAACGGCTAATATCACCATTCTCATTTAATATAAAAACCTGTTCACTGTGGATAATGATTAGCCCACCCAAACCTTCTTTTAATTCGTAAGTGAAATCAGCTCTAAGAAACTAGAAGTGTATCAACATTTTAAGTTACAATGGGCCTTACATGGAAATATAGAGAACAAGCGGTATTACTTAGGGTTACATATTTTAATTTACTCTCCGACTAATACAGACATATTATTTGATAGCTTATAAGTGAAGTTAAGGTATATGGTAGGCTAATGTATAGTCCTTGTCATTGAAACCTTCAAGTCTTCGTAGGAGCACCATAATGCTACAATATTATATGTAAACACCGTGGAAATTCTGCAGTTTTCTCTAAAGGCGATAAGATTGTTTATAGTTTCTAGAAAACTATGAAAATGTAGATCGTAATGAGGGGTCAGTCTTTGGGGGGGAAAAAACACCTTTGAACAGAGTATATTTTTGTTATACACGTTGTTACCCCTTCTGTCTTGTTTCTCCGAGTCTTCATGTTCCTCGTCTTGGTGGTTTTTGATCATCGCAAGTTTTTAATTTTTACAAAAGCTGATGTGCATTGATTAACTAAAGAAAATTTAAATCCTGTTTCCATTCCCTATTTTCTCAAACCTGGCGCCAATCTAAGTCGTCTGCGTACAAAGCCAATCCACTTTCCTCTCTGTCTCTTTGTTCTCCTCCTCCCATTAAACTATGAATTAATCCACAGTGTTCAAGCGTTGCATTTCAAAGATAAACGAGCCAAAATAACTAAACCAAAACAAAACAAACAAACAAAAAAAAAACACGAAAATAACGATAAACGAAAAGAAAATAATTCAATTCAACATGTTGGTTTAGTAAATTTAATATTATTTAAAAATATTTACAATTTTAATATTATTTAAAAATTCTACAAGAGTGGAATCTAACTGATAAAATTATTGTTTTTCAGGTTTTCTTAAGATATCGCCTTCACGTTCACTCTTTCTTTCTTTTTTCTTTCTTTCTTTCTTCTCTATCCTTTTCTTTCTTTTTCATTATGCTTTTCTTTACTTCTTTCTTTTTTCTCTATCCTTTTCTTTCTTTCTTTCTTTCTTTTTCTCTATCCTTTTCTTCCTTTCAATCGTTATTTCTTTCTTTCTTTCTCGCTACTTTCCGCCATTTTTGTAAAACGTTCACTCTCTCAGATATCGCGTCAAAGTGTAATATCTGTTCTCATCAATTCTAATGGTAAGGTTAATATTAGTCGTTGTCTTGTAAAGAAACGTTCGACATTCACTGATCGAGCAGATAGCGCTGCTTTCGTTTGAAATTTACAAAATCTGCCTATTAAAAAAAATTGTCAATGAAATAGTTTTCTAAATTCCATTAACAGTTAATGTTTCTCGTACGTATGCAGACTTTGTTCCTAAAACATTTTTTTCGAAGTAAATTACAACGTCAACATCTGGATTATGTTATTTTTATGTCCTAGTTCCATGTTCTATCCATTTTAGTTGTTGCTGCTGCTGAAACTCATCAAGTGATTTGATTTTATAGCGCCAGCTCACGGTACACGAAGAAAGTTTGTCATCGCTGACATTTCTAATGATTGATATGATAAAGCGGTTGTATATAGCTCTGAGGTATTAAGATTACTTGTATTATTTACATTATTTGGAGATATTCACAGCGTTTCGGTCGTCGTATGTCCCGGCCTTCTTCAGATAATTGTAATTTCGGACCAAACCCTTTGTTTCATCCACCGGGTAGATTGTTCTAGCTCACTGTACCTTGCCTCTTCCGGGTGTCTCAGTTATTTCCCTTTAATTCAACTATCCATGTTTGGTTCACCACTGCCGAAGCCTAGTATTGAACTCACAAATCTTCGGGTCTAGTCACAGGATCTAACCAACGCCTTTAACCACTGAACCATGTTTATAACCACTGAGCCATTGTCAATGGCTGCTAGTTTGGATATTTATGAATGGGCCATGCATATGAATATTTCGATCTGACGAGGCTGTTTAAGTGTATGAATTGAGTTCTTAATGTTTTGTAGCAACGTGCGGAGTTGGTAGAAACTATCCTTAATGCAGCCTCTTTTTCGCTTAATTTCCTTATCTCTTATGGTAAATTTATTTAGTGGTATTTAAAGTGTTTATATTATTTACTCATTCAACATTTTTTATGATGGATTTAGCAGAGGTGTAATCAGTGTTTTCATTCCGAATCCAGGTCCTAGTTTCTATGTTGAGTGGTATTTCTTACAAAACTTTTGTGATGCCAAAGAATTCGAATTGTCACTTTTGTAATCCTCGTTGTAGTAAAGACTTTGTAATCGCAGATACAACTACAGTAACGCCGTTGAACAATACTTGTTTCAGACACCTTCGAATAGCACTCGCACTAATAGTATTTACTCGCTTGAATAGTAATCAACGAAAAGTGATCCGAATAGAGAAATGATATAGTGAATATTGTAGAGAATAGAGGCCCGTATAGTATAGCGGATAGACTAGAATTGCTGATCAATTAGCGGTCACGTGACTTCCTACTTATGCGTTTCTTCTATGGTCACGTGGTCTACTTAATTCAATAATAGGATCGCCTGTGTTTGTTCTCTGGCGATCTATATTCAAACTCAAGTGACGGCAGGAAACTTTATTCTTACATAATATAAACATTAGAGAGGATACTGATATTTTCTTCAAGATCACTCTTACCTCAATTTTGAATACGTACGTCATCGGCAAAGCTCCCACTCTTAAACCTACTGAAGTGTGTAGGAGATACAAAACCATCTCGAAGATAAGAATATATATCTGTTCTTCACCCGAAGATTTTGGCAGGATTAGTAAAAATCAAGTGTGAAAAAAGGAAAAGATTGAAAAAGAAATAAATACAAATAAGTAATCTGAAAATACAAATAAACAAATAAAAAATAGAAATAGAAAAGCAAATAAATAGAAATAAATAATCTGAAAATACAAAAAAAAACAAATAAAAAAAGAAATAGAAAAGCAAATAAATACAAATAAATAATCTGAAAATACAAATAAACAAATAAAAAAAATGAACAGAAAAGCAAATAAATACGAATAAATAATCTGAAAATACAAATAAACAAATAAAAAAAATGAACAGAAAAGCAAATAAATACGAATAAATAATCTGAAAATACAAATAAACAAATAAAAAAATAGAAATAGAAAAGCAAATAAATACGAATAAATAATCTGAAAATACAAATAAACAAATAAAAAATAGAAAAACAAATAAATACAAATAAATAATCTGAAAATACAAATAAACAAATAAAAAAGAACAGAAAAGCAAATAAATACAAATAAATAATCTGAAAATACAAATAAACAAATAAAAAATAGAAATAGAAAAGCAAATAAATAGAAATAAATAATCTGAAAATACAATTAAACAAAAAAAAAAGAAATAGAAAAGCAAATAAATACCAATAAATAATCTGAAAATACAAATAAACAAATAAAAAAAAGAACAGAAAAGCAAATAAATACAAATAAATAATCTGAAAATACAAATAAACAAATAAAAAATAGAAAAGTAAATAAATACGAATAAATAATCTGAAAATACACATAAACAAATAAAAAATAGAAATAGAAAAACAAATAAATACAAAGAAATAATCTGAAAATACAATTAAACAAATAAAAAAAAGAAATAGAAAAGCAAATAAATACAAATAAATAATCTGAAAATACAAATAAACAAATAAAAAAAAGAACAGAAAAGCAAATAAATACAAATAAATAATCTGAAAATACAAATAAACAAATAAAAAATAGAAATAGAAAAACAAATAAATACAAATAAATAATCTGAAAATACAATTAAACAAATAAAAAAAAGAAATAGAAAATCAAATAAATACAAATAAATAATCTGAAAATACAAATAAACAAATAAAAAATAGAAATAGAAAAGCAAATACGAATAAATAATCTGAAAATACAAATAAACAAATAAAAAATAGAAATAGAAAAGCAAATAAATACAAATAAATAATCTGAAAATACAAATAAACAAATAAAAAATAGAAATAGAAAAACAAATGAATACAAATAAATAATCTGAAAATACAAATAAACAAATAAAAAAAGAAATAGAAAAGCAAATAAATACAAATAAATAATCTGAAAATACAAATAAACAAATAAAAAAAAGAACAGAAAAGCAAATAAATACAAATAAATAATCTGAAAATACAAATAAACAAATAAAAAATAGAAATAGAAAAACAAATAAATACAAATAAATAATCTGAAAATACAATTAAACAAATAAAAAAAAGAAATAGAAAATCAAATAAATACAAATAAATAATCTGAAAATACAAATAAACAAATAAAAAATAGAAATAGAAAAGCAAATAAATACGAATAAATAATCTGAAAATACAAATAAACAAATAAAAAATAGAAATAGAAAAGCAAATAAATACAAATAAATAATCTGAAAATACAAATAAACAAATAAAAAATAGAAATAGAAAATCAAATGAATACAAATAAATAATCTGAAAATACAAATAAACAAATAAAAAAAGAAATAGAAAAGCAAATAAATACAAATAAATAATCTGAAAATACAAATAAACAAATAAAAAAAAGAAACAGTAAATCAGTAAATGCAAATGAATAATCTGAAAATAAAACTAAAATGATAAATAATAGAAAAGCAAATGAATAGAAAAATAATCTGAAAATAAAAATAAACAAAGGTAACGAGAAATATGACAAAAACAGCTGGAGGCTTGAACATAAAACTAAGATCATTGACTAAATGGATAAAGGAAGGTAGAAAATCCATTGTTTACATGAATATGCATACATTTTACACCATGAATACATATCTATGAAGCTGTGATTTCGTGCAAAAAGGAAGTTTAGAAGGTTACATGTTGCAACAGTGTATATGGACAGTCTACACGTCTTGAAAGGATGCAACACGGCGAGATACAAATGTATAAAATATGGCCACTTTGAACAAATGATCAAATAATAACCTGACACTGAAATAGATAAGTTATCAAAAGTAAGAAAGCGATGATGGTTAACTTTGTGGGTGAGATCAGGAGGAGAAAACTACCGACTACCTACTCGGTTTCATTGAGAGGGGCACCCCGTGATATACTAAAGACTAACCGGAAGTGGTAAAAACAGTAACCAAGCTAAATAGTATCTAAACTAAAAAAATATTAAAAGTAAGGGGATGTAAAACAATACTGTTTATGTACTGTAGTAAGAGAAAAATATCACCTAAAATTTTTTCTTTCTTTACTTTATTCGTACATTCATTCTTTAATTCGTTCATTTCATCAAATCAAGGCCCTTCCTCAGCATGACATACCCATTTTAATCTGACGGGTTTACAGCATCGTATACACAAGTTGCAGCAGAATACACATTTAAACATCATCACTTCCAATGTGTTTTATATGCCATGTAAGACCCGACTTGGACTTTCACACAGGTCTGGAATTCGAAGTATGCCATTACGAAATAGTCATATCCGATTGCATTGAGCACATGGCCAGGTTGACACCTCTTGGCAATTCAGGGATCCCTTCCGAAGCCCTTTCTTCAGTTCTGCATATTTTCGTGATGCCTCATAGAAGATCTTGAGGTCATCAGCAATACAAACTCACCAAGAGACCCGGTCTCCAGCTAAAGTCTGCCAATTATCCAGTTGAATATTGCACTTATACAGTGACTCTTTAAGGCAATCTTTGTAACGAAGTTTTGGCTTGTGCTGCTGTCTTTTTCTCATTTCCAATTCTCCATATATTAACTGTTTTGGTATTCTGTCATCTGCCATACGAATAACAGAAAAATCGTACATACCATTTTTTCTTTCTTTTTTAATTCGTTCATTTCATCAAACCAAGAACCCTTTCTTCATCATGATATACACATTTTACTCTTTCGGGTTTACAGCATGTTATACACATGCACCAGCATAATACACATTTGGAGATAGGTGGTCGTATATGCAGTCGAATAGTATTCATTGTATCAGTACCATTGAAGAGTCCTTGACGAATATACCGCTCCAGAAAGTAACTGACTCCTCCTGGTATATTCTACCTTCGCAAAAGTCAGTTCATATCTAGGTTGGAGTAGGACAGTCCTCACTATCCCACCTTGACATATTCAAAACGATTTTACGAAGCCTTGAGGGCGATTAATTATTTCCAACACTACAACCACTTTTCTTCAAACGAAACATTACTAGCTTCCCTCTACTCCATCGCTATTTTCATGGAAAATGTTAAGAGAGGACCATTCCTTAGTTACACAAAGATATACCTTCACAACGATGATATGTCCCGTAGCTATTTTTCTAATCATTTCACCCCACGCAAAGCAGTAAGTCACAAGTGGTTACAGAGTGTGAAAGAATAAGAAAAAAGAGAAACATTATTAAGGATTGAGAACAATAGAAGAGCAGTCAAGAAGACGGTAGATACCGATTGACATTCAATTTAAATGTTTTAAGTTCCATAAAATTGGATGGAAAGCATAGAGTTGGAAGAGAGTTCCACAAGCGAAAAGGGCAAAAAATAAACTGTTAGCATTAGATCTTACGGTTACATCTAGCCAATTCAACTATGAATAGATGAGGTCTTATCGCCAATCTACGACTGCACTTAAATTCATAAAGTCTAGGTACCATAGCTAAAAGTTCATCCAAATAATCACCATGAAGTATTTATAGAAAATGCAAAGGTAAGCTACATTACAGGGGGTGAGAAAGTGAGTAAACTGATATGCCAGATCAGGCCAATAATATTGTTGATTCTTCCTTGGATTTTTCAAGAATCCCAAAAGGCGCAGCAATATTCGAATAATAGACTTATAAATATGTAAGATTCGGAATATAAAAATTGTCTTGCACGAGACAGTGAACTAACTTTCTTAGCAGACGGGATAGCAGTGGATTCAGAATAATCTTTCAATTTCATGTCAGCCGAGAATGTTTGCTCGAGAAGTTGCAATGGATCCTTCTTTTGGGGTTTAGCATCATCCATGCTAATGAATGACAGAAAAAGATCTCATACACTGGTTCAAATCAACCTTATTCCTTTCGTAATCAATTGGTTACAAGTCAGCTTCTTCTAAGGAAGAGTTACTTCGTAGAACAGACAGCGTGGATGCTTCCCCGATCGTTAAAATCATAGCCTCTTCAGGTCAACAGTTGCCAATTCTATAAAAGCGTATAATACACCATTTTTACATCCGCTTATATGTCCACGCAATAACATCATTCAGTACCTCACTACCTTTAATGGCCCGTGGGCATTGATTGCGTAAAGAATAGCATCTAAGCCGTTAAGATATCATGCTAGGAATCTCAGAAATAGACAAGGCATGGAGACATATGAATTTATGGATTTTCTGAGTGTATTAGACGTTTGCATTCGTCTGTAGTAAACACCTCATCTCATTGTCGATCCAAGAACATTCTTGTCTATAGTCTATTTCGAAACATTTAAAAACATTTTCTGTCTACACGTTATTTTAGTATATAAAATTATTTAGGTAAATGCTGTTTTATAATAAACAATATAAATTACATACCGACCAGAATGTCCTAGAAAATTCCCATACAATATGGATACTCCGACAGGGATCGAAACTGTATCCTACACGAAACTGTCATATACACTGACGTACAATAACATTTAGCTATAATATATGTTGTCATTTGTTTAGGTTAACATACACTTCGAGCAGATATGATCATTCGAGAAAAATGGTGGAAATTTGTTTTTTATAACCAGTAATTTGAAAAACCAGACGCTTCCTATGTAGGTAAATGGGATAGAACGTCAGGCTATACCATTTATAAATAATTGTGTCTATAAGAAAAAAGTATAAACAGAATATGTATATATATATATATGTGTTTGTATGTGTCTGTTTGTGTGTGTGTGTGTGTATGTGTATGTGTTAAATCGGTATCACACCATGCAAGATAGTAAAGTCACTAAGAAACAAGAGGTTACAGGGTGTGAAAGAATTCGATCAGAAACATTAATAATGAGCAGAAAGAGGAAAGAGTAACCATGAGATGAGCAGATAGCGATTGTCATTGCATTTAAGTTCATGAAGATTAAAGGTTGCTGGAAAGCATGCAGCCGGAAGGGAGTTCCACAAGAGAGAAATAATGAGAAAAGAAACTGTTAGCATAGCACTACAACGATATCTAGCCCCCCACTCAACTGTAAATTTATGACATTTTGATGTCAATCTAGTATTGCGCTTAAATTTTAAAATGTCTAGGTATCATAGCGAAGAGATCATCCGAATAATTGTCATGAAAGTATTTATAGAAAATACACAGAAAGGCAACCTTAAGGTGGCGGGGAGGTAATTGAAACGGAGTTGCCAGATCAGGACCAATAATATTGCTTATCCTTCTTTGGAGTTTTATTAAGCAACTCAAAGTAAAATCAGGGGCATCGGACCATATGTGATAGTAACAATATTCTAAGCATGGACGAATTTTAGACTGTCAAAAATGGTCTCGTACGATTCTGTGAACCAACTTTCTTAGTTTTAATGTATGCTATATTTATAAGTTAAAGTGCTCAATATGATGTATAGAGCGTATGTAAATATAAAAGTGGTCATTGAAGTCAACACACAGGTGACTGTCTCATGCTAAACCTAATCGTTAGACCTGACAAGTGCGTTTAGCATGAGACATAGTATCGCTTCTGAGACATACTATCGCCCTCAATGTCCATATATATATATATATATATATATATATATATATATATATATATATATATATATATATATATATATATATATATGCAATTTTTATTTATATTATCTATATATTATACATGCACGGTACTTATTACTGATGATCGCAAAGAGCGTGAAACACAGAGTCACAAACTCACATATACCTGACTATATATATATATATATATATATATATATATATATGCATACATACAATGGGGACTCACTAAGCGACTATGACCCTCACTGAGATGTTCAGTACATCAGTTAAACTCTTCCCCCGCCACCCCAACAACACTGCATTTAGTTGTTGTGTGAACGACAGAAGCTCCTGAACCCAGCCAACGATCTACATTTCTTCTCACATATGTGGCATGTCAAATCATCTTTGGGTGGTGGGAGTTAACAATGAACATCATCACTTCTAATGTGTTTTTTTATATGCCGTGTAAGACCCGACCTGGACACTCTAGTGCAGCTCGGGAATTCAAAGCATGCCATTACGAAATCGACATATCTGATTGCATTGGGCTCATAGCTAGATTGGCACATCATGGCAATTCAGGGATTCCTTCCGAACCCCTCTCTTCAGTTCTGCATTTTTTGTGATGCTTCATGGAAGAACTTAACGCCATCGGCAATACCAGCTCTCCATGAAAACCCGGTCTTCAGTTAGAGTCTACCAGTCATCCAGACCAATAATGTACTTGTATAGTGGCACTTTAAGGCAATCTTTGTAACGATGTTTTGGATTGTGCTGCGGTCTTTTTCTGATTTCCAATTTTCCATACATTAATTGTTTTGGAATTCTGCCATCCGTAGACATGGCCCGTCCACCGCAATCTGTGTTTGTGTATAAGTGCTTCCACAGAGATTGGATTGGCCCTTTGTAGAACAATAGTATCAGGGATATGAGAAATCCAGTGGATTTCCAGCACAGACCGAACGCATCGTTGATGAAAACGTTTCAGTATTTTCAGACGTCTGCCAAAGACTACACAAGTCTCACATGAATATAGCAGAGATTACATAACGCAGGCATTATATATTTTAATTTTTGTCTGATTTTTTATGCTCTTCTGACTCCAGACACGGAACTTGAATGATGCAAATGCATCCGAGGCCTTCTAAATCCGTAATGCTATCTCATCATCAAGGGATCAGTGGTAGTTGAGGGTGCTACAAAGGTAGACGAATTTGCCTATTACCCCAAATCGACTACCATCAACATAAATTGATGGCTCTGTATATTGAATTTTTTCGGGCAGGTTGATACATCACCACTGTCTTGTTAATGATGATGGACAGTACAAAAGCCTTACATGACCCTGATAGTCGATGCATGAACTACTGTTCATGCTGAATGCATGTGTACGACCGGGTAACAGTCACCAGCATAGAGAAGGTTGAGCACTAAACTAAAAAGAGACTTTTGTCTTTCCTGCAAACCTACGTATGTTGAAAAGTTTGCCAGTTGATTTCTACCTTGACAGATTACCATCATGCCAGCCCCCGAACACATCAAACAGTGCAATTGCAAAGTAAATAGAAAACAGTGTAGGAGCAAAATATATCCCTGTTTGACTCCATTTTCAACCTTGATGGGCACCGTAAGCATTCCGCCGAAACTGATGCAGGCTTCCATACCGTCACGGAAAGACCTCAGAATCTTGAGAAAATCGGGGGACAGTAAAACTTTGAAAGGATTTTCCAAAATGCAGCACGATTAACAGTGTCAAAAGCCTTCCTCAGGTCTACAAATATTTGTTAAAAGTCCAATTGTTGTTCACATCTTTTTTCTTGTATTTATCATGCTGTGAAAATCACACTGTGACTCAGGCAGTATATTGTCAACTATTTTCTGGTTTAATCTTAATAGGAGAACAGAGGCTAAGATCTTACCTGCCGAAGAAATGACCCATTCAGATGTAGGCGATATGTGATTAAACGCTCACTGAATCTTTTAAGAAGTTCAGCAAGTTTTGGTACAAGTGTACCCAGCAAAACCCACACCAGCTACTCTATCATCTTCAGCACACATTCCCTTCCATGAAGAAATTGTAGCCATCTACAACTTCTTGAAATGACCATCACCAGCTAAACGAGTTTCCAAGAGAGCAGCTACACCTATGGAATATTTCTCTAGCCCCCTAGACACCGTGAGGAACAGATGCCACAGGATTATCTATGTACATTCCAACAAGATAGATTCAGTTTCATTAGTTTCTTAACATTTGTTCGATAGCCAGATAGACATCCGCCAGCCACGCTATACTGGCCCGATGAAACAGGCAATTTTGGGGTCACCTTTTCTAGACCCCTTCCAGCAATTTTCTGCTGAGCAGTGCTCTGCTTAAAAAGGCAGACACACACCCCTGGAAGAACCGAACGACACCGCTGTCTCAATCAAGGTGTACTGACGATTTACATCTACACAGAGGCCGCCAAATGTGCATGTAAGCAGCGACGCACTTCCAGCCTATCAGACCTGTACGTGTATCTGCATCGAATTGGATTGGAAAAAATAAAATAAAAAAATAAACAAACTATAAGCTGGCAAGTTGTCAGTAATATCTGTGCGGTTTTAAAGAACGGATGCAGCTTGCACAGCACTTCATCGACCCTCAACACAAAGGCACATTGCCCAGAGACAAGCAGTTGCAAGATATCTAGTGTGACCATTTGCCAGGTTTTCTATCAGAATTGAATCTCCTAGGAAACATTCCTAAAGCTTCGCGCAGAGATAGCCAGATGGTCGTGGACCATTCAAGGAGATTCATCCTTTGACAGGCCTTATATTTGTCCTGCATGGAGTCTAGCCTCCTTCTTCACCATACCTACACCATACATCACTATACATGTCCTGTTGTATAGATCATCCGTTTAGTCGTGCAGTGCAAATATTACGCATGTAATTTAGTCCGCCTGCTGAAGCTTTTTACAGGTTATGGCGTTGGGAGATTTAGGGAATGGATGAAGAACGGGTTTTACACATTCACCTTAAAAATTAAGGTGCAGCAGCTAAGAAACCAAGGCACTACTTCTTTCCACTAAACCTACACTCATCAAACATATATATATATATATATATATATATATATATATATATATATTACATTACATGTCGGTAATAAACAGATCGTCATCAATGTGTCAATATATTACTATATATACTAACGTATAAAATTAAAAGTACAAGAGAATTTTTAATTACTATTATTATTGCTTAAAATTATTAGAAAGATAAATAATAAAACAAATTTTCTAGCAGTAAAAACGAAATATATATATATATATATATATATATATATATATATATATATATATATATATATATATATATATATATATATATATATATATATATATATATATATATATATATATATATATATATATATATATAATAAAAGGCACGGTGGAGTAAGGGATAGCGGCTTGGATTGAGGAATCGGAGAGTTCAAATTCCAGTCGAATCCATTACATTCTACGTGCTAATACCCTTGGGAAACGTGTGGATCCTCTTCTTCTCCCTCCAGCTATGGTAAATAGCAGGACAGACTGAGTTCAAAACCTGCGGAGGGTCGTTTGGGGACCTTGTGGCACATAGTTTTCCAGGTCTCTGTATTCGGGCCATGTCAGAGCAAGGATTAAAAACAAACAGTAAATTAAAATGAATTCGCTCTGTGCGTGCATTTAATACCAAATCATACACAGCGGCTTGAAGAGTCACCGTCATTTCTTAAGTAAGGACATTACGTCCATGGTTAACACCAAACCCCGCAGGTACGAACTTCTTGTCTAATCAGATACACGTCCATATAGTGTGTGTGTGGGGGGGGGAAACATATTTGTACACATACAATTTTTGAATTTATTGTATTTCCGACTAATGAATAAACTTAATTTTCATATAATTATGTACACAGATGCATAATAACTAAATATGCACAGGAAACAGAAAAAAAATTGACATAAAATTAATAAATCCCATTTATCATTTTTAATTAATGAAAAAAACATAATATATGTGTTTATATATAATTTGAAAAAAGACAACCTTAAGGGTCAACAGGTTGTATTTTATTTCCCTAGGAAGGTGTTTTTTCCTGGTTCCATAAAGATATATATATATATATATATATATACAGTTTCTTGGAAAGGACGCGTTACCTAGAGTGGGAAGTTGCGTGAACTGGACGATAGGCGAGAGTCGATATTTATCCTTTGTTTCATGTTTAGGAATGGGTTTCCGGCTACTTCTAATGGTTATTTCAACCCCATATTCCTAACCTTTTCGCCTAAACTATGAAATATTATTTAATATTTATTCATTTTTATTTCATTAATAGGTTGCCGTTCTGGGTATGACGATAAACTACATCCGCATGATGGCTAAGATTATAAACTATGACCAACAGCAAAGCCTGTGATCAGGAGGTTTTGAGGAGCGTGGGACCACCTCTAAATTGCTGGTGCTGCCTGGTCCACTCTGACCCGAGATGGTAGAACCTGTTATGGCTCCAGCTATGGGCAAATAGATGACATTCAAACTGGGGCTAAAACACTATGAAAATGAAAATATAGATTTTAATAAAAGAAATATTTAAAATAAAATATTACCTGCAATACATTTTTGAAAAAAAAAATTAACAGAAATACATTTTTGAAAAAATAGTATTACCAGCAGTAACAATTTTGTCGGCATTAAATAACCCATTGAGGTGTTGATAAGCCGTAAAACAAAACATACCAAACCATACCTGAATAGATTGATTTTTTAGAGGCATATCAACCGCTATGGGCTATTTAATATCGAAAGCTGAATATTTTGAACATAATCTTATGGCTGCAAATACAGATAAATACATATTGTTGGTAATTCTTGTATAAATAGGTATTATTGCTCGCCACTATCATAAACTTACACCAGGCTTACAATAGACTTTTTGTCACTTCGCTGTTTCATATTACTTTCAACATCCCGATCCCCGAGTTTCTTAGACGAACTCGTCCATCCACTTTTCAGGGCTTATCTATCTATCTATCTATATATATATATGAATTAGATTTCTTTTTACTTTGTCCAAATCTAATCATTTTCATACCCTCCGTATTATTCCAATTGTAAGAAGGAAGTTTCACTTTAACAGCTTTTTTCCCAAGTACATCTGCTTTGAGGTACTCACTTCCACGTGGTTCCTTTCGTGAACGTCACAATCGTAACCTTTTCAATTCACTCGCCATTCGTTATCTATCTTCCATATCCTCATAATTTTCACTTCCTCGATTTGCATTCAGATCAAACACTATGGTAGGCATCTTGGAGTTTATTTCCCTTGACTAAAGTATTTAAACTTCTATAAATAGTATCTATTTGGGTGCTAAACTATTCCAGGCTGAATTCTTAAGACACATCCCTATCCCGTGTCATACATCATTCAATAACCCTGTACACTGGGCCTTATATTGGCTGAAAAAAAAAAAAAAAAAAAAAAAAAAAAAAACAGAACAAAATCTAAATTCGCTTTTAGCCAGAGAAATCCTGATTTTTACATTGACAATATCATTAGTGGAATTAGATTTTCTTCTCTTCTTTTCTCATGACCGAGCCGATCGTAAAGGAGACATGGGCGACGATGATGCAGCCAACAGCCGCCAACCAGATCTGTTTTCCGCCTCACGAAACAGCATCGGAGTGTCCATCCTGGTCGATTCTTTGAAGAATTAGATTTTAACCAATTGCAAATCGATTTTTATTTTTTATTTCTTATCTTTCTTAAAGTTTCCGCTGCCCACTTTGTTTAAGTACAAATTTAGTAACAACAAAATATCAACTAAAATATTTTGATCCTGTTTTAAATGAAGCGGACGATTAGATCATGGCACGTTCAATGCTTCTTTATTTTGTGCGCTGTGTCTCTTCAGGAAGTTCGTGACCATGGCTCTTCACAATTTCCTGTTCTTTGCAGCTCTTAATATATTTTATCTTTTTTTTTTATCTCTCCTAAAACTTGTTCCGCCATCCATTTAGTCAAACTAGCGAGCAAGATTATTCGTTGTTTTCCTCTGTCCCTCTTGCCTTTAATCTGACTTGTGAGTGGAAAATCTCCAAAATCCTCATTTTTAATTATATACTGTAGACATTTCAACTATATATTTCTGACGTTAAGTATTGCTATGAATAATCAAGTGTGGCATCCCTTTGTTTCGTTACTGTCCTCTTTGAGAGAGCTACTTTTGTTTACTGTGAATATAAAAGGACATTTTACTCGAACCTTGTATTCTCAGACGAATAAATCTTTCTTAAAGCTTACACCTACGTACTGTTGTCATTACAAGTAAAATTGTCTGTTTTTGCTTCTATTTTTCTCTAAACTTTCGTCGTTGCTCTCATATTCAGTCAATGACATTTTAATCATCCTTTTTTGAAAAAATAATATTACCAGCTATACGTTTTTGATAAAATAATATTACCAGCAATACGTTTTTGAAAAAATATTACCAGCTATACGTTTTTGAAAAAAATAATATTACTAGCTATACGTTTTTTTTTAAATTACCAGCTATACGTTTATGAAAAAATAATATTAGCAGCTATAATTTTCTGAAAAAATAGTATTACCAGCTATACATATTTGAGAAATAAATTAACAGAAATAGATTTATGACAAAACAAAAATATTGCCAGGAAAAAAAAGTCGTCGGCATTAAATGACCCATTGAGATTGACATGCCGTAAAACAAAACAAACCAAACCTTTCTTCTCACTTTCCTTCCCAACCTTCTGAAGGAGTTCTTGTGGTTTCCTTTCTCTGTCTATTATCAGTTTGTCATCCAGATATCTTATGTTAAGATTATTTCCGCCAATAACGAATCCTGGTAAGACTTCTATTTATCTCAGACTAGGTAGAATTAGTTTGGTAAGAAGACACATCCTTGTCTTACACGGCAAGTTTTTCTATATTTACTGAATTCTATTTACTTTTTATTAGACCTGTGTTTTCCAGGTCTCATTTTTTTGCAAGATCTCGATTGCATTAAAATGATCTTTGAGCGTGTTCTTTAATTTTATCACCCTGCTATGTTCATTTATTCTTTTCTTCAAACCTCAGGATGCTTAAATTGGAAAACGGTGTTTAAATAGGAAAATAATTACTTAATTAAATAGTATTAAGAACATGACAAGCACACGCGTAGCTAAAAGTTCCACGGCGATGGGACTGGTTGTCAGGTGCGAGAAATTAAGTTCAGTTCAATCTTTTCGCTTGTCTTTGTTCCCGTGAGAGGTGACTGCCCTCATCCTTTTCTTAAAGGAGGAGGAGTTGATTGAAGCCCTCATCCTTTCTTAAAGGAGGAGTTGATTGAAGCAGTCACCACTCAAGTTACACAAGTACGTAGTTGAATATTCTTAAAAAAAATAAAAATAAAATAAATTAAAAAGGAAAATAAATAAAAAATATAAAGATTTTTTTTATATAATTCTATTTAATTTAGCAAATATTAAACCACATGCTTGTGTTTCGTGGGTTCAATCTACTCTTCATATCATGAAGAATGGGAGTGACATCTGATAACCGTTACTACTACTTTTATGTGAAATATACCTTCAGGAGGTGTGCAATCATGGCTCTCCACAACGTCCTCCCCTTTGTAGCTCTTATTAATGTTTGTCTTTTTACTTGTTCGGGAAGTTATATCGTAGCTTCCTTCTGTCGATCTTGCCTTCAATCTGTCTTGTACGTGTAAATGTTTCTTTTTCTGACTGTATTTTTTTTTTCTTTTTTACCATTCACAGACGTTCAGCACCTGGTAATTTCGCGTCTTTTGTAAGACGATGAACTACATCCGACAGCAAGGCCTTTGATCAGGAGGTTTTGACGAGCATGGAACCACCTCTGATTGCTGGTGTTCTCAGGTCCACCCCTGCCCGAGGTGGTAGAACTGTTAGGGTCCCAGCTATGGGCAAATAGTTAACCCCAGCGCCCCCCTCCCCCCCAAAAAGTAGTCAAAACACTATGAAATTATAAAAATAGGTTTTAATACCAGTAATACTTTTTTGAAAAAAAAAATTACCAGAAGTACATTATTGAAAAAATAATATTACCATAAATACATTTTTTTGAAAAATATTTACAGCAATAGAATTTTGGAAAAAAAAAAATTAACCAGCAGTACATTTTGGAAAAAAAAATATTACCAACAGTACTTTTTGGAAAATGCGGGTTCCAATGCGGTTTCGGATTTCAGTGTCTTACTTTGAGAGATTGATTGATTGACTTTTTACGGCTTAGTAACCACGTGATACATTTAAAGCCGAAAACTATTTGGGCTTATAAGAATAATAGTTTTTTTCCGAGTAAATATTGATTTGACAATTTTTGGTCGAATAACAATGATTTTCTGCATACAGGTCCCACTAATTAAACCATAGCTAGTGAGAAGGACTGAATGTATACGGTATTTATGTGTAAGTGACAGTGACGAACCCGATTAGAATTCGATCCCTGCTCTATGATTTCTCATTTGAAGCCGCTAGCTATTACATCACCCACACGTCCTATATATATATAAGAAAGAAGCGTTATCACATTCAGGAATAAAGCGATTGTAACAAGAAAGAAAAGTGAAAATGAAAATGAAAATAAACGGTGTATATTACCTGTCAGTTTGCGCCCGATCTAATTATAAGGCTGTCGGTCGATACATTTATATATCTGTTTTGGTAGGCGAATAATATTTACCAAAATTATTTAACAACCCCCCGCCCCCCAAAAAAACAAATTTTTATTCATCATTATTCAATTACCCAGTCCTCAAATAGCACCGATTCTTTTAGAAATTTGATCAATTTTACATTCTACTAACAAAGAATGATTCCGTTTTGATTGGCTTGGGTTGGTTTGTTTTACGCAATATGAACCTCAACCGGTAATTGAATGCCAAAAAAGGTTTTTATTTCTGGTAATATCTTTTCCAAAAATGTATTGCTGGTAATAATTTTTCCTCAAAAAATGTATTACTGGTATTAAAATCTATTTTTATACTTTCATAGTGTTTTGACCCCAGTTTGAGTGTTAACTATTTTCCCATAGTTGGGACCCTAACAATTGTTACCGCCTCGAGTCAGGACGGACCTGGGAACAGCAGCAATTAAGTGTTGGTTGCACACTCTTCAGACCTCCTTGCTGTCGGATGTAGTTTATCGTCTTACACAGGACGGGATTTCATTTTGAGTCGATGGAGACATTAAGATAATTTTCAATTATCCCGAAATTGTTAAAACCAATGGTTAGAAAATATGTGTTGTGTGTCGAGAAGGAATTCATATTCATAAGATTACAAGAGTTGAGAAATGTTGTTATAAATCAGTTCTGTGTTCATTGGTTGTGTCGAATTTGAAGACGGGCGTTGGCATACAGCAAATTGACCAAATATTTGTCCAGAGGGAGAAAAACACCTTTTATTTTCCCCTGTGTCATTCAAAAGAAACCACTTATCACCCGCAGCACAGACAACAAAATCTCATAATGTCTCTGACCAATTCACCCACCATCACAGAAAAGTTGTCTTCGTTTTTTTGACCATTAGGACTTGGGCGATCGAGGTTTTCTAAAATATTTACTTTTCGCTGTTGTTCCCTTAATATGACTACAAATCGCCATCTTGACTATTGTCATCATCTTTCTCGCCATATTCATTGCAACGTTTCAGACGTTGTACGCTCCGGCCTTCTTCAGGTGGTTGGAATGTCGAACTGAACCCTTTATTTCGCTCGCTGGGATAAACAGTTCTAGTTCAACGTGCCATGTTTAATGGATCTCATTTATCAGTATATCTCCCGTTAATTCCCCTCTCCAAGTTCTTCACTGCCTTAACCGGGTATTGAACTCAAACTCTTTTGGATCCTGTCACTGAATCCATCTAACGCCTTTATCCACTGTGCCATGTATCCTTGAGGACATTATCTCTTCAGCAACCATTTTTTTAACAGTGCTCATACTGCAATTTTTGCTATTGTCATTGCATGGTTTTACCAGAGCTCATATTGCTTACAACACCGAGCAAAATTCTACCCTAGTGAGCGAAATAATGGGTTCAGTTCGACATTCCAACTACCTGAAATAGTCCGGAGCGTACAACAGCCGAAAGGTTGTAATAAATATGGCGACAAAGACGAGGACAATAGTTCGAATAATGTAAATAATGTACATAGTACCTCATCTTAAAAATATAGACAAATCGCCATTCTGCAATCATAATTTAGGCAACTCATTGTCCTGTTTGATTTCCATATGTCCTGTGAATGTAAAATTCCCTTTTTCCTCACTATGTAGCCCGAAAATTTCGACTATCCTTTTTCCATCAAATATTCTTCAAACGTCATCGTTGCTCACATGCTCCGTCTATGGTATTCTTTTGTGGAACGACATCTTAATTACCTCAAGTCACTACATCTGCGAGGAAATTGTTCAGCATTCACTACTACATAAAAAGATTCGATATTGCATAGCAATGTGCTAGATGTAGCCGTAAATTCTATGGTAACAATTTTTTTCTCGCGGTTCTCGCTTGTGAAACTCTCTTCAGTCTCAATGCTTTCAATGCCAACTTTGATTTTAAAATCCAAATGCGATGTCAATCGCTACCTACTGTCCTCCTGAATACTCCTCTTTTGTTCTTGCCCCTTATTAATGTTTCTGATTTCCAATTATTCGACATCTACTAAAAACTTTTGTCTTAGTGGTTTTACTTCCCTTCTTGGGGGCGAACTCGATTAAAAAATACAAGATAAAAGATTCTTTGCTATGTTTTTAATGAAATTTTCCTTTTTCTGAATACTTTGCTAAAACATCTTTTATAGTTGGCTATTCCATTACATGTTCGGATATGTGCCACATTTTCCGTCTTCCGACATAACACTTCTCAGGTAGACAAAATTCTTTGTTCGTATACTTAGATCTCCCTCCTTGCTAACGATCATACATTGTGCCTTTTATAATTCATAGATAGCTCTGTCTTCTTTTTGCAGTTACAGCTGCGTATCGTATGTGTGTTCTAAATGAATATATATTGTACAGAAGATTGTAGATTTTCATCTTAGTTTCAGTGGGCACTTATGCATCTGTAGTCTAGGAAATAAAGGATCATGCCTTTTGATAGATTCCTCGTTGGCTTCTGGATCATGTAATTTAATAGTTGCGTATCTTGTTACTAATTTTTATTGGCATTACTTTTTTTCAGTAATTTTTCTACTGCTTGCCATTCGCGCTAGAAGCTCCAATACAGATATTTCAGAATGTTTGAGTCTCAATCTGAGAACAGTGCAGAAGATTCGAAAAGAATTAGATAAGTCTAATGGGGATTATGAAAGTAGGACAAATCGGGGAACTTACTTTGATAAGACTAGAATTCCAGAATTAGTAGGTGCGGGCCTCAAACTCAACACAAAAGCATACATCAAGTACAATGCTGCCCTGGGTCAAGAGGTCGGCTGCTGGAAGACCTTATGTCTGGTAAAAGGACTGCAACATGTTACACAAACATGAGAATTCAATCATGGCGGTCAGACAATTTCTCCGACCACATCGCCCCTTTTGCCACCTAACTCCCCAAACTGCAACCTCCTTGATTATTATGTGAGGAGCGTAGGTGAACGAGAGAATAACAAAACACTTTGTTACACCAAGGATGACATGAAGGAAAAGATTATGGCAACATAAACCAACTTAAATAAGGAGAACATCTAGAAGAGTTGCAGGAGATTCTGAAGGCCGTGGTTGAAACTAATGATGATTGTATTTATTGAATAAATTTACAATTTAGTATTTCAAGATATATTTGTGTAATTTTCATAAATATATCTCTTAAAATGAAATGTTAGTGTTATTTTCATTTTTGCGTAATTTTGACGACAATTGTACTTTGTGTGTGGATATATATATATATATATATATATATATATATAAATATATATATATATATATATATATATATATATATATATATATATAAGAGAAAAAAAGAAAACGTTGAAAGAGAGATTAATGATATTTTTGATTTATCTTAATGATTTTTCTCGAAGAAACCTGAAAAGATTACAAAATGTTAGTAAAAAAACTAAAATATTTATATTTCAATATAATTTTCATCTCCCGTCCCTTTATTTCTGTAGAAGTTGTCACCAAATTTATGTTTTGTCTAATGTTGAAAATAACAGAATGATATATTCCCATAATTTTTTACAAGTTAATGTGATATCAGTTTGCGTGTTTGTTTGCGTATTAAGACTAATTGATGTTTTCACACCAACCTATTATATACATACATACATACATACATATTAGCTATGTATAAAAATATATGGAACATACGAGTTAATACATACCATATATATATATATATATATATATATATATATATATATATATATATATATATATATATATCATGGTATTCACTGAGAATTACTTTCTATCAGTGTTACTTTGGCGTCTCCAAACTTTAAATGTCTCCTCCAAATCAATGTTAATTTCCGTTAATTCATGTCTTTTTCTCCTCGGCGCGTTTAACAAGAAACTCTTTTAAAAAAAAAAAAAAAAAAAAAAAAAAGAGATGAAGAGTATGTGACAAATGTTTTTAAAGTAACAGACAGAGGCATTTTTGTCATTATCTTGACAGTGAGGTGAAAAATTCTCTTTTCTAAATTTGTATCATAACATTCTTGTGCTTGGGGACTTCTGTTTTCTTTTTCTCTCTCTCGTTCTTACGATCGCTCTCTCGCACGCTCTCACTTTTTCCCTATGTTTTCTCTCTCTCTCTCTCTCTCTCTCTTTCTTATTATCGCTCTTTGGCATTCGTTCTACACTTAAGTATACATAAATACATTGTTAATCACAGTAAGAAAATTGCAATAGGTCTTCTTTTATGAGTCGTGTCACTTCAGGACGTGGGTGATCATGGCCCTCCACCTGCTCCTTTCCCTTGTAGATCTTAATAAGTTTTGCCTTTTTGTTATTTCTCCCAGACTTCGATCCGCCATCCATTTAATCAAGGCCATCAAGTATATTACACACTGCTTCTCCCTCAATCTGTCCTGTGATTATCACATTTTCCAAGACTTCCTTCCTCATAACATGTATCTGCTGCCTCTTCTTGATTCCATAAAACATCATTAGAAAGTTTTGATTTCTTCTTCCGTTATTTGTACTGTCGGCGCATGTTACTTCGAAAATGATAGAAATTAAAGTACGCAGAAGAGGGGAATAGCGAGGACTGTACGGTCGATTCACTTTACCATTTTGTCTTCTATCAAATTTTGTATGATTATAAGCAGAATTACATGCATATAACACGTTTCCCACCATTGAAATGTGCTACAGAACATAAATTACCCTACCAAAATCAGATCGTATTGATGTCGTAAACATTAGAGCATATCCAAATTATTTTCGATTTTTACTTACATTGAGGAAAAACCTATTTCATATCCACCAAGCCTACCATGAAACGTTTAAGATTAGTTGTATTTTGGTCAGAAATGATATGAGAGAGTGTGAAGATGTTACTGTAGCGTTGCAATTAACTATTTAACTGGTGAAAGTCCGCAAAGTCTTCACTTGGACGTTTTTGGTCTGCTTCTACCGCTTATAGCGTATATCTCAACGTCAAGTTCATACTTCCTACACAGATTCTAATGCGAAGGGAAAGGTTTGGTTTGATTTGTTTTGTTTTACGGCATATCAACGACAATGGGTTATTTAATGCCGACAAAATTTTCTTTTTTTTTTTTTTCAAAAATGTATAGCTGGTAATTTTATCTGAAATGTATAGCGGGTAATATTTTTTTTAAATGTATAGTTTGGTTTGTTTTACATTATTTACATTATTCGGATTATTGCCCTCATCTTTGTTGCCATATTTATTACAACGTTTCGGCCGTTGTACACTCCGGCCTTCTTCAGGTGGTTGGAATGTCGAACTGAACCCTTTATTTCACTCACTGTAGTAGACTGTTCTAGTTCCACGTGCCATGTTTGATCAAATTCTAATTAACCCATAACTGGGGGTAGAAAACATATCTTACCCAAGGGCATTTGTGCGTAAGTGAATATAACTGAGACAACTGGAATTGTAACTCGGCTCTCGATTAAGCCCGTATTTGTGACACAACCCGCACATCCAAGCATACAGCAACAGGTTTTCAGACTCGATGTTGTTTAATATCGATCGTCGTACGAAAAGCAAGGTTTCAACGTGATATGGCCATAAGCAGTGATTTCTTTAAAACTCAGGCCTGAGTATATGTATGAAGGTATAGTGTTTCTAAGAGAATTGACCACTTTCATCGCTTAAGTGACGAGATCAAGTGACATTAAGATCATTAAGTTTAGGAGCGAGTTGGCTGCAGAAATTACCAGGAAGAAGTCAATATTTTCAAACAACCGACGTTAGCGACTCCAGTCCGGATTTTCCTTATAAATTTGCATATAATCTTTACTAAGTTTGGACATGGCAGAAAGGTTTGTTTTTTTCTTTCATTATAAGAAATGTTTTGCATGCTGATACTTTCCATCTACCTGCAGTAAAATTTTAAATGCAAAAGTCAAAAGGCGCCAGGAACCACCTCACTTTTGATCTAACGATCAAAAATTGGTTGTTTCTTCAGGGCATTTGAATGAATGTTTCCATATTACACCCTGAATATATCTAATAAAAAAACTGTTATTTAAATTTCTGAATACTTTGCATCGAGGCCTCATAATAGCATTTTGGATATATGTATCAAAATTGTTATATATATATATATATATATATATATATATATATATATATATATATATATATAAAGAATACTATATTTATGGGTTAAAGTTCTAAATATCTGCAAGAGAGCGTATGTAAATATAACAGGGGACATTGAGGTCAACACCTAGCTGCGACTGAGTTTCATGCTCATACACAATCTTCATATATATATATATATATATATATATATATATATATATGAATTTATTAGAAGGATTTGAGATAATCATAATTAGGTAATTTCATGGAATTTAGAAGAAACTTCAGCTGAAACCACTGGGCTGCCGTTTCGTCCTATATTTGGAACTCATCAGCGCATCCACTACCGACAATTGAAACGCGGACATTTACGATACGAGACAAATGGGCCTCGGTGACGAAGAGGTAATGAATTAGACCCGATATATATATCTCTTGTATCTACTTTCTGCATTCTGTTGAGATTTCTTCTACACTTGATGAATTACTTAATTATGATTATCGCAAATTTCTTTCAATGGTATATCCTGTCTTGAACCGGCTTCTAATGCACCAACTAGAGCGTCTCGGGGATAGAAGTCGTGGCTTGTGGATGGGCACAGTCCTATGTGTAAGGCAAATTCGGATGAGTTTCCCCAAGGAATATGTGATCGAGCAACGCTGTATCGACTAACTGAATTGTTTTTCAGAAGAGCTTCAAACCCCTACTAATCGACATATCACGAGTGTTGCATTGATTCATAAACGACAAGTGACAGTTGAATAAATACGTGGGCATATGTGACACTTTTCGAAATTACTGCCAAGAACCTTTCACTAAATAGTCGCCGAACGTTTGCCCAATTCCCTCGATTTGTCGTCCTGCGTATGACGATAAACTACGTCCAGCAGCAAGGCCTCTGATCGGGATGTTTTGAGGAGTATGGAACCACCTCTTAATTGCTGGTGTTGTTAGATCTACCCTGACTCGCTGTGGTAACACCTGTTAGGATCCCAGCTATGGGCTAAAAGTTCACCCCGAAACTGGGGTAAAAACATTATGAAAGTGTAAAAATAGGGGTAAAAACATTATGAAAGTGTAAAAATAGGTTTTAATGTCAGAAATACTTTGTAAAAAATTATTATCAGCAGAAAATTTTTGAAAAACAAAAACAAAAAAAACTATTACTAGCAATACACTTTTGAAAAAAAATTACCAGCAATACTTTTTAAAAAAAAATTATTACCGGCAATACATTTTTGAAGGAAAAATTATTACCAGAAATAGATTTTTGGCAGAACAAAATATTACCAGCAATAAAAATTTTGTCGGCATTAAATAAACCATTGAGTTTGATACTCCGTTATACAAAACAAACCAAACCAAACCAATTTGATTCGATGAAAAGGTCCAGTAATACTATGAACATAAGGATCTCAGAAAGATGAAATACACTACTAGATCTACCTCCAAGTTAAAGGCTCCTTTTAACTAAGCACAGAAGACAGAAATGCTGTCCGAGAGGGAAAAAAATGAAGGAATTGCAAAGAAATCACGAGTTCAAATTAAAAAAATAAACTGTGTTGTCTGACACGTTGAGCTCTTCATCATCTAGCCATTTTCTCCAGCCATTTAAGCGTTATGTCTCCCACGCCCAAAATTTGGCCTGGCGTCGTATTTTATAAAAATTCAGCATTGGCAACTTGCCAAGGCGAAGAACGATACTGAATTTAAATTTAATACAAAAACGGAAAACTAATTTACTACAGAAATTTTCTAAGCGCCGCTCAGATGTGCTTAAGGCCGAAATTATGGGGCACCCAGTAAAGATCGAACTCATTACACAATCGTAACTGATCTATCAAGAAAAACTTTCTAAATATTACACCAGTCGAGACGCCAAACTAGCTTGCTGTATATTTTAAGTATATTTATGAAAATGTTCATTTTAATATACAGAAAAAAGTAATAGTGATTTTCTAAGCGCTGCTTAGGTGTGACACAAAGCCGTAAGTATGGGGTCACCGACTGAGGATAGAACTCACTACTCAGTCGTTACTGATCTAGCTAGACACGCTTTCTAACCATGACACCAGGTCGAGGTGCCCAGCTAATTTACTATATATTTCAAGTATATTTATTAAAACGTTCATTTTAAAATACAAAAAAAGTAATAAGTCGACATCTATGATCACATATGTCTTGAGGCGATATAACATATAAGGAAAAGCAGTACCTTACAATTACTACATTGTACTCTCATAATAAAGCACACACAGTAAGTAAAATCCTACACAGTAGAAAATTTAATCGAGACTTACTCCACGTAGAGGCTTCCAGTATTAAAATTACTTATTCTTACCACGTTTTTCTTATGCAAAGCCGATGTACCATCGGTCAATAGATTGTGCAAACCTAGATATTTTCAGAAGTCAATAAATCTCCGCGGAGGCAGTAAATTCTTGTATCCCTATAAATATATGCGACCCGCGGGATGAGAAAATCTTGAATGGAATCGATCGCAAAGGGATCAGTTATTCTTCTTTCGCTGAAAGCCTTTTACTTTAAAATACCTTGGTTAGGCAAGTTCTAATGCATTAGGAAGAACACAAGACAAGAACCGGATATAGAAAAAGAAAGGTGGACAATCCTTGCTTATAAATCTTTTAAGATTTGACAGCACAAACAGATTTATTGCAAAAGAAACCTTGCGCAAATATTACCTTTACAATTCCTTCGGATCTTTATTTTTCGTATATATATATATATATATATATATATATATATATATATATATATATATATATATATATATATATATATATATATATATATGTGTGTGTGTGTGTGTCCGTGTCTGTGTGTGTGTATGTGCAATAAAAGCCGATTGACAAGGTACAGCGTATAGACTTTTTCAATTTTGCTTGTGTTCGTATGAGTGTTGTTTTCCTAGACATAAAAATGTAATTGTCCGAATGTTTTGTATATCCGGGCACATTCGCCTTTTTTTTTAGCCATCATCAAAGACGTCTTTGATGTTTTAAATTAAATGAATGTGTAGATTTATTTATGTATCTAGAGTTTTGTTTTTCTCGAACACGGTCAGCACAGTGTGATCGTGCTCAGTGTTGATGTTATTGACTGTTGGCTTTTCATTTTTATTATCAACACTTCTATCATATTAAAAACTTTTTTTACATGTGGGTTAGGATATTCTAGTTGTATTTTCTACGCGTATATTGAGTATGTAGTTTCTTAATTTCATCCTTGATAATGACTAAAGAATAGCCGAAAGCGTTCGGATATACAGAACATTCGGACAATGTATAGAAACTATGTCCATAAAACAAAAATATATATGAACACATGAAAAATCGAAGAAAAAGTTTCAGCGCAGTATTTTGTCACTCGTCTTGAATGAAACTTGTATTAAATTGGGATTGCTGCCCAAGTACATTATATATTTATATATTATAGCAATTCATCGTGTCTATAAGAATCCACAACAGATTGCAGAAAGCGCTGGACAGCCGTTTCGTTCAATTTTGGGACACATCAGCGGTGCGCATCCAACACCGAGATTCGAACCCGAACCCTTTCGATAAAACGCAAGCAATTCATAAGCCAACGGATTGAGCCACGACTTTCCTTTCCTCCGAACCGAATACTTGGCTGAGTATCACCACGAAATTTATGAGTAGCGGCGCTATATCGAGTCTATTCAGTTTCTTCTTCTTCACCGAGGTTGGTTGGTATGACGTTTGCGTTGTATCGAAAAAGGTTCAGGTTCGAATCTCGGTAGAATGATGAGTGCTGACGAGTCCCAAAATAGGACGAAACGGCCGTCCAATGCTTTCTGTTGTATACTATTACTTTACATACATACATACGCACATACATACATATATATATATATATATATATATATATATATATATATATATATATATATATATATATATATATATATATATATATATATATACAATATTTACATTATTCGGGCTATTGTCCTCATCTTTGTCACCGTATTTAGTGACGGCCATTGTACGGTCATCTTAGAAATATATATATATATATATGTGTGTGTCTGTGTGTGTGTGTTTGTGTGTGTGTATAGTAATAAATAAAATTACAAGTTATCCTTATTCTAACCTTCTAGGAGATCACACCAAGTTCTGAGAGCATTTGATCGTGATTGGCATACAGATATCCGTGTTGGGAGAGTTCCCCAATAAATAATAATTGTTCTGGTCCGTCTTCAAAATTCATTTTTATTGTAATTTTTCAAAATTTTCGAATAACGTCCATGTTTTTTTTCTTTTTTTTTTTTTTTTTGCTTGGGGTCACGTTGCTTCTTGAAGAAAGCGGGGAACAGAGAAAGAGACAGAGAAAGGAAAAATGGATGTTAGCTGGTCGGCCAGCTATTATCTTCTCTACGTGCGTGATGTTATTTCTACTTGAAATCTTTATTCAAGTCTTTTTATCGAAGCCAAAAATTAATCAAGGAGAGCAAATCACAAACAGATATCATAACCCGTCGTTTCAAGTGTTGCAAAAATATTTTCTGCTTTCTCGCATTTTTTAATCTTATATCAAAATTTTGACAAAGACGGTCCATCACTGTCATTATACCACGCCCATGTGGCTCACCCCTACCCCGATTCAGTTAAGGTCATTTCAGACCAAAGTTACATCGCAACGTTTGGAAATGAAGTTATTTTCATTACCCGCGTAATATATTGTCTGTATTCATTATAATTTTTTTTCCGAAATGAAAAATTGTATCTACTATTTAATTATAAAGACTATTCTCCTTACGTCATTCACTATTACAGAGCCGACAGCAGTCAAACCTGTGAGAGGCTATACAGTGCTTCCTCCTGTTGTTGAACAAAGACTCGTTTCGAACACGTTTCCAATTATGACGAGCTTACACCAAGAGGCGTCTGCTGTGATCTGAGATGTCATGGTGGTATAAACTGAAAAGTGTTTTCTGTTGGCTGTAGCGTTTGCAAAGGCAGGTGTGAAGCAAGGAGAAGATTGTCGTTTCATCTGGTATTTCTGAAATGGCACAAAAAGCATCGATGCCGACTTCAAACCAAAAAAGAAACCCCTGGGGCACAATTTTCAATATGAAGATTAAATCTTATAATGGGTGTGGTCGGTATGATAGAACAATCTTTTTAGCTAAATATTGGAATTTTTGAAAAGCTGTGATTAAAATTAATTAAAAAAAGCGTGTATAATAAAAGTGGGATAATATATAAAAATTTCAGTATATAGCTACCAAAATCTTGTCAGCCACACTGACAAAGTTTAGTTCTTGATAATAGTAGAAACAAAAACACACCCAAAACATGAATCTCTGCGAGTTTAACCAAATTATAATTAGAATGTATAACATTCCCAATTGGATTTATAACATTGTTCGGACTATTGTTTTAATTTTTATTGTCACAATCCCGACGTTCCGGCCGTTAAACGTTCCTGTCTTCTTCAGGTGATCTACGTTAGAATATCGTTCGCGCCATTTATTTATCCACCGGAGTAGATTTTTTTTATTTCCACGTAAAGTAGTTTAAACAGTTTCAAGAGAGTGTGTGTCTGTGTAAAGGGAAAAGTCCAAGAAGACCAAGAGTTTTGAAGGAACAAGTCATGAGAATCCAGGCTACATTTGGCGGGAGACCCGGAAGTCAACAAATCGAGCTAGCCGTGAGATTGCGACCATTGAATCCATTATCTAGCGTGTGATTTAAATTGTTTATATAACATTATATAAACAATTTAAAAGCAGGGGCTTAAAAATTACGGTTAGCACTAAATTAAATAAAAGTGAATTTCCAAGATATAACAGTAGAATTAAATAAAAATACATACACGCCTTATAAAAAACCCAACACCACTCGTTTATATATACACCATAAATCAAATCTCA
>OZ010583.1:125772428-125802428 GCA_963932145.1 Acanthosepion lycidas
TTTCATGCTATATGCAATCGTCAGGCCACGTGTGCTGTTATTTTTCTCGGCTATTTATATATATACGGGTTAGTGGTGCATTGTGGGTATTCTATTATGGCGGTTATTTCACCGGAAGTCGTTTGTTTATCTATTTAGGTCAAATTATATTGCTTGTTTTTATTTTTGTTTCTTATTTTATTTATTTATTTATTTATTAACGTAGTAAAAATTTGTTTATATCACTTATTTAACAGTTTTGTTTTGGTTTGGGAATTTAATTAAAGCTATGTGTTCAGTTTTGGGGTTGATTGTTGTAGTTCATTCTAAGTATTATTTTGGCGGGAACAGTTTTTAATTGATTATCTTTATTTTGGGATTGGTTTGTTTATTTATTTACTTGGATGAATTTAGGTTAATTTATTTTACTTGTATATTTTCTCTTTTCGGTTTTCGATTTTTAAGTAACATAGTATTTTTTTATGTTTTATTTCTATTTTTTTTTTTTTTTGCTTATTAGTATATTTATTTGTTTTTATTTTATTTTTTGCGTTTTTAATTTTTTAGGTTACGTAGTAAAAATTTATTTTCATGTCTGCATTTTGAGATGAGTTCGGATCTTTTGTTTAATAATTTATTTTGGTCGGGAAAAGTAATGATAGCTATTTTTTCCTCCGAGCAAAGTTTGCAAGTTTTTGATTGGTTATTGTAGGCTGATGATTTTTTCCTTATCTTCCAAGATATTTTTGGTGTGATGTTCGTTTTGTTTTTAATTTCCCAGATATACTTAGAAAGCATTGTACTGTTTGCATATTTACTATTTGTGAAAGATGTTTTGTGTGTATAATTTCTTTGTTTCCAGGGTCCTTCAGTTACTCCTATGTATACTTTTTCTTCATTATCTGGTGATTTTATCGTGGCTTGGTATATTACGTTGTTTTGTAAACAATTTCCGTTTAAGGGACATTCGTTCTTTATTCTGCAGTTGCACGTGGGTTTAATTTGTTCGTGTGGTTTGTTGATAATTTTCCTATTGTGCTTTTTTATTATTTGTGCCATGCTCTCGGTGCAGCTGTAGCTGATTTTTACAGTGTTTTTGTTGAATATCTTGTGTAAGTTGCTTGATTCTGGGAAGTGTTTGTGTAAGAGTTTATATATATATATATAAATGTAGCTTTTCATCTTGTTGAGTATACATGTATGCAAATCACTGTCAAAGTCTTTCGAGATCTCCACTGCTACATCCCGTACTTCCCTGTTTTTTTATCTGGTGAAACAAAATCTATATTGCTTGTCTGAGAAATGGCCTTGCGTTGAGATATAATGCACCAATTCAACATTGATTAAGGCCTCTTGGATTTTCTCAAAAAGACATAGAAGTCTTATACGCCGATAGTTGGAATGGCCGGGCGTTTCCCCGGAATTCTTCACAACCCGGAACAACAGATGATGACTTCCAGCAGACGGGAATTCAGGAGACAGAGTAGCCTTTATTATATAATTAAGAAAGAAGAGGCCGCAGTTCGTAAACATTTCTTAATGACTATTGCCGGGTACAATCTGGTCAACATGCTTTGTGGGGTCTAGGTTAGACATGATACCAGAATCCATGGAAGTGGTTATATACATATCACTCAACAGAGTGATATGTATATAATATTGTTTGACAGGGCTAATCCAGGCTAAGTTTGAGGAGAATTTACGGACATAGCATTCAGCTTCATCATCAGAGGAATTTACCTCAAATCGAACGAAGGGAGGAGGAATAGAGATCTTGCATTTATTTAATATCCTATTGCGGAGCCGCCAGTAATCACGAGAGCCAAAATTTTTGGAAGCTATGTGGTGGCTCATACTCTCGGCACACAGGGACTTCAAGGCCTCGCTTACATTTATTAGGAGCAGCAACGAATAGACATATGTTAAGATGAGAGCTGTCACGCTGGTATAGCTGGAAATAGCAGCCGATCGTGCTGGCCTGAACCATTGATAGGATTGAGGTTTCAGCTGGTATTTCCGAGAATTGAGGAAAGCGTTCATGTAGGCTTTGGATCAGTGGCGCAATTTTCAGTTGGGAGTTTAACGATGTCAGTCCAAGGGGCGTCACCGAGACAATCATGGAGTGAGTCCCAGTCAGCATACTGGTAAAGGAAAAAGGTCTTATGAATAGGGCGTTCCTGTTTAGTGGATGATTGGAACGAAATATCAACAGATTCAGTGGTGTTTTACTTTAAACTTAAAGTAAATATCATTTGTTTCAGATCACATATATTATATATTAAATTATTTAATCTTCCTCAAATAGAGTTTCGGAAAAGTATTTTTTATTTTTGAAATATTTTTTTTAATACACATAATTAGATTACTAGGAAAGACGACTAAAAATGAGTGACATTCTGCTATTTTAACAAAAACAAAATTGAAAACGATTCCAAACCATTTACTTTTTGTTTGAAATTCACTTATTATTTTACTAAGTGGAAATAGTAAATATAATCTATTAGCTTTTAATTAAAACAGTAATGAAAGTTTGAAGGAAGATTTTACATTTATAAGAATTCATTTTAAACCTTAGGTATCACGAATTAGTGGAGATATCTTATTTAGTTCATGTTAAATATATTATATAACATCTATGTAGAGGTGTTTAAGGGCTCAAAATTTTCTGTTTTTCCATTGGTTTATATTATATGACACAAACGAAACGGGTAAGTTGCCTCCATATAATATTATGTACATTCCCTAAATACCGCCCGAAAACGACCATCAAGGGACGGAATATGTATTATGAAATGTACATTAATTAAATTTAATGTTAAAAATACTGTATAACCGATATGAATTCATGATTTTTAAAGGCATTATATCATATGACAGAAAAGGAACGGGAAAATTTCCTCAATATACTCTTATGCACGTTATCAAAACACCGCCCGACAACGATCAGCAGCGGCCGAATATGTATTAGCCAATTTACGTTCATTAAATCTAATTAATGTCTTATATATATTGTACATTATCTAAGCAACAACGTTTAAAAGATTTACATTTTTCTTTTCAATTGTATTATATTATAAGACTCGAAAGATTAAATATATATTTTTAACCACAAAGTAACATTGAGAAAAGGATCTAAATTCAAGGTTTTCGATTGGTTTTTATTTCATGATACAAAAAAATTTGAAGCGGCTTCCATAAATTATTTTATAAGTTCCCTAAACACTGCCCGACAACGACCTACAGCAGCTGGATATGTATTAAGGTATCCACTTTCATTAAAGCTAATTCATTTTAAATTCACTGTATAACATCGAAGTAAGTTATTAAGGGATATAAATTCTGTTTTATCAATTGGTTTATGATATATGACACAAAAGAAACTACATTTGTTTCCATATACGTCAATTTACAGTCTTTTAAACACTGCCCGACAACGACCAGCAGCGGCCGAACATTTATGAGCGAATATATGGCCATTAAATCTAAGTGATGTTAAATATATATTATAACATATAAGTATCTGGTGCTATGTATAAAAAATTCTCCTTTTTCAATTTTGTTATATTATAGTGATTTTCCAAGCGTAGCTTAGATGTAGCACAAGGCCGAATGTTTGGTGGCACCCAGTGAGGATCGAACTCACTACTCAGTCGTAATTGTTCTAGCGAGACAAGCTTACTATCCGTCTCGAGTTGCCCCAATTTTGTTATATGACCCAAATTAAACGATAAAGATGACTACATATATCTCTATAGATATTTCCTAAACACGGCCTGACAAACAGGGAGTGTCTGAATATGTATTAGGCAATCTTGGTTCACCAAATTTCATTTTACATATACTGAATAACATCTAAGGGATTTAAATCCTGTTTTTTTTTTCAAATGGCCTATATGACACTCAGTAACGGTGACGTAGACGTCATATACTTCTATGTACGTTCCCTAACCCCCCCCCCCCACAAAAATTGCCGGTATTGGCCAAATATATTTTCGTTAATATAGTGATTGAAATATATATTCCTTAAATATAGTGAATAAAATTTATGTAACAGTGTTTAAGGATTTTTAATTACTTTATAAGACACAAAAGAAACGATGAAGTTGTCTCCATATACTTCTAAATTCTTTCTATTATCACCACCGGACAGTGAAAGGATGCGCCCATATATGTATTAGGTTGGTGCAAAAATAATGACGTAATAATATCGTTTTTTGACGTATTTTTAACGTCAAAAAACGACATTATTAGCCAATCTAAATTCAAAGAATTTAAAGTCTTTATTTCCATGGGCTTCTAAGATAAGACACAGAAGGAACGGTGAAGATACCTCCATAAATTTCTATGTACGACACTAAACAGCAAACGATAACTATAGGCGGTGGCTGAATATCTAAGAGCCTATTTACATTCAAAAATATACATTGTATACCACCTAAGTAATACTGAAGAAGGGCCTAAATTCTGCTTTTTCAGTTGGTTTACATTCGTTGACAAAAGAAATGGTTCATTTGGCTCCATCTACTCTTATGTACGTCCTATAAACACCGCGGGCGGCGACAGGCTCTGACCGAATGTGTATTAATCTGTGATTATATGTAACACTGGTAAAAAAGAAAAAGAAGGATTAATTTAGAATATGACTTAGAACAGACAGAGAGGGATAAACGCATGAAATGATATATAGATTTATCTCTGCTTACCTAAAAGTGCAGGTGATGAGACCATGTTTCAAGATTACCAGAAAGTCAATTGGCATTATATTTGATAATTTTGAGGACAAAGGAAGAATCAAGAAACTAGTCTATGTCTGTCTGTCAGGAGGGGGAAATGGTTTAGTAGACTTGAGGATTTCATAAGGGATTCATATAGTGGATGTACCTATGGGTGTCACTGGTACTATTATTGAAAATTATAAAGAGAATTATTAGGTTGGTGCAAAAATAATTACGTAATAATGTCGTTTTTTGACGTGTTTTTTAACGTCAAAAAACGACATTATTACGTCATTATGTTTGCACCAACCTAATACAATTAATGACTAAATGATGAAACCGCCTTTCTGCCCACGCAGTTTGGACGACGGAGATATCAAAGAAACAGCTGAGGTGTCGGGCTGAGATGAAATACCAAGAGAGACGGAGAACTTATATCTGGCTATTTGAAAGTAATGGAGAGGGGCATAGAGAATGAATTAGCTATATAAGCGGGACAAAACCTGCGATCATTACCCGAAGGAAGAGGAGATCTCTCCCAAATTTTGAACGATAATTAATATTACAAATCAGGCAACAAAAGACACTTTGTTCAAATCATTATAGAAACCTGAGGAAATTCACAATTTCCCAAACACCGTAAACCCCCAGCTCCAATTTTGAATCAACGTCAATATAAGAAGAGCGCATGATCGAACCAGGCAGTTGAAGATTGAGTTGCGGACAGAAGACTAGACAAAACAGCGGCGTAGGAGTTATTTAGAACCACATAAGCTGCTGTCGAGTGAATTGCCGACTTTAATCCCTATTCCAAGAAAATCGTATCGATAGGCAAAAGTCTTACTAAAGAAATTTTAGTGGAAAGGGTTAATTTTGTTATACCAAGAACTACATAAACCAAATCGAAAATTGACACGAAGAACATTTTCGTTTTTATTTCGTCTGCAAAAACATTTCTATTTTTTCCTATTATAGCACATTCTCGCCTTGGTTTGAATTAAAAAAAAAAGGTGCTGTAGTTTGTTGTAAAGGAACTTACATAAAAGTATATGGAGCAGTGTTCACCGTTTCGTTTGTGTCATATAAAATGAACCAATTGAAAATAGAGAATTTACATCACTTAATCTCAATTACTTACATGCTAGACAATGTATTTAACATGAATTAGAATTTTGAATGTCACTATACTCATATATATTTGGCCGCTGCCGGTCGTTTTCAGGCGGTCTTAACAAAACGTACATAGAAAACAAAAAGTAAATAAAACAGAATTTAGTTACCTTAAATCTATTTACTTAGATATTATACAATGGATATAATATGAATTAAATTTTTGAATATCAACATTAAAAATTAAATTCATGTTATATCCATTGTATAACATCTAGTTAAATGTTAAGAAACTATGATTAAGTAACGCCCGATAATGAGCGGCAGCGGGTCTACTATGTCTTAGTGAATCTGCATTCAAAAATGATAATTACATGATTTCATATAAGGAACTGAGATTAATGAGCTAAAATCTTTATTAATTGGTTTATATTATATTACAAAAAAAAAAAAAGAAAAGAAAGGGTGTTATTGACTGCATATACTTTTATGAAAGGTTCCCTTAACACCGGCCCACAACGAGCGTCTACGACCGAATATGTAGCAGTCAATCTAGATTCAATAATCTAATTTATGTTGAATACATTGTATTACATGTAAATAGCAGTGATAACTGGATCTAAATTCATCTTTTCAGCAGTATTATATTGCATGACAACAAAGAACCATTGATGTTGTCTCCATATACGGCTACCTACGTTCATTAAACACCGACCGGGAATGAATGACATCAGCCGAATATGTTTTACTCAATCTACATTCAAAAATCGAATTCATCTTAAATACATTGTATACTATATATGTAAATTAAGTTAAGGCATCTAAATTCTCCTGTTTGAATTGTTTTATATTATATGACACAAAAGAAATAGAGAAGTTGACTCCATATACTTCTATGTACAATCCCTAAACACTGCCCGAGAAAGACAGCCAGTGGCCGAATATATATTTGTTAATTGATTTAATGTAGTTTGACACAAAAGAAATGATGACTTCATATACTTCTATGTACTATCCCTAAACACTGCCCGTCAACGACTGAATATGTGTTTGAAATTCTACATTCATTAAATCTAATTCATGTTAAATAAATTGAATAACATCTACGTAACTGTGTTTAAGGAATCTAAATTCTTTTTCAATCTTTTTATATAATATGACACAAAAGAAATGCTAAAGTTGGCACCATATACATAAGTATATAAGGCACATGTTCGTGCAAACAACGTCCGCCATCAGTCGATTATGTATTAGCCAGGAAACATAATTATTAATTTTAAATACATAGTATAACATATAAGGAATAGTGTTAAGGTATCTAAATTATGCCTTTCCAAATATTTTATATTATATGATATACAATAAACGGTGTCGTTGTCTCCATATGTCCATTCAATTAACACCGCCCCAAAACAGTCGGCATCGGACAAATATGTATTTGTCTATGTTCATTCATTAAATCTAATTCATCTTAAATATGTTGCATATCTTCTAAATGTCTGTGTTTATGGGATCTAAATTCTGATTTTCCATCTGTTTAGATTGTACAACACAAAGGATAGGGTGAAGTTGGCTCCATGTACTTCTAAGAACGTTTCCTAAACACCGCCCAGTAACGACTGGCAGCGGCCGATTATAAGTTAATGTACAGTTATTAAAACTAATTCCCATGAAATATATTGAATAAATTCTATGTAGCAGTGTTTAAGTGATCTAAATTATATTTTTTCTATTATATGACCCACATGATACAGTACAGTTGCTGTGGGTCTCACTCGGGCCGCTAGTCTAAGCTGGTGTTAGCCTGTCCAAGCTGGTCAGAGAAAGTCATAGCTGGTCTTGGCTTGTCATAGCTGGTCCAAGCCAGTCGCAGCCGTGATACCACCAGTCCAGGTACGGAGCCCTGTGCAAGGCAAGGAGATTTTCTTGACCCCTCACTGAGTCAGGTTGTGGCACAGGGTCAGTTTTTAACGTGGGGACCCGAGTGTTTTCACTTGGACTGCTGGTCCAAGCTGGTCTTAGCTTGTTCAAGCTGGTCTAAGCTAGTTATAGCTAGTCCAGGCCGGAGCCGGTTCAAGCTAGTCGTATCCGTGATACTACCAGCACAGGGCCAGAGCCCGGGGGCTGGTAAGTATCTGTGGGTCTGGCAAGACAACACTTAACTCGATAGTCTCAATCTTTATAATAATATTCAATATTCAGCAAGACCTATATCTTCTTTTCGGTATCTAGACAATTTCACAGGTCTACTTATCATGAATGGATCAGTTCATTCAGCATCTTAAGGAGGGTAACTCGCTCTTACAACAACATCTCTTTTGAGACTTACATCCTTAGGGATCTTATATTTTTTCTGTTTTGTCAAACGCTTCAGTCAACTATCTCTTCCTTTAGGATAGAGGGGGGCGATGAACAAGTTCTTTTGGTGAATTAGCAAATTGTAATGAATGAATGGGTCGCGAATCTGATTAACTAGGATAGTTAATGAAGTACAGCCCCCCCTTTTCTACCCCCGGCCTTGTGTCACAATTCTGTATGTTACAGAATAAATATCGTTACCTATCTCTTCCTTTTAATGGAAGGGTATAATTTCCGGAACAATCTGAGGCAGAGATACACTCTAAATTTTATACAGAACCACCACCGTTGTCGTCGTCTCTTCTCGGATATTCTGGTCACAAGAGTACCTATTTCTTATTTGATTTAGATACCTTTTATGTGACCTATGAACTCTCTTATGTACAATAACTTTCCGATACGTCATTCGCTTACTCCATCTTACCAGCATTCCTTTCATTTTTCTATGTTTCAAAGAATACTTTTTTGCTGGGTTTGAATATTTTTGTGTATCAGTTATTTTTTCTCGTTTTCGACCTTTTTATTATAGTTTGTCAAACACCGATATAATTTTCTTTGTTAACATTACAGTGTTCGGATTAATTTTCAGCCGATATTCACGTAAAAACTGTTGCAATAACATATTCATAGTTTCACCGCTTTTAGTTTTTATTAATAGCCCTTTTCATTGTATCGACGAAGCATTCTGCTTGCTCGATCGATCTTGGATGGTACGTGGGAGCTTTTATATGTTTTATTACAAATGTTTTACAAAAACTTACTATAACATCTCACCTTTTGAAACGTACTTTCTTATGGAATGTTATACTGTTTTCTGTTTTGTTTAACGCTTCATTCGAAATTCTTTGCATTTTAATGAAGAGTGTAATATCCGTAACAATCTGAGACATAGATTCACCCTAAACATTATACAGAAGCAACGTCTTCTCCCCTTCCTCTCAGATACTCTGTTCGCCAGAATACTTATTTTTTATTTGATGTAGATGTCCCTTTTATTATGTACAAAAACTTTCTGATACGTCTCTTGAATACTTCATATTCCCTTTCATTTTTCTATGTTCCATACAATACTTTTTCTCTGGGTTTCAATATTTCTGGGTATCCAATTTTTTGTTTCTTGTTTTCCACCATTTTTATAGTTTGTCAAACACCGACCTCATTTTTGTTCTTAACATTATGGTGTTAGGATTACCTTTCACCCGATATCCACGTAAAAACTGTTATAAAAAACATATCCGTAGTTTCACCTGCTTTAGGTTTTTTTAGTGTACTTTTGAATGTATCAACGAAACATTCTGCTTGCTCGTTCGATCTTGGATGATACAGGATAGCTTTGATATGTTTTATTGCAAATGTTTTACAAAAACATTCAAACTGCCTTGGAGGGAATTGCGTGGCGTTATTCAAAATAACGGTATCCATGAAACAGTATCTAGAAAATAATTCATGCAAGACGTTTATTGTATCTCTAGAAGTTGAACTCTTGCATTTTGAAGTTTCTGGCCGATTGGAAAAAATGTCGATAGCGACTTAGACACCATTTATTGTCCCAGCGAAATAGATGTGTAATATCGATCACGGTATACCTGTCTTTGCTAAGGGGGGATTTAACTGATGGCGATTTTGCTGTCATAGCACAACCACTGCACACATCTCCCAATTTTTATGTTTTTGACCATATTAGGCCAATAGACATAGCGGCGCATGAGGGATTTCCTTCTAGAGATAACTGGATAGCCGCTATGAAATTTTGTCGACACTCTTTTCTGAAGAGATGCAGACATTACCACTCTTTCACCAGACATCAAGACTTGCACAACATTGTCATCATCCGTTTTCGTTTAATTTTATTTTTCTCCTTCAATTTCCGTCTTTTTGGCTTTTTTCCCCTCTCTAATGAAAGTATCCACACACGCTTTTATTTTAATTTCGTCCAGCGTCACTGGTAGATCCTCTACTATATTGTAGACATCGTCCTTAATTTCATTCTCAGCACTTCGCGCTGCTATTATTCTATCTTAAGTTTGACAAATTTAGTAAATGAATCTCAGCAAATGATCTGCGTGACTTAGCTTTTCTGATGGCAGGATTGACCCACATCACTGTAGTCGATTCTGTGTATGCGTCGGGATACATTTTCGAACTGAAAATAGATAATGAACAGTAATCCGTGTGTAGGGGTGAACCTACTAGTGTAGGGAGTGGGTTAATTTTTTAACTTTTTTCACTGCCAAAATTATTCCGAACGCCTCAGCCTCTCATCCGATAGATATTTACTGGACACCCCACCACACTGAGTCAAGTTGTGACACAGGGTCATTTTTTAATGAGGGGACCCGTTCTCTCATCCGATATAGGTGTGTTGACGCATGCGCTATCGCTTTTTCAGAAGTATCTTTGTGCTTTTGCAAAATTAAGGCATCAATACCGTAGTTATTGGCGTTACTCGCGAAAATTATTTCTAATTTTGGATCAAAACTACAAAAGAATCAAGACCGATATTCGAATCATTTTCATATTTTTCGGATGCTTTTTGGCATTCGGCCGTCCAATTCCACTTTGTCTTTTTTTTTAGTAAATTATTTAATAGTAATCGCAACAAATACATGTTCAGAAGAAAAATAATAATTTGCGAAACCTAAGAATGCTTCTAATGATCACACATTTGTTAATGAGTGCGTATTTTTCATTTTCTCTCCTACTCTGGTTGTGACTGGTTTAATGCCGTTTTCGTCAATGAATTTCAGCAAATATTTAATTTTTGTCATAAAAAATTCCCATTTCTCATTACTCATTTTAAACCCGTATTTGTTTATCTTTCTAAATACCTGATTTACGATGTAAATGTCTTCTTACAAATTCTATTTTTTATTTAAATGTCATCTAAGTAGGCGGTTGTAGTCTAAATAGCTCAACATTGTGCCCGTTGCTTCCTAAAAAAAAAAAAAAAATGTCAAGTGCTACATTAATTCTGACAGGTAATTTGTCAACCTGAATTTACAAATATGCCTCTGAAAAGTTTAACTTTAAAAGTACTTTCCACCATTTAACATTGCAAAAATTTCTTTGAGGCTTGTCAGTGGATAATTGTAAACTTGTAGACAATCATTCTCTTCTGAAAAAATCGGTACATACACGGATTTTGTTACGTTTCTTTTTCACAGAGACGATCGAGGGAGGCCCAATCGTTATATTTCATTTTGTAGATCACTTCCATATTTAAAAAAGCAATCTAATTCCTTGTTTATCGTATCCAAAACTGAAAACAAACGTATATAATCTAAAAAATTGGTGCGACATTTTCATTTAACTGGAACTTAGGGATAGTTTTTTTATATATCAATTTCTGGAAGATTTTTTCTGAAGAGCTAAGAAAAACTTCACGAAATTGATTTTTCAATTTTTTTAAAAACCTTTGAGGTTTACTATATAAGAAATAACACTTTATTACAAAGTTCATGTGCAAATCCCATAATTTGAATAGATGCATCCAATCTGTTCTGAACAAGTTCTTTCCATCACGACTGCTTTAGCCTTCACCGATTTCTAATAAAACGATTCATTTGGTGTGAACTCACTTTTAAATTTCACTTTCTATCCACTAACGCACTGGGAAGTTTTTTTTTTTTTTTTTTTTTTTTGTACTGTTAATATTGATTTAACGATTTATTCCTAGATTTCTTTTTTTTTATAAGAGGGGAATTTTACCCCGTGCCTAACTGAAACTTTATATGTCTTCTGTTTATTTTACTATTGTAAATTTTCCTTGACGTTTCTGCATTGTCCATCTTTGACGTTACGTTTACAATATTCTTGAATTTTAACTTTCATTTATTTTAACATTTACAATGCGAACTGTTTTGTCTCATATTTCCGCAGACGAACATATATTATTCATAAAGTAGCAATTCCTCTTTAGTAGTTCGCCGCAACCATAACATTTTAAAGTATTTTATTTTCCTATATGCTTTGGGAAAAAGCCGAATTTTTGTGCGATATATATTTCCTCAATTCTAGCCGTATCGTGTCATACGTCCACTATTCTTTAACGATCTTCAAGTACAGATTTCAAGGTTGATTTTGAGTCCTGTTCAAGCTTAGTCAAAATTCTAGAACAGATTTTCGCATTCCTTATTTGTTGTCAAGGCTTGTACGAAGGTCAAGCACTTAATCATATTGGCTGCTAGTTCATGTATTATGTGGACCTTAACATTTTTTTTAAACAGTCGCGCGTTTTTCTCGTTTGACCAGTTCATACAGTCTTTTTAAAAGAGTTCCTCATAGCTTCTGTACAATTATGCAAATGTACCTCTTCAGCTAGGTTATATTTAAATTCGCCAATTGCATTTATTTCTGAGTTTGATGAGAAGAAAATTTGATATATACCTTGTGTAGTCCCTGCGCTGGTGGTATCACGGCTACGACTAGCTTGGACCGGCGCCGGCCTGGACCAGCTATGACAAGCCAAGACCATCTATGACTAGCTTAGGCCAGATCTTACCAGCTAAGACCAGCGGCTCGAGTGAAAACACTCGTGTCTCCACGTTAAAAACCGACCTTGTGTCACAACCTGACTCACTGGCGAGGGGACACGTAAATATTTACTTTCGGTCTTGTGCCACATCTGCGTTACGCTTGGAAAATCACTAATTCTTGATTCTATCTATCGATAGAATACAGAGGCCACTCTTATTATTTTGAAGTGGGGACGATTCCTACTAACATTGCTTTGATTTTGTTTTTATCTTTGGTGGAAATATTTGAGTTTCGTGTCTGGGTTCATCTCCCTTCCCCATCATTTCATGTTTCATGGAATTTTTAATTATATACATATATATGAACATTACACATTTTTATACCATGGGGTGTTTTTGTAGGACCATTATAAATATGTGGTATGTGCAGGATTGTGAGGTGATGAATGAGTTTTTTGTGGTGAATGTTTAATTGTAATGACTGTGATTAACTAGGAATAGGATAACTAGTGAAAACCAGCCCTTTCCCACTTCCCCTTCGGTCTTGTGACAAAATTTTGTAATTTTTACAGAATCAATATAAAGAAAGTAGACGTGTTTCTGCTACTTTTTCTCTTCATGAAAAGATGTATTGTTGTTATTGTTGTCTTAATGTTTGCTGGAATTGTTTTTACTGTACTTGTTGTCATTGTTGTTGTTTTATTAATTCCAACATTTCTGCTTTCAAGTTGTCAATTTTAATTGTTTAACTTGAAAATTTGCCTCCACTGTAAATTTCAAGTGTTTTAATTCTGCGTTGTTTCCAGCGTTAGGTTTTCTTTTCGACGAACTGATTTCATAGGTTGAAAAAACAAAACAAAACAAAACAAAAAAAAAAACAAACGAATATTTGTTTACTACTATTATAATAAATAATGAATAATCCCTTTCGCCAACTGTTATGTGGAATTGGGAAGACATAACACGGCAGAATGAGTTTGGTACTAGTATTCAGTACTCAGACAAGTCCGAGAGCTACTTGATCTAATACACCCACTATATATATATATAGGTATGTCCACGAGATCGGTAAAAAAGAGTATAGCATGATGAAAAAGACGCCAAACTTTAGGAAAACAAAATTTTATCGTCTCAACGTTTATGTTATTATTAAGAGGAAAGATCAAAGTATATTTGGGGTATTGTTTTTCCATTTTTTAATCGTTCCTAGCGCGTCCGAAATTTTCGTTAAAAATCTTGTTTCTTTTTGTGTCAGCAAAATTGATCATTTTTTCCATTTTATAAAAAAAAAATGGAAATCTCAGTTTGAAATTCTTTTAAATATCAATTATAATTTTTCCAAAACTTATTTTAAGAAAATCAAAAATTTTGTTTATTTAAAATATTCTGAACCAAGTTTAACTTAGCTTTTGCGCCGAAAAGATGTAATTTGAAAATAAAACAAACCAGGTCATAAACTTTCGCGTCATTTGACAGGAGATGAATGTAATATTGATGGATTTCGTGAGGCTAATTTGTTCTACGGAAGGAGAAAAGTGAAATAATTTACATTTAAGTGAACAAATTATTTACCTCGTTATTTTTAAGGAAAAATTTTTAGCGCTCTTTTATTTTGTTTTTTTTTTGTACTTATATTTCACCTTCACGTTTACAATGCTTTATGGAAAATATATTCTAACGAAATTAAAATAAGACTGTTAAGAGTGAAATTTAATTTCATATTTCATAAGAAAGGTATCTAATTAATTTATAGGTACCTTTCTTATGAAATTTTAACAGAAGTGTTCATAAAATACTATAATTTTATGTACATTTATTACATATTACTGTGTTATTTGTATTTCCATTCATTTTATTATTAATTTTGATATTTCATTTATGGAAAAATGCCATAACTGAGATTAATATAAAAATAAGATCACATAAATTTCATAAGAAGATACTGATACTTGTAGGTACCCTTTGCAGTTGAAATTGAAAAATCAAATTAACTTCTCCACACGTGCTTCGCAAAAATAAAGGCCTTAACAGCGGAGAACAATGCTTAACTCAAATAATGCAACTTAATTGTATTCTGGTTTGTCTTCCGTACATTATACAACCCAATTATAAACACAGAATCACATTTTTTAATTACTGCGGATCTTCTGATTAGTCAAAATGATACAATTTATAACGCGCTAAAAAAAGATCTATCTCATAAGGAGACTTAGGAAACCTGATACGGCTTTTAACTAATTTTATAATATTTTAACAGCATAAATGTAAAAATCTATTACAATTAGGAAATAACAAATAATTGTATTAAAAATTCATTTTTCATCGAAAATTTTTTTGATTTCAGAAAATATTGTCCATATTCATAAAAACAAATGAAAGCAAATAAAAGCATTTGAAATTAAATAATATCTTTGTTTTATTGAGTTTTGTATTTTACAATTCAGAGCTGATTTTCAGATAGTGGTGTCCAATTAAAAACAAACAAAAAAAAAACAAACATGATGTGCATTCCTCAAAGCTTTTAACTATTGTAATCACTAAACCCGATGCAATGGAATTTCTAGCGGTTTTATAAAATTAGTTAGGGGGGGGTAATAAATATTTAAAAAGATATTTATGCCATGACTTTAATAAAAAAAAACATATTTATAATAATTTCGATCATCTGTGAATAGTTCCTGAAAGATTTATTAACATCCGACAATTATTTATATTTTTTGCAAGATTTTCCAAATTAATGTTCCATAATTAATACCAAAAAAAAAAAAAAAATAAAAAAAATAAAAAATAAACGTGCTAAAAGTTGTCTATTTTATTTACTAGTTCCGCTGATACAAAGGGAAACAAAGTCTTTAATTAAAATTTAGAATCTGTCTATATTTCTGAGATGAGGTATTATGTACATTATTTACATTATTCGGACTATTGTCCTCATCTTTGTCGCCATATTTATCACAACGTTTCAGCCATTGTACGCTCCGGCCTTCTTCAGGTGGTTGGAATGTCGAACTGAAACCTTTATTTTCTAGACTGTTCTAGTTCCACGTGCCATATTTGATGGATATCAGTTATCAGTTATCTCATGCTAATTTTCTCTCTGAAAGTTCTCCACTGCCTTAACTCACACTCTTTGGGTCCTGTCACTGGATCTAACCAACGCTTTTATCCACTGTGCCATGTGTCCTTGAGGACATCTGGGTATGAATTTCTGGGTATTATAAACCTAATGGCTTTAGCAACCATTTTTACCAGTGCTCATATTGCAATTTTTGCTGTTATCAATTCATGTTTTTACCAGAGCTCATATTGCAACTTTGTTGTTATCACTGCTTTTTTTCTCTGGCACTCCTTATTACTGGTTCCAAAAATCCAAAATCACTTCATGTTGGTATAGTCTATTTTAGTTCAGCATAAAAATGCAGATCTTCATCGGCCCTGAATGCCTTTTGGAATGTCTGTCTGGACTTGTGGACTTTGAATTTATGTTATATAGCAGTCCTACTCACAGGGACGCCTTGTTGTTACTAAGGATCTTGTATTGGTGACAAAGGAGATTGTAAAGTATCTCTTTAAGGAGAAGTGGCCTGGAGTCGGAGTTTATTTATAGCCTCAGCCTTTAGTTGTGTGTAAATAGATTTCAGTTCCTAATATAGGAAGCTACTCTATAAGAACGAGTCTGTTTTACTAGAGTAAGTGGTATTTTGACGATAAGGTTTTAATATTTTTTTATTTTATGGGGGAATTTAAATATAAAACAAATTAAAATTAAGATAGATTAGTTGAGTGATAGATTCATATTTCTCTGAGTAACACCGAAACACCCATGGAATAAATCATGCTGTACAACACACATACATATATATACAGACACACACAAATATGTCCGTCTACATACATCTACAAATATGTACCCATACACACACGTATACCCCCCCACACACATACATATATATATATATATATATATATATATATATATATATATATATATATATATATATATATGTACATATACACATAAGAGCCATTCAATTACACTATTCGGGACTCCTATCCCACTCCCTTAGCAAGAGAGCTTCTTGATTTTCTTCAGTGGGCAGAATACAGCGGCCTCTCCTTTGTGAGGGTCGGACGGGCCCTACTAACATCAGTTACGTTTAGTCCTTTTGTACTAATATTTAATTTGTTATTGGCTTCATCTCCCTTCCCTCTCATTCTTTATCATTAAATTTTTATATATAATAATTTATTTTCATTAAAATGTTATGGTATGTGGCGCGTTTTGTAGGAGCCCTCTTGAGAGGATCCGTTATTATGGTGTATGGAGGATTGATTGGTGACGGATGACTTCTTTTAGTGTTAATGAGTGAATGGGTCGTGAATCGGATTAGCTAGGTATAGGATAGTTAGTGACGACCAGCCTCAACCCCCTCCTCTTTTTAGGCCATGTGCTATAATTGTGTAATTTTACAATAAATCTAAATTACATCATTCCGGATCGGTTAAATTATGACCAATACTAAGCTGCATCCAGAATTCTATAAGAGGAAGGTATTAAATTAAAATTTAATCACGGGGCGTTGCATCAGTTTGGGGACTATATGTTTGTGCTTGGTCGGCTCAGGAGATTTTTGTGGCCTAGCATAGAAATGAATCCAATATGGGAACCAGTAATAAGGAATGCCAGAGAAAAGCGATAATAACAACAAAAGTTGCAATATGAGCTCTGGTAAAAACATGTGATAACAGCAAAAATTACAATATGAGCACTGGTAGAAAAACGGTTGCTGAAGACATTAGGTTTATAATACCCAGAAATTCATACACAGATGTCCTCAAGGACACATGGGACAGTAGATAAAGGCATTGGTTAAAGAGTGTGAGTTCAATACCTGTTTAAGGCAGTGGAGAACGTTCAGAAGGAAATTAACAGGAGATAATTGATAACTGACATCCATTAAAATCTGGCCCGTGGAACTAAAACAGTCTACTCCAGTGAGCGAAATAAAGTGTCCAGTTCGACAACCCAACCACCTTGTAATAAATATGGCAACAAAGATGAGGGCAATAGTCCGTATAATATACATAATACCTCGTCTCAGAAATATATAAGTTTGAGCCTGCTCCTGTGCATACGTTTTATAATTTACTTTTTCCGTTAATTTAATAGTTTGTAATGATTATTGTATTTTATTATTCCGATTTGCATATATCTCTAAAACTTTTAGGGGGGTTCGCTAAATCTGAAATTTTCCAATTTAGCTGATTATTCACACCCTTTTTCTTCAATTCCAAAAAAATATTTGAAAGTGCTGTTTGGTGTTTTAATTTTGGGATTGGTAAATGAGTGTCTGTGTGTAAATTCTCTCTTTCAATTCTCTTGCGGATATTGTATTATAATTTGTCTTATTTAGCGGTGATACTTGGTATATTACTCTAGTAGATCTGCATTTGCTATCGACTGGGTAATTTTCTCTATTTCTACAATTACAGGGTTGGGGGGTTCCATGACGGATTTATAAGTATTCTCCAATATTAATGTTTGACATTTTGAAGAAGGGCAAGTTGAACCAAATGATATTTCTTTTTCTATTTCTACGCCAATATCCCACTTTGATTGTCTCGGTAATATCTCTAGTAGTTAAGTAAGAAAGATTATTTTTAAACGACTTTTTTGGAGAGCATCTTCATATGGTTCTGGTTTTATTAAAGAGTTTTTCGTTGGATGATAATTTAGTCATTCCGGTGCAACCGTTAGTGGGTATTTGTCTTAATATTGGGGTGATTAGAACCAATATTAATGTAGGTGTGGTATCGTTCTCTTTATGGTAGGGTTTAAGGGTTGTATCATTAAGATTAAGGGTGATGTCTAGGTAGTTAACTATTTTAAGGTTAGAGGAAATCTCAATCTAAATGTCCTTGGAGTTTCTAATAGTCTTTATGTCCTTGTTTTGGTTTTTTGGAAATGGTAGTACTGCTTGTTGAATTTCATAATTTATTAACAGTGTCAAACATATCCTTTTCGACAGGATCTAGGACTTTACAGGTTGGTAGAGTTTGTTGGGTCCTTAAGTTGAAGGTTTCCTGTTTGTTGTTTCAGAGGAGTTAAGGTAGAAAAATGATTTCCATCGTAGTCTCTTCTTTTTTTCCAGGAAGGATAGGTTGAACGAGTGGAGAGAGGGGTATGGAATATTTTTTAAGGAGTACATCGGACAGAACTTATCCCTGATGGCAGGCTGTAGAAGCAGTTGGAATTTCCAGGGGTATTAACCTTGAGAGATGATCAACTATTCACTATAGTAGCAATATAGTATAGGTAATAGATCCGTTGTTATATAATCCAGGTGGATGCTACTAATATTAAATATTAAAATTAATCCGCAGAGAGATCAATGTATTTATTATAACAGAGAATATATATTTTTACAGCAAAAATCCAACATTAACTCATGTGGGTATAGGCTATTTCAGATCGGCATAACAAGTCCAATCTTTATCGGCTCTGATATATATATATATATATATATATATATATATATATATATATATATATATATATATATATATATTATATATATATTATGTATATTATATACAATATATTATATAACATATATATTACAATATATAAATATATAATATATATATATATATATATATATATATATATATACATATATATTATGATATATATATATATATTATATATATAATATACACATATATTATATATTATATACAATATATATATATATCATATAATATATATATATATGTCTTATTCCAGGATCATTTTACAACTTAATCAAGATGATCTAAGTTTTTGTCTTGGATTCTTAGATTAACAATTTGTTTCACATACGATTTCATTTTGAAGCCTTTTTTTCACTGCTCTTTGAACTGTCATATGTGAAACTTCTCTCTCATGTGCTGAATGCCTTATTATTGATTTGGATCTTTTCTAATTTATCTCTTTAGCTGTAAGTTGCAATGATGATCCCTCTTGCTGGTTTGACCTCCTGATCCAGTTTTCTTCTGTAACGTTTGTTATTCTTTAAACATATTCAAAATTACCTTGGTGATTCTTGAGTGGACTTTGAGAGTAGAAGCCACATTATAAATCGTGGTACGCTTACTGAAGGTCCGAATGATCTTCATGCTCTCACCATTGCTCAATTGAAAAGACATGTGGTCTGGCAAAAAATGGTTTTAACCTGTTCTCTTTCTATCTAAATAAATCAAAGGTTATTTTTAGGTGATTCTTCGAACAAAAAATATCACGATGGGTAAGTGTTTCATCTGAAAACCTGGAAAAAGAAAGTCAGTTTAGTGCTTTTTTAGATATTAAACATTGTGCGATTGACAAAAATCCGTTTACACGATTTGGACATTTTAGCTGTTACACTACACCCACACACACACACACACACACACACACACACACACATATATATATATATATATATATATATATATATATATATATATATATATATATATATGAATGTACGTGTGTATGTCTGTGTCTTGGATTTCTTTTACAGATAGATTCTGGTCTAGGTATTCTATTCTTTTCTTCGTTATGGATTCTTTTGAATAGAATTTGCACTAGAAATTTTCTTATTCTCTTGTCATTTGTCTTCTTACTGTTGCAAATGCATTTCATTTATTCAATTTTCAGTAACAGCCAACGAGACATCCTTCCTTCGACTGTCAAGAATATTGATTTTCTTTTTCTTTGGCGAATTCCAATCGATTTTTCGATCGAATAGAATCGGTTTAATAGGAGAATGATCATTTCGAGAGAAAAGTCTTATTTGTCTTCGTTCAGAGTTAATTTTGTCTTTTATTTCTAAAGAAGAATCGACGATTTGATATTCACTCTCTCTACCAGTTGACACAATTTCTTTACTGTCATCGCTGATACACGCATACCAGAGCAAAAATGTCATTTTGTCGTCTTGTTCCTGATTAAATATGTCTTTTTTCTTTTTATGTGCTCTGTACCTTCATGACGTGGGCGAATATGTCTCTCCATATTTTCCTATCCTTTGTATATTTAAGCAATATTTCCCTAACCCTGTTATGTCATCATTTTTAGAAAACCTTGTTCGATTAATCGATCTTTTAATAAAAATTTTCCTCATCTTAATTCTTTGTTTAGCTCATGAAGAACACGTCTCTCGGTTCCAGGGCCATTCAGATTTCTGACATATTATGCGACGTTTGTATTTACACGTCACATATATTTCTGCTTGGCAACAGCTTCTATTGCTGTCGACCTTAACAACTGTCCACTTACATCTGATGGTTATGGCTTTCTTTGTGATTTTGATAATATTTTGTTTTAGTGTTCATGTAGATATCTTTCTATATTGTTATCCTCGAACGCATAAATATTTTTCCAAGTAACTCACGGTAAAATTCTAATTCTCTTAAGATAGACTTGCTGTAAGATTTGAATAAATCCAGTGAGAAAACACATTGTTTTAATGGTTTCACCAAAAACAAGGAGGTATCGAGGCAATGACAAAAATAGATTTCAAGAAGGCAGAAGATGGCGATTGACACTGCATTTAAATTTTGAAGATTGTAGTTATTAGGGAAGGAAGATATTGGAAGGGAATTCCGCAGGTGAGAAATCCAAGAAAAGACGCTTTTAGAGTAGAAATGGCGGTTGCATCTAGATAATTTAATAGTAAAATGGTGAGACTTAATTACCGATCTAGTAGCTCGGTGCACGAGGACAAAAAGCTCGTCAGAGCAGACGCCATGAAAATATTTGTAGAACAGATAGAGAGAAGCCACGTGACGTCGGGGAAAAGGTGACTGAAGCCGAGATGCACGGTTAGGATCGATTACATTGCAGACTCCTTGGATTTTGTCAAAAATCTCGAAATGTACAGCAGGAGCACCAAACCAGATATGACAACAGTATTCAATGCAATGAACGAATGGTAGATTTATAAATGTACAAGATGGATTCTGACGAGAAGTTTTCTGGAACGATACAGTGAACCAACTTTCTTAGTAGCAGTAGCCGTAGCAATTGATTCGATAGAATAGTATCATTAGGCAGAAATGTTTCTCTGCGGTGATCCCAATGAAGGCAGATTTGTTTTGATGGCGTTTAACCTATATGACATCCTATCTATTTTTCCTCACTTTCTTTTGTAGCAGTTTACGGTGTCGGATGAAACTGCACCTAGCGCAGACACTTCTATATTCAGTTTCCTTATCACCTATACTATACTATACTATATATATATATATATATATATATATATATATATAGAGAGAGAGAGAGAGAGAGAGATAGAGAGGGAGAGAGGGAGATAGATAGAGAGATATAAAATATCAAAAAGATGGATCTATAAAGTGACGTCTATTTATAGGAAACAGAGCAATATGTTATACTTCGAGGAAAAACTTAATGAATCATCGAAAACACGGATATAAATTATAATTTATTTCAACGGGTAAGTTTTAATGCCCATCTCATCAGGACGAAATTGAAAATTATATTTTAATTTCGGTCTGATGATTGCGTTTAGTATGAAAATGTCTGTTGCCTCTGAGTGTTGACTTCAATGTTCACTTTTATATATATATATATATATATATATATATATATATATATATATATATGTATGCATGTATAAAAGTAAACATTGAAGTCAACACACACATATATATAAGTGAACATTTAAGTCGACACTCGGAGGGCTCAGGCTGTTTCATGCTGGACGCAAGCGGCCTAACGATTGCGTCTAGCATGAATAAGCCTGTCGCCTGCGAGTGTTGACTTGAATACTAACTTTATATATATATATATATATATATATATATATATATATATATTGGTTCCATACAACGATGCATTTGAAGTGTTTAGTATTTATTAATTACAGATCCTGAATTTCAAGTTATGTTCAAACTAACATTTAAAAGTTAAGAGTGAATATCTGCTCGATGGCATATTCACTGGCTTTTTTGACTTCTGAGAAACGAAAATAGATTCTTTAAAAGGCCAATCGTTCCCGTGAAGTTGCCAATTTATTCATTGTACAAGAGAAAAATGATGTACGGGCTACAGGCTCAGGGATCAAAAAGTGAAATTTCAATTCTCATCCACCACAATACCACATGCCCTGAAACTAAATGTTCAGCAAAGAAACTCATGCACTCTCTTTACAGAAAACTTTAAGGAAATAATGACATCGACCGTAAAACCAACTCGGTTATAGTTGCTGTGTATGCGCACTGCTTAAGAAGACTTTATAAGCCTGACAACTGTGAGAAATACTGGAAACTGGTTTGGACTTCATTAATACCCCTAACATCGAAACGGAAACAGATCCTAGAAAATCCAGAGCTTATACCAATATCGTTATATCAGCCATTTATGACTTAAACCATACATCGTGATACTATAACTTATACTCACGGTGTCTAGGGATAGTGTAAGGATGGAATGGTGCAAATGTATATTATCTCAAGAACCAATCATAGTTAATGGATTCCTGCAAATTTACAATCGTTGCTTACTCAGTTTTCGTCAGGTGTCTCTTATTAACGTTCTAGCAATTCCTATTCGAACACTTTATTCAGTGCACAAAAGTAGACAGTTCCTATTTTGCGGCGCATTCCAAGGGTGATAACTCGTTTTTATCTTCTAATTGCTTCAGTTTGTCTCATGAATTTAATGTCACCTGCATATACTTAACTATCGCATATACACATTAGACCATTGTTTCGTATTGTACTCGGGTTCTGTTTTGCTAATATAACATTGAAAACGAAAACATTAGATTGAAAGTATTAATGCACAATATTGACAATGTTTCGCCTCACAAATTAATATAACACTATGACGGCAAACATGCATCATTTGAACAACAGTTAAAAGGCATCAGTGTGTATGTTATTTATTCTTTATCTCAAAAATACAAAGTGAAATGATAGTTTGAAAAAGAATATTTTAACTATGTGAACGATTTTAGTATATAAAAATGAAATTATACTTTTTCTTATTGGATTAAGTTAATTTGTGTGGGTGGAGTAATGGATAGCGGATTGAGGAATCAGAGAGCCGAGTTCGAATTCCAGTCGAATCCATTGCATTCACTTACGTGAATCCTCTTCTAAATAGCAAGAGAGACTGGGTTCAATAGCCTTGGTTGGCAACTGGTCTACCGCAGAAAGAATTGGCAACCTACTGCGGGAAAAAATCTGCCTCGTATCGATAGATACATGATCGCTTAAGCGTGCATCACGCATGGCACATAACTGACTGATATCGATAATGTCGTAAGAAAACTGGACGATCAGCCATGAGTTTCTATTGGCAGATCCGTTCTGTGTATGACGATAAACTACATCTGCTTCTGATCAGGAGGTTTTGTGGAATCAGCTTTTCATTGCTGGTTTTCCCAGGTTCACCATGACGCGGGGTGGTAACACCTGTTTGAGTCCCAGCTATGGGCAAATAGTTAACCCCGAAACTGAGATAAAAATCATTATGAAAGTGTAAAAATAGGTTTTAATACCAGAAATACTTTGTAAAAAATTATTACTAGAAATAAACTTTTGAAAAAAAAATAAACTATTACCAACAATATATTTTTTGAAAAAAAATATTACCAGTAATACGTTTAAAAAAAATTACCAGAAATAATTTTTTTTAAAATAATATTACCAGCTATACATATTTAAGGAAAAAATATTACTAGAAATAGATTTTTGACAAAAAAAATATTACCAGGAAAAAAAGGTTTCAGCCTTAAATAACCCATTGAGGCTAATATGCTGTAAATCAAAACAAAGCAACCAATTAACTATTGGCAGATAAATCGTGATATCATTAAATAATCATAAAATAACCATATGCTACCAGAGCGAGCAACGTTCAAAGTCCTATGCTTATGTTTCATAGATTAGGCAAAAACAGCTGATAACCTACACTGTAAAACGATAAAACTATTTATTTCATTGGAATGATATTCAAGTAATCGATAACTTCTACTTGGAACAAAGGGAACGCCTGAGAATAGAGAACAGATTCAGGGAATACAAAAAAATAGAAAGTAAAGTAAGAGGATGCTGCGCTTTTTTCATCGGATTTATTTAACGTACACAGCGAAACGATCCTAAGAGGTTCAGAACCACACGGATTTGCTATCGATGGATACAATCTTAACAAGATACTAGAAAGCACTAAAGGAAAGTGTGAAGAAATCTGTTGACTGTAAAAAAAGTGACTGCATTGTTGTCAGCAAAAGAGAGCGCTCAGGATAAAAAAAATATATGTAGTGGAGACGTAAACGTTCAGCAAGAAGAGACATTTAAATAATCTGATTCGTGTATAATTGATTTCTGTGATTTTTGCGGCTTATCAACCAATTTGGGGTTATTTAACACCGAAATATATTTTGCATTGTAAGCAACTATTTTTTTTTTGTGAGTAAATATTTCAGTAACAATTTTTTGAGAATAGCAAAAATTTTCAAATACAATTCCTATTTTACCCATAACTGGAGCAAGAAAAGTGTGCATATCTTTCTCAAGGTTATTTGATCGTAGGTTTTTCTCTAACTTTAGATAATTTAGCAAACACTTCAGGCGGTGTGTTCAATCAATCCTAAATAAAATAGACCAATAGGGTCTCTCAGTCGTTGCAGTTGAAATCTCATTAAGTACACTAAATATGTATCATTTTTTGATTGAAATATTTATCGAAAATTATTCGAATTAGCAGAAAAACCTTCAGGGATAATTACTTTAAAAAAGATGAAATATTTTAGAATCGATTCATAAAATACACCTAGGAATTGGATCATATCGATCTACCGAAGATGATGTGTGCTGATTGGAATAATTGGATAAACTTTGATCGATATTCTGGAAAATACGTAGCCATTTTCAAAATCTACAACGTTATTTTTTCACATTTTATGCAGTGTCTTCTTCTTTTTCGTGGTCATCGTCATATCGGAGGATTGTTATTAAATGCGAGTTCAGTACACTTTGTCTCTAGCGAAATTTTTCTTTTACGTATTATTTTTTTTTAATTGTGAAATGTATGTTTTCGGATTTCTATATCGCATTTTTTTTTTGCGTTATCAGTTCAAACAATTCCCAGACAAATATTTGCATGTTGACATCTCCAATTCGGAGCTAGCATATTGTTTTTTCTCTAGTTTACAACTAGCCATTGTGTTTTCTAAATTTAAATTCATCTCCCTTAAATGGAAGGGTATTTCAAGCTATAGCCATGATTAATGTGAACTTGAGAAAGCTTTTGACTGAGATCTCGAAAACGGAACATGCTTTTAAAACGGAGATATTATTTTGTAAGGGACACAGTGGAAAGTGTGGAAGTTATCAAGAGGATTATTTGAAAAAGAATAAGGGTCTCATTACCATAGGTAGCCTATATTTCAAACAATATTAAACAACACGATCGATTTTAAACATACCTCTCTAATAAATTAGACCGTGTTATATTATGTTCTGTTTTAAATGTAATTTGTCCATTTCTGTGGTCACGAATCTGAAGTTAACATTGAAAAGTATTTATGGATTATGATAGTCCACTGGATTTTATTCAAAATTCATATTCCTAAATGTCCGATTGTGTCGTTTATTTGTGTGTGTCATTCAGAATAGCTTAAACAAGACAACTACTTGTTCTAAACTGGTTTCGAATATACAAAAGCGCAGAAAAGCAGTTACAAAAGCGAAACGTGCCCACACCAAATATTAAATATAAGTTAAATTTACTTAAATTTACTTTAAAAGCTTTATTCGTTTTCTTTAAATGAAAAAATAAATGAGTTTTAATTACGTTTCTAACTCTTATACACATGTCCCACAATTCTTATATATATATATATATATATATATATATATATATATATATATATATGTATATGGAAATAAGGACAAAATGAAAACTTATCTTAGTCGACGTGTTTCGTCCTGTGATGGACTTTAGCAAAGCAAATGTGACATTTGTCTTGGTAAAGTCCATCCGAGGACGAAAGGAGACTTGTAAGTTAAGTTTTCCTTTTGCCCTTATTCATATTGTTATTTCGCAGATATAATCTATCTATTTTTGTTTTACTCATTCAGAGTAATTTATTGATTTTCGTCTAAACATATTATGAGCAAAAGCGAATTAATATTTGCGAGGTAATGTGTTATTTTATGTGATGGCGTCTCGTTTAACGTTCTAGCTTGGACTAAAACTACCAGTGTTACTATTTTCGTACATGTCATGCAATCATGTCATCAGCATGCGATAAGCTAAGATACTATTTTGCCATTAGCTATCTCTTACTCTATTATTTTTAATACGAGACAATAGATTAGATATCCATCTCTATTAATCGAAACTTCTTACAGGCTGCAGCTGTTAATTGAGAATATATTATAATAAAAAATAAAAGCAACATTTCAATGGGAAGATTAGTGTATTTCGAAAGGATTATACTCATATTCAACTCAGAACAGTTATATTATTAAGATCATCGTCAGCCTCATAGTCGGCCAAGGTGTGGCTCTGAAAATGCCAGAACACTCAGCCTCAGGTGGTTCTCGTTCATGCTGGTCATCGCGTCTACGGTAACGGCTTTCGACGAGATTTTATTATTGTGAGGCTGCAGATTGAATTTATTCTTGATGACACCTCAAATATTGATATACTAGCCACATGCTGCGACAGAATAATATGGTCGTTTTAATTACAGATTGAACCAAAATTCCTTTATTGTAATGTCTAAATGATTGCGAAAAATGCTTCACATTCATTCCGTTAACTGTATAAACTGTGGCACAAGATACACGCAAACTATCAGAGAACTGGTGATCATTAAAACCTACCTTTCCTTTAAAAAGAAATCATGAATCTCGCACTTCTAAAATTTTGCGAGAAGCTTCAGTGGATCTCAGATACAATTTCACGTAATCCCATAAAATAGCAAGCAATTCTAATAAAAAAATTCTTTCACTCTGTCATGGTGGACAACTTTACTTATCAGTATCCATTTTACAAATTTAAAAGTCTACCGTGCATTGAATATGCATTCAGCATTTTGTCTGCTGCTTCTGATATGCATTTAGAGATTCTTGACAAAATCCGAAGAAGAATAGATCCAATAAATATCATTTACCTGGAATATTTGCTAATATTTCTCTAATTATTTTCATGGCAATTCTTCTATTTATCTCACCTTTTTGTACCCCGACTTTACAAATTTAAGCGCAGTACAAGATTTGCAGCTAAGTCTCGTCATTATATTGCTTGAAATTGTATCACCTGCATAGATATCTGCAAAAGATAGAGCTATAGTCTTAGATCAGTACCAAAAATTAGTAATGTTTTCATATAAGAAAACTTTCAAATAATTATACTTGTTTGCTGATGTAAATTAACGGATTTTTCACTTGCAACAAACAGCAACTGAAACTATTATGAAAGTAAGAACTACTCGATAAAATTAATAATTTTTGTGAAAACATCATCTAATAAAAATCGAGAATCCTATATTACGACAGGTTTAATGATGACCGGAGACTGACTTAGTTCAAACGAAAATGAAAATTAAAGAAATACTAGTCATAAATTAATAGATGTTATTATTTCTTGTTTCCTGATGCCTGTAAATTGACGCTCTTTGGAGCTGCGATGAAAAACAACAGAAATTAAGATATAAGAAACACAAGTAAAAATGAATAATTTCTTTGAGAACGCACCGTCTAATTCGAAGAATTATAAGTTACTACCTGTTTACTAATGTAGTAATGCTTCATAGAATTAACATAATATTTCTACAAAGTGTTATTTTTTACGACTTACGAGCCATTTGTAATTTACTTAGAGCCGAGACATGTAAGAGATTTCAAGAACAATCCATTTTCGAATAATAATTATTAAGTATTTCGAATACTTTTTCGAAAATTAATTGTTATTCTGAATAATGTGTTAATAATATTTGTATTGCAAATGATTATGGTGTTTAAACTGGTTACGTATGAGAGATCTGTATAGACTTTTCCACTCGGCAATGAAGCACACTTTTGAAAAACGTGAGTAATTGTGAACGCTGTCTGCTATACACACACTGTTGTCAGTCCGTCATGACAGGCTTACTTAGATAAATTAAGGAAATGTATCTTTCAGGTTCCATTAATTAATTCATTAATTTTCGAAAAAGTATTCGAAATAATCATTTGCAATACAAATATTATTAACAAATTATACAGAATAACAATTAATTTTCCAGTTAACACATAGCTGCAGGGGGGAATTAATTCATGCCTTTTTCAAGGGTAATTGCGCGTAAGTGAAGGTAAGGTACTCGACTGGAATACGACCACCGTTCTCAGTTCTCATTCCGACTTACATTTCACTAATTCACTCGACATATTATGGTAAATAAACCAAAGTAATTTTGATGAAATACTTCACCGAATTAGCAATGGCTGAGAATTTCTTCTTGAAATAAAAAAAAATAATAATACACAAGGATCATCATAACGCAAAATTCTAAGAAAATTAATTTAAGAATCCGGTCATCTTGAAGGCGGGATTTTTTTGCTCAGAGTATCACACGGGGTCAAAAGATAACTCAGAGTAGAAATATCTTTAAAATATTTCTGCCAGGGTTCGTATAAATAATTTAATTCGACTGAGTCAAATCTATGAAATGAGTTTATTTCCAGTGTAAACTTTGTTTTTCATACTTTCGCAAAGGAGTATGCGATCAACAGTATTTCTTGCCACTCTATTTCATTTCGTTATCAGCAGAAATTCACCGATCAGTCCTATTTTCCAAATGAAATGAGTTGACAACGCTGGTGTTAACGGCTTTTGTGAATGGTGGTATCCTTTAGCGCACCCGGCTTGCTGATTTCACCCTCGATTTCATTGACAGCTCTTCATCCAAAATCTATAAGGAACATTCGCTAGTGAATGAATTCAATATGATTCACTGGCCCCAAAGCGAGGACGCTGTTACTTATACAGGTACTCTTCTCCTTCCTTTGTCTATTGAAAGCAGAAAGATACATTGCCTTAATTTATCTCAGTAAGCCTGTCATGACGGACTGACAACAGTGCGTGTATAGCAGACAGCGTTCAAAATTACTCACGTTTTTCAAAAGTGTGATTCATCGCCGAGTGGAAAAGACTAGAAAGATCTCTCATTCGCAACCATAATCATTTGCAATACTAATATTAGTGATATGGTGGCTCTCCTATGATAAGTAATAATGAATTGTTAATAAAGTTTTTTGAACATCAGTATGATGTGCAAGAAAATTTTCAACATAAATATAGCTTGAAAAGTTGCTTCCTCTGA